>JAVLUX010000004.1:11495986-12095986 GCA_032164185.1 Moxostoma hubbsi | reverse complement strand
TAATTGCATATCCATAGACACGCAAGGGCGGAATGGTTTTTTTCTCTTTGAAACAGGCATTCTGTTTTTGCTTTCTGACACCTGAGGGATCACTCATGTATTTGTTGCTTGCTAGAAGAACAGGAATGCTAAGTGGAATATTGTAGGTGTGTTAACCTCTGATTTACAAGTAGGAACGAAATTTGAATCATACCTCTTTGTGTGCATCACCAAATCTCTCACCTCGTGGATATTACGCTATGGCTACTGTATATATAGTTTCAATCCCTGAAGTTTTGAGAAAAGTAAAGAAGGTATTAGCTTTAATTCTGTATTCTGGAATAACTTCGTTCATGACGATACTACTTGGTTTATTTTTTGGTAACGGAAATGATCTCATCATGAACTACAAATGTCTGTGCAAAGACTACTGAAAAGCCATTGAAGATTTTTTTCTGTAAAATTTGTTCAGTGGAAATGATCTCTCAACTAGCCAGCTCTGAATGGGAAATTAAGGAGCTCTCACTTTGAGGAAAAGAGCTTGCTGCTTTTATCGTATTTATCCAAAGCAGTCGGGGCTACTTCCTTTTTTATTGTATGTCAGGAAACAGGCGCTTAGTCCCTCCACTCCGATTCCCACAGTTGCGGTGTCCGCACACCAGCCTGTTTGGAACGAATTCAGCATTTCTGATAGAAATGCTATTCAGTTATGTGATTAGCAAAATGGCTCTGCTATGTCAGTCAGATTATATCTTCCATGTTAAAAAAAAGAAAAAAAAACTGTTAATGCTAATTTTTTCATTTATTTTTGTTCAAATTCAAAGTCCCATTTAAAGCTAGTCAGTTCACTCGGTGGCCATTGTGTAACAAGCACAGCTCCTATTTACTATAATCTTAAAAGACCAAAATCTCCCAAACTGTTTGTCAAGATTATGTTTCAAACATTTTTAATCAGCCATAAAATTTGACCACAATGCTATCATACATTTTATGAAGTGAACAACAATAGGCAATGCTTCTATTGAAAAAAAGTAATTGGCTATTTTGGGACTCTTATTCTTACAGACAGCATATTGAGAGTTGTGATGAATCGATCAAAGAGATGATTGGCTTTTTTAACTGTACGTGTGATTTCTAACTATACAACATTATTACACAGGAAGTCGACATGTTTCCAAAAGTTCCAGTACCCTAGGATCGGCCACATTATGCCGAATCCCAGACAAGTGGCATTTTCAATCAGAAATATTTGGAGCTTGTTTACCTTTCCTTGTTGTGCCAACAGAAGCACGTTGCATCAGCTACATGGGAGACCAGGGTTCGGAATCTGCAATGAAACCAGGAAGTAATCGCATTCAAAATCGGTGACGAACGCAATTCAGAGGTTGCATTTCTCCATTTAACATTACGTTTTTTTTCTCCACTAATGGTTAGGTTTGGGTCTGGGGTTGGGGGGTAGAGTTTAAAAAAATGTATGCTAATGTGCAAATACAGCTGAAAAAAAAAAGCTCGCTTTTCAACTCCTGTTTGGTGCCCGTCCATGGACATTTCAACCGGAAAATGTAAAAATATAAGAATCCATCGTTGTAAAACCCATATTGATTGATTACTTTTCTAAGTATTGTGCAGGACCTGCTCCCTTCAATGTCTATGGAGGCAATGGCCCTCGATTTCTCTCATTCATTTTTATCCAGTTTAACTGACCACCAACTGAGTGTTGCCATGATGACTCTGATTGCCAATTGACTATTTTCTGGTTCTGGTCTCCATAAGAAACAATGTAAAAACTCCCAAAACAAGTGATCCAGTCATTTTTGCATATGTAAAACTAAACATCACATTATCCGCTAAGGACATTTGCCGAAACAAGTGAAAACACTGGAGACTGGAAAATGAAAACAGGCTTCTGTTATGAAGCGGGGAACACTTCTGCAATCTGGGAAAAGATGGATATAAGTTGTCCCCTTGTACTGTCTCTGACTAAATGTAATTGCAAATGTAACTGCATAGGAGTACAGTCTTTCAAACATGACAGCTTAGTTTCTTTCAGTGTGAAGGTAAAGGATATTATTACATGTCACTGGATCTGTTGAGGTCTCTGGCATCTTACCTCCCTTCTGTTTTGGTTTAAACAGACCCCTGTGTGTTTATCAGGTCTACTCCCACTAATGACTGTGTGTCTGGCACAGATGGTGAGCACTGAGAGTCTTCAGGCTTTGACATACTGAGTCAGGGCTGATTAACAGAGTCTCTCAGGGCTCCAAGAGGAAACGTCTTATAGATGTGATGCAGACGAGCAAAAAACCTAAAAATACGTCTTCCAGATTTAGACGTCTGAGTGATGTATGTGCGCTGTCAGGGCAGTTTGTTCATAAACATGACTGTTAGTACTTGTAAATACAACACGTCATTCAATCACTAATATTTTAGCCATGCTTTGCTAATGAACTATCACCTCAACTCTCAATTATATGATGAATATTTAATGCATAAATCAGCAGGACACTCCCATGCTTCTGCTGCTATCCCCTAAGGGTTTCAAGTTACAACATGGAGGGGGATGTGCTGCAGAGGGAAAGAGGCTAGAAGCAACTTCCCTCCTTTTTTCTATACCAACTCAAGTGGTTTTCATGCAGGCTATACATTGTTCTGCCTATTTATCTTTACACATTCTGAAGAATTTAATGGTCTCAAGACATTTGTTTCCTCAAGTAAAATTATTGCTAAATTTGATCGCTGATGATTTCCTCAAGATTACGTTCTCAAGTTGTTCGGTTAAAATCTTAATATTTATGGTTCCTTAATGTTTTTAGGCTAATGCTAATGCTAGGCTGCTTAATGTCTTTATATATAACAAAGTTATTGCTATATAAATAATCAGAAAACATCTGTGAAGTCTTGAAACTTCTTTTAGCACCCAAACTTCCCTCAACTCTGAATCCATCCATTAAGTCTATATGTTGGGCCGCCTTCTTGCATAGTATTTGCTTTTGTGGAAAGTTATGTATTGGGAGGGGGTGTAAGCAATGGGGGAAGGGAACAAATGTGCAAGGTGAACATTTTTACCTTCAACATACAAAAAGATGTACTTTATTTTCAAAGATTAATTATATTGAGTTATTCAAGCTCAAAAGGGGGAGGGAAAGACGCTGTAGGGGGGTAATGAGAGAAAATCAGTTTCACCGCTCAGGGTTTCACAAGAAGATATCAAAACACAGCATGTAAGAACATGACCAACTACACCTGTAACATTCCTTTCACCCCACATGTGAACTTAAAAAAAAAAAAAAAAAAAAAAAAAAAAAAATTGAGATCTATACAATCTCAATTAAAAAGCAAGCAAAGGCTAGAAAGCCCAGACATGCTTTTGGACAAATTAACTGAAATGAATCACCTATTCACTTTAAAATTAATAAAAGTATGAAATATTAGCAGGGGCAACCGGTTATAACCACCCCGTCTGGCTTTTTTAATCCGCGTTGTAGCTCCGTTCCGTGTTTTGGCATTTGCCTGAAATTGCTAGGTCGGATTTCACCGTCCTCTCGCTCGCTTCTGTCCGCCATTTCGCGCTGCTCTGACGGGCTCTTCGCAAGTCGTGTCATGGAAGAACAATAAAGCGTCTTTGTTTCACTGCGGTTGTGACGTGTGGAAACATTCAAGAAAGGCGGCCCGCGTTATAACACAAAGAAAACACACCGAATGCCAATAAAATATGAATAATGACCGTGATTTCCCATTTTGATTTTGGTGCCCTTTATTCAGGATAATGGGATTATGGCCGATGCAGGAAATGTAAAGAGCAAAAGCATTTGACACAAAGTTGTTGTTTGAGTTACATTCACATTTAGGCTACTCATTTGGCCGACGCTTTTAAAGAAATATATTATACATGGGGACAATATTAGCTATAATACTGAATTTCGACTGTTGCCGTTTTAAACGCTTCACAGTTGCTGAAAAGGACATTGAGCTATTTGAATATTGGTGTTTAAATAAACCAGGACTTTGAAACACAATGGTCTTTTTGTGATACATTGGACTCTTTATTCTGTTTACACCATTTTACGTTATAAAAGAATATGTGCATTATCCTGGTTTAGCACCTTAGAATGACATTTGGGTGTTGCAAGAAAAAATTAGTCAGGCTGTTAAAGCCTTCATTATGTGCTTAGCTGGAACCCTAATGCATTACAAAAGCAAGGAAAGGGTTGTCTTTCTACTTAGCATTTCACATTGGTGTATTTAAATGGAAATGTATAAAGCCAGACCACATTCTAAGGTAGCTTAATTACTTTAGTGGCCCTGGCTTTTGTGCAAAGTGCATAGAACTGGATGAATATTCAGAACACAACTGCTGGCTTTTTCTTTTTTGGTGTTAATTTTGCAACAATTTTTCTTTTTATCTTCTTAAATGTCACCAGTGCTTATTAAGTCGTTATTAGTGTCTTCTTTATATATATATATGTGTGTGTGTGTGTGTGTGTATGTGATGCTGACCAATCTGTCATTTGTGACATAACTTCAGTTCCATGTTTTTTTTATTATTATTATTATTTGTGTGTCTAGTTCAAAAAAGTAGGTTGGGCCAGTAATAACAGTAGACTTTGGAATTTTTCAATTATGCACAGGCCATGCTGCTAAAACAGCTGGTGCTCTCTGTTACCTGCATACATAATAGGGAACTGGTTAGGCTGCAAATAGAGATTATTCAATTCCTGATTTTATTTATTTATTTATTCATTCATTTATCAGATTGTTAGCCTTACATCCAGGGCCGTAGCTAGTGGGGCCCAAAGGTCAAGGGGGGCCCTATAAAAAATTCTAAAATATTATTTTAATAGGACTGGAATGGGGGCCCTGGAATTTATCTTGCCAAGTTTCCAACCTAGTGTATGGTCATTTCTTACTGTGCAGTGTCACAGAGATTGCACTAGATGGTACTAAATTGCCTTTCATAATAGCTTAACACTTTTAGGCTACCGAGGACTGGCTGGTATGTTTGTCATTTTGTATATGTGCTCAAGATATACTGATAGGACTGGAGAGACTCAAATAAATAACAATAAACAAAATAAATGTAAGCCAGTTCACTGATGCCAGCTTTTTATTTTTAATGACAAGTAATATTTCCATCTTTATTAAAATAAAAATGTTATTGATTTTACCATATGAATGGTTTCATAATTGGATATACAGTAAATTGCATATATTTTATATATATATATATATATATATATATATATATATATATATATATATATATATATATATATATATATATATATATACATACACCAATCAGCCACAATATTAAAACCACCTGCCTAATATTGTGAACATTTTTCCCCCATTCTGATGGTTGATGTGAACATTAACTGAAGCTCCTGACCCGTATCCGCATGACTTTATGCACTGCTGCCACTGGATTGGCTGATTAGATAATCACATGGATGATTGTTGGTGCCAGAAAGGCTCGTTTGATTATTTCTGTAACTGTAATCTCCTGGGATTTTAACGCATAACTGTCTCAAGAATTTACTCAGAATGGTGCCAGAAACAAAAAACATCCAGTGAGAGGCAGTTTTGCAGATGGAAACACCTTGCTGATGAGAGAGGTCAACAGATAATGGCCAGACTGGTTTGAACTAACAAAGTCTACAGTAACTTAGATAACTGCTCTGTACAGTTGTGGTGAGAATGCTATTCTGAGATGCAGGTTGGTGCTGTTAAGGCGACACGAGGGTTTTAAAAAATATATATATATATTTTCTCCCCTTTCTTTCCGCAATTTGGCATGCCCAATTTCCACTGCGCTCTAAGTCCTTGTGGTGGTGTAGTGACTCGCCTCAATCCGAGTGGCGTAGAACAAATCTCAGTTGCCTCCGCGTCTGAGACCGTCAATCCGCGCATCTTATCTCGTGGCTTGTTGAGCGCATTACCGCGGAGACAAAGCACACGTGGAGGCTTCACACTATTCTCTGCAGCATCCAAGCGCTCCACCGAGAGCGAAACATATTATAGTGACAACGAGGTTACCCCATGTGACTCTACCCTCCTGAGCAACCGGGCCACTTTGGTAGTTTAAAAGACCCCACAGGAGTCACTCAGCACGCTCTGGATTCAAACTCGTGACTCTGGGCATCTTTACTCGATGAGCTCCACAGGCCCCAGACAGGTAGTTTTAATGTTGTGGCTGATCAGTGTGTAGATAGATAGATAGATAGATAGATAGATAGATAGATAGATAGATAGATAGATAGATAGATAGATAGATAGATAGATAGATAGATAGATAGATAGTTTGATAGATAGATAGATAGATTTACTTAATTTTTATTTTGCAAGTTTTTGTTCAGTTTTTCTAAGAAAAATCTACTTAATTTCATGAAATTATACCTATTAAAATAAGTACATTTAAATAAATAATTTCAGTTAACACAGTAGCTTTTACTTGTAGATCTGATGTACATGGTACTTAAATAAACTTAGTTAACATTTTATGAGATCATTTTTAACTTAAGTTGTATCATGTAAAACAGGACACACAATGCCTTCTACAGGAAAGCATTATGTGTGCTATGTAATCTATTAGAGAACATCACCTTGCATAACTGGCAACAACAGAAATACAATACAAAGCTTCGAATGCAGAACTGGGAACGCCAGCTTCAAAAACTTAAGTAAAATGTACTTATTTTATTTTTTATTAGAAATTTACTCAAATAAGCAAATAAATAAGACAAGGGCATCTACTTTAGGATTGATGCATGATGACACATTATAAAGATAATAAATACCATTTACTTGGAGCATTAATCTTTACATGTTTGAATTTAATTTAAATGTAGAATTTATATCAGTATTTTCAAGTTCACACAAAAACTAAGCTATTCAATGTAGAATGTACTTATTCTTTTTTGCTATGTTTACATCAGTCTACATATGTTTACATGTCTGTCTGTCTGTCTGCCTGTCTAATATGCCTACAGTTAGGGTAATCTTAATCTCATTCTTTATATCTGTATGTATGTTGTATATAATTCAAATATACTGGAGTTATTTTCCCCTTTGGATTACAATATCATATTATTGGCTTTTGTCTGTTCTATCATGGTCAGTTTTGGTTTACTTCTTTATGTGTCACTCTGTCTGGCCACAAGAGGAGGCTAGAGTATTAAGATCGGAGATGAGGATGGATGGAATGAATGTTGGGCTTTTAGCTCTCTCTCTCTCTCTCTCTCTCTCTCTCTCTCTCTCTCTCTCACACACACACACACACACACACACACACACACACAAAAGAGAATGTTTTAAGTCATTATAGCTCTTCCTGTGGAAGCTTGTTTTATGGGCTCAGACTCTAGTGTGTGTGAGTTAGTGGGAGGGAATACCAGTTTAATGGCCACTCACTGTTTATTGATTTTTTTTCTTTGGGTTTAATCATTGAATGAAAGTGGTCAACTTTTGAATACTTATTGAAGGAATAAAGTTACAGAATCTAATGAGAAATGCCAACATTTTATCCCACAGTGTTGACTTAAGTTTTCATGTATTGACAGTGAATAAACTCTGTATTATTTGAATAAAGATCAAAGTCCATCCACTGCTCACTTGAATGACCTCCAAACATGGTCTGATTGCTCTAGTTTGATCAAGGTATTATTAGGTTGCTATAGCGAAATACCTAAAAATCATTTTTTTGTTGTAGCAGTTACGTGCATTTAACACCCGTAGGAACACCTGACCAAAGGCACCTGAGATTTTAATTGAAGATCCAATATGCTCCTGCTATGTGGATAATCACAAAAATTCCTCTGACATTTTTATTGTTTACATGATTTTAATGTTTTCAATGAAAGTAAAGAGAAAAGTTGCATCAGTTCTCATCTGTGAGAAAGCTGTGAAGAGATATTTACATGGCACTGGTGACCAATCTGAGACAGTATAAATTTTTAATCAGAAAGGAAAGACTGCAACCATCCATGGGAAAGTCCTGTGCTCCTGTGTCCTCTGACCTCAGTCAGTGGGAGAAAATGGTGCGTGTCTGTGTTAGAATAATATTAACTAAAGGAATACCTTTGATCCTGTGCTTTATGCATTTTAATGTGCTCTCATAATCTTTCTTAATATGCTATTTGCATGAATTAAACATGAAACATGAATTGTGGCATGAAACATGAATTGTGGCAGTGGTGATCCAAACATTACCATTCACAATGAGCCACCAAATGACTCTCATATGAGCTAATATACTGGAGGGTTAGTTTTAGTGAAGATATGTGCTTTGGTTTGTTGACAAACTAAAAGACATAGAGCCACTCTGGGCCTAGTTCTTGTCCCCAATGCTCAATCACTGTTTCTCTCTATTATATTTGTGTTCAGTGTGACTGTGAATGCTTCTTCTTAAAGTTAAGGAATAAATACACAATGCAGCCATTATGCCAGAGACGTTCCTATAGATTAATTGCACAATGCATGATGCAGCTGAAGAGTGGACTTCTCTAGCATCATGTGAAAGAAAAGAACCTTGTCCAGTGGAGGGAAATGTTTAATATTTTGATACTGTTTCTTAATATGACATTATTTATAGTGCATAATAATCCAGCCACCACATAATTAGTTCCAAACACTTTCAATACAGAACACGTCCAGTACATCTGAACTTGCCAAGCAAGATCTGAGGGTTGAACAAAGGAGGGAAGGGTATTTACAAGTGTTCTAGATAAACTGGGCTATGGGGGCCGATAAGTTTAGGAGGGAAAATCAGGAATTCTCTGCAGGAGGTCCGAGGGACAGAAGGTTATTCGGCAAACATTTGGAGAAATCGGCTACAGTGGAAATCGGCTACTCACACGGGGTGTTTATAAATTTGATCCTATTGGCTCTGCTTGAGTCTAGTAAGTTAAAGAAATATCTATTTTTTTCTGTTGCTTACTATGTTCTTGAGCATTATACCTCTACAATAAAGTTTTGTAGCACTTTAACTGTACAGGAATGATGTTACTGTACCTCCCTGATCAGTTATGTAAAAACTCCTGACCTTCAGGCTTTTTAAGCTGCATACTCTAAATTGCCCTAGTGTGCCTTATGTATTTTAGATCATAAAGTAAGTTGAGTTTAACCCCTTAAAAGAAAAGAAAAAGGTGGTTAGTACATAATGAAAGTGATCTGTGCAAATTAGCTTTTCCCCCCACGAATTATAGATATAAAACAACTTTCTTAATTTTATAGGCCTACTTTCACCACAGTTTAACAGGTCTGTACAATGTAATTTTATTATTTCATAACAATCTAATATATATATATATATATATATATATATATATATATATATATATATATATATATATATATATATATATATACATAATGAGAAATCAAAAAACATGTTTTATAACTTTGCAAATGTTTTAAAAAGAAAATCTATCTATATGTAAACTATAATATAACATTGACCTTTGCTATGACATTTAGCGCCGATGCATATAATTTCTCTGGATCATCTTTGAGATGTTTCTACACTTTGATTCGAGTCCACCTGTGGCAAATTCAATTGATTGGACATGCTTTGGAAAGGCATATACCTGTCTATATAAAAGTCTGACAGCTGTGAAAGTAAATAAATTGCATCAAATTACATATCAGAGCAAAAACCAAGCTATGAGGACAAAGGAAGTGCCTGCAGAGCTCAGAGACAGGATGGTATAGAGGCACAGATTTGGGGAATGCTACAAAAAAGTTTTGGCTTCATTGAAGGTTCCCGAGAGCACAGTGGCCTCCATAATTCTTAAATGGAAGAAGTTTGGAACAACCAGGACACTTCCTAGAGCACACCGCCCAGCCAAACTGAGCAATCTGGGGAGAAGGGCCTTGGTAAGAGAGGTGACCAAGAGAGGACTTCTGCATATTGCAGCTGCTAACAAATTATCTATTAGAATCAGAGAGAATCATATACCCAAGATTGCTGTCTGTGTCTCTAGTGTTTAGTCACATACATTGTCCATGTGCATACGTATTTGATAGTATTAACGCTGACATGAACGTGTGTGTGTGTGTGTGTTAAATGATAATTTTATATCCATCTGAATATACTAGTAGTTTGTAAATCATTATCACCAGTCATAACAGTCAAATTGTAGATTTATCACTAAGTCAATACAGACAGTAAACTCTGTCACTCATTCAAGCATATTAAGATAATGAGGTCACTGCTTTCATCAGCCAGCTAAACTAGAAATTATAAGCAAGCAGTGACATGGCTGTGAGTTCCTATAGCCTGATCATACTACACTTTTACATGGTCTGTTGACAGTTTGAACTCAGATGTTAACTTCCAATATTTTATACAAAACTGGTATGCATTCTGCAGAGGTCTTTATACATCTCTCTCCTCTTTCCCCCTCTCCTGCTATTGATTATTTCACCATGCCTAATTTATTACTTCACACTCTTGTGTGGAGGACCAGAAGGATTGGGTTTCACTTCACAAAATCTGAAGCATTGAGCTCCAGAGTTGCTCTGGATATGTATATGTTATATATTCATCTGACATTGCATGTGTCAGTTCATAAGGTTGAATCATACTTTATTGTCCTACTTTAGACACTGACACTGTGCAGTCAGATGTATGATCAAAACGGCTGGCATCCTCACATAAATCAGTGTAGCGCCACCTCCACAGGTTCTCATTACAAATAAGTCTTTATTTAAAAAGGGATTTCCCTTATTAAGTTTCAAGATCATGTGACTTGGAAATATATAGTATTCCAGTACATTAACCCTATATGCATATGCTTCTTTACCCCCATAAAATGAAGATGCGGCTCAAAACAATCTAGATGCCCATTCTTTATAAAACTACTATTATTTTTACATTTTAAATGATTGACATACCTTTTATTAAATTCTGAAGAGTTGTGAACAAATTGAAAATTAATTGGGATTCTTGGGTGACTGTATAAAAAGGCTATTTAACAGTAGTATGGAAAATTTGCATGTTTGGTGATGTCTCAACCCTACAAACACAAAAACAAACAAGTACAGTGGACTAGGATCAAATGTTTTTTGTTATAAGTTTGTAAAATGACAGCCATGTATTCTATTTTGTCTGAATTATTCTATATTGCTATTTTACTCTATGTAGCTATAATTTTGTACTTTCAAACAGTCTCTGAAGAGGTGGCCCCCATAGCGATGGAATAAGTACACTGGATATTAATATTGCCATCACCATCATGGTGAAAAATTTTTTAGCTGCTATAATATGCTGTTCCCACTAGAGGGAAGACATTCCTGTCTCTGACTGTGACACTTTGTTTGAAAAGAAAAATAGACAGCTTGCAATGAACAGCCATATTTGATGTGGACCAAGTCTTATTTTAAAGAAGAACCTCATGGCAAAGGAATGCTCATTGGTAGTTGGGGTGGTTAATGGCTGAAAACGCTGTACATAAGAATCTGTCTTGCACAAGCAATTATCTGCCCTTGAGAGACTACACCTGTCCGAAACCCCAGCAAGCGAGAAGCATTTATCTGAGTTTTTTGTTTCAAGCAGTGCTTTCCTCCTCCACATCTCCCTGACAGGTCCACGCATGCAAAGCCTTCATTGCCTACTCATGAGGAATTGTTACTTTGTGTCTCTTACCCTGTACAGCAACATATACAGTGCCCCAGGGGAGATCAGCTGGAGCAGCAGGAAATGTGGCCTAATGCACGATGTGACTGGGCTGCTTTGCTGTGCCCAGGTCCAGGTGCTGAATTATGGTGGAGCATTATAGGTGTGAGGGATGAGAAAAGTTCAGATTCTGTTACTGTTCATGTAATGAAAAACATAATGTTTTGCAATAGTATAGGCCGGTTGGTTTATAATATAAATATATATATATATATGTATGTACTGGATGGATTTTCATAAATATATATGTAGCATTTTTGCATCTAGCTTTTTAAGTAAATTCAACTTATGGTTATTTTATGTCCACATAACTCGAAAACCTTTGATAGATGTACACAAATGTGTCCACTCATTCAACTTTATCTACTTTAGTTCATGAAAATTCTCTCATCATATACTCACCCTCATGCCATCCCATAAATATCCATCTTCTTTAGTTTTATGGCAATTCACATTCTTCATACATATCACCACCTACTGGGCACGGAGGATAATTTATAGTAAAAAAGGACTTAAATATTGATTGATTCTCACACACACTCAGGGACTAAAAACAGGGTGTGTGTGTGCATGCTTATTTTGGGTGAGGCAAGTGCCTAATTTTGAGCTTGTTTTTCAAAAACAGGTGCCTTGTTTGTCTTGTGAGATCTGCAAATGGTATTTCACCCACCCTTTGCGCAGAGTGCTGTCATTTTAAAAAGAACGCTATTAACCATTCTTTTATTTCATTCTAATCGGTAACCATATGGAAAAGAGGCTGCAAAACTCAGAAACCAAAACAGAAAAATACTGTCTCCACTCAGAATGAACTGAAGTCCCTGCTCACACTTTTTATATAGCTTCTGAAGACATGTATGAAACCACTGGAGTCTTATGGATTTAACAACTTATAGCATGTTGTTTCAAATGAACAAATAGGCCTATTGTTATTTCTACTAAATGTAAATGGCTCAACAAAAAAACACTTGACTCCTAAAAAAAGTGCTGATAAAGCTGCACTTCAACTCCACACATTCACATGCACAAGGTAAAATTACATGGATTGAACAAGATCCAAATTCACCGAAGGGAACACTAATCATCCTAATGGTGACTTAACGCAAAACATCTAAATACAGGAAAACAGTATCAACAATACTAAAAAAAGCTAAAATCTCAATGGATTCTAAATACAAATAAATAAACAAGTAAATGTCCCAATAAATTATTTTTAACCAAACAAACATGCTTAAATTATTTAAGTATTTGGGATTATGGGTATTTCCCACAACCTCCGTTCTGTACTTGATCGTTTGAGATAGCAGTACTTCAAATATTAATTTGATGGATTTTTAAGCCAAAGACGATCAAGGAACTCACAATTATTCTTTTACGTTATTTAGCACTCTTACATTCACCTTAAAATTGATATTTTGTGTTGTACACATTAATGCAAATTAAGTAAAGCTAAAAAATATTATAAATATGTACGTTTCTGAGTAGAAGCTATTATTTTCGTGTGTTTTGGTTGCTGAGCCAATAAATCTCTAGCATAAAAGTATGAATTTTAAAGTTAACTTTAAAGTAAGAATATTTTATGTTTTTATTGTTAAAGGTTTACAAAGTGGTTTTTTCATCATTAAAAAATGCTGTACTCCTTAAGAAATGGATTGTAATTTTGAAAAATATGTAGGAAATCATGAGCACTCACATTAAAATGAAGACTCCAGTCATATCAGTAACCTTATAAAAGCTGTTTTATTCTACATGGAGAGGGTCCACACATTGGGGCTGCTATGTTGTGATCACATGATCAGCTGAGCACTACTTGCTTAATCTCAGTAACTGTCCTGTTATTGGACACTTTCACTCACTGATTAAAAAAAGATTTTAAAATCTGAAAGTTTAAAAAGTGAAAGTTTACCTCTGATATGGGTTTCAGAATTAAGTGTGGCAAAATGGCTCTATAGCGCCACCTACAAATTTTCAATAACGTGCGCTGTTTCACCTACACGTACGAAAATCGGTACACATGTATAACATACCAATACCTACAAATAAGTCTCTGGGACCCATGCCCTAAACTCATCAGAAAGTCAGCCATTTTGATTTTTCTCTTCAATTTTTGCGGTTTTTGCCATTTCCAGGCCTCGTACTTTAACAAACTCCTCCTAGATATTTCATCAGATCTACTTCATATTAGGTTATTCTAATCTAAAGGCCTTGGAGATGCTAAATTGTGAAGCTTTTGAGTTTTCACTGCACGGCGTGGCCGTGACTGTCTAGCAAAATTCAATGTTTCGCCATGAAACAGGAAGTTGTTATTACTCATCCATACAATGTTTAATCTGCCCCAAACGTCACATGTTTGATACTAGTCCCGGCCTGAATGCATCTATGCGCCAATATTCAGTTATAGTCATAGTGCCACCTACTGGCAACAGCCAATTCCAGGTCTTGTACTTTAACAAACTCCTCTTAGATATTTAATCAGATCAACATTGTATTTAGTCAGTCTTAATCTAAAAGCCTTTTTTATGTTAAATTGCGAAGCTTTTGAGTTTTAGTTGAAGGGCGTGTCCGTGGCGGCCTGACAAAATTTGAAATGAAACGAGTCACATTTTTGAAACCTAAACATGTTCAAAAACTCATGAAACTTTGCACACATCTCAAAAGTGGGGAAAATTTACATCTGAAACTGGTTTTAGAATTAATTGTGGCAAAATGGCTAGATAGCGCCCCCTACAAAATTCAATGAAGCAGCCCTCATGCCACGTTTCACCTACACGTAAGAAAATCGGTAGACGTGTAACATGTCAACACATGCAAAAAAAAAACCTCTTAGAACCATATCCTAAACCCAACAGGAAGTCAGCCATTGTGATTTTTCTCTTCAATTTTTGCCCAGTTTTTTCCATTTCCATGCCTTGTACATTAAGGAGCTCCTCCTAGAGATTAAATCAGATTATCTAAAGGCATTGGCGATGCTAAATTGTGAAGCTTTTGAGTTTTCTTTGAATGCTGTGTCCATGGCAGCCTGACAAAGTTTGATGTTTTGCCATGAAACAGGAAGTTGTTATAACTCAAATATAAAACGTCCAATCTGCTCCACACTTTACATCCCAAGTCCCAGCCTGCACACTTCTACATGCCAATATTCAGTTATAGTCATAGCGCCACCTACTGGTAACAGGAAATTACATGTTTTACACTGATACACTCTTAATAACATTTAAGTGCTAAAAAAAATTCACATAAAACAAGTCTGAACAAACACTTTTATGTTCATAATAAATAAGTCTGAAAATGTCTGTTTGTATCATACCTGTTTCAGTGAACTTGTTAACATTCAGCTGATCTGTTCGCTGATGAAGTTTGTTAGAGGTGGATACTGTTTGATATAGATACACATAACTCGCACAGGCTTTCAAGAAAGGAAAGGAATGTACATGCAGATTTCGGTGATTGAATGGCTAATGTTTACTCACTGAAATTAGATGATTTCCAATTAAGTCAACAGGGACATTGGATTGTTTGAGCATAGCAATATGGCGGCGTAGTTGCTTCACTGTTATGATGTCATGAGCAATCCAGTTATATATTGTGTATATCTTTTGTATGGTCTATTTTCCAATGAGTCACAATATAATGTACACATAAATTATTTACCATATTTACCAACATTATTTCCCAACTGATTCAGCTACTCAGGCTGCTCTTTTGAGTTTATATGCTCAAATGCAGCATGGGTTTCTTCAGGTGTGGTTCCTTCACTAGCTCCAGTCACATTAACATGAATAAGAATCCTTCCATCATCTTAACACAAGAAATAATTTTTTTTACAAAGCTTTATATCCCAGCACAGATGTAAAAATAAAATGTTATATGTGGTATAATTGTATAAATAATTTAACGAAGTCATCCTGACAAATTAGTTTACCTATTTTCATAAATATGTTATACGCACAATGCACATTAACCCCACCATCCCAGTAACAGAACAGCATAGTGCAATAAGGAACTGTGCAATAAACAATACATTTTATACTGATTATAACAATATTAACAAAAGTGGAGTAAGCACATAGGATATAAAGGCGTGGATTTACATAAGAACATTAACAACATACACTTCTCAATATTTATTAAATACTGTCTCACGAAAGTGATATTTTTCTAAACATTTCACAGACATGGTTCCAATCTTTTTATTTATAGGGATAGTGAAATTACTATTAGAAAATATATTTTATTTTAACATTTGAAGCATGTGCTTTGTGAAAGACATATGTGAGTTGGTTTGGCTTCATTGTGTAAAAAACACAAATTTTAATGAATATTATCCTGGATGACAAACATTAACTACCACACTCCGTTTTATGACGATGTCAGGAATGAATGAGATTAAATGTCAGAGGTTTCTCTGTTAAAGCGATCAGACATGATTTTCCCGCCTGCTTCTATTCTGGAGCTGCACAGGTGGGAGAGATCGGAGCTGACGTCGATGAGTTTCTCCGCACACGTGCGGTTTTACTTGCAATAATGCAGAGCCGGCCCAAACTGACACGGAGAACAACAATGACAATAACAATGTATTATCTTATTATTATAGTTATTTATTACCGGTGTAGTCTATGACCAGTAGCAGCTTGAATATTTCAGTGAAAATCTCGTGAAGTCGCACTATGACTTCCTTAAGGTTGCCATAATGTTAATTATAGCTCTGTAGAGTCGCCAACAAAGCATTAAGTCATATCAAACATTTACACGCTATTTAATTTGTGTGAAGATTTTGCTTTCAACAGATCTTGCTCACGTTTAATGGCTGTTGTTTGTACCGGAAGTTAGTTTACCCTGCGAGGGCCAACCCCGGAAGCGAGAAACGCGGAAGTGTGAATAAGGCATATTAGTAACCAGGGGTGGGGGTGTGTCCCCAAATTTTGTCAAAGCAGTGTATTTTGGGGGGAATTTTGATATTTCAACCTCAGTTCCTATATTGTACTTTGTACACAATATGGTTACTCTCAGGACCTTCAGGACAAAATTGTCCCCAATGAAGCCCATTAAATCTGCAATATTTGATCCCAGTGACACTTAAGTATAAAATCATGAATTCTATGATATTATGCTTTCTTTCCGGAGCCCTGGCTTCAACATTTAAATGTCTAATATTTCCACCAGATGGCGCATTTTTCTCATGTTTAGCCTATGGAGCAAATACATGCTTTTCCCCTATTTTCAGTTTGCTGTATTATAGAGCACTACATTATGTGAACAAACTGGCATTTAAATGGTTAAAATACTTAAGAAAAATTAATATTTTGTAATTATGATCAGGACTGATGTTGGTTAAAGAATCTAAGTCAGTGAAAGTGGAAAATAATATGAATATCTAAAAGTTGTATGGCAGTTTTTTTTTACTCTGACATTTTTGTGCTCTAAGGTCCTGGGTGGGCTTTTTTTTTATCCGACACCGCACAAAAAAATAATAATGCATCAAAATAAATGTTGTTTATAATCATTGGCATATCCCAGAATGCCATAATCCAAAAAACAAAACAAAAAAATCCCCTTAATATTTAGTATATGGAAAGTATATTGTGTGTTTTCTTCTCCATAAAAAACAACAGTGGTGTTATGTAAACAAACTGGCATTTAATCCTGAACATGAATGAATATATGGTAGTTATAATCAGGACTGATGTTGGTTAAAAAAATAACACATTGAACATGGAAATTAATATGAATATATAATATTATCATGGCAGTTTTTTGACGTGGACATTTTTATCCTCGAAGGATCTCTGAGTAACTTATTTTATTGATTCACAAGGATTAATATTATAACACATTAACAATAGATAGAACTTAAGGCGTACGGATGAGTGATATTGAAATTTATAAATGCTAGTATATTGGATGTTTAATTATTTTGGTAGGTGTTCCAATTGTACTTTTCTCACTGTAAAAACTACAACATCCCTTTTCCTGTTTTTGTTAACTAAATGTTGTGATTGGCATTGTGTCTCATCTGTTGGTCGAAGAGATGTGCAAGCTATTGTCTTTTACATTTTAGTTAATGTGCTTCAAATCTCACTCGTTTAATGTATAGGCGCACAGGTTACAAAGTGACGAAAACACCATCCACACTACTTTATCTGCTCAAACATGACCATCCATGTCAGGGAACCTCTGAAATCCACTTTCCAGGCTTTCTCGCAAACAGCGGGGCATTACATTGATTGGCATGTCTGGCATCCAATAGTTTAGCGCAAAGCGTCAGATGTGGGTTCTGACCTTCTGAGCATCAAATCAGATGCGTCCGTCTGCAAGAAGCATCGTCATCAAAGTAGAATTTGAATGTAGGTTATGACGAAGGGTCCGAAATTCCCCTCCCCTCTATGTTAGCCGGCGAGGTTATGGCTTCTGCTTTGTTTAAATGCTACTCAAGCCGAATAATGGTGCCCAAAACGTGTGTTGGTAATGACTTTTAAATAAAACTCGGTTTTATTCACAGAGCCCAAATTCACAAGTCGACGACGCTTAAAATTGCATTTCCATAAAAAATATTAGATAGAAAACGCATGTAGTTAACATCGCTTTTTTTTCCCGGGTTAATATTTATCTGATTAACAACACGGCTTTCTTGTTCGGCAAGAGACTATGCAACCAAAAGGGTAATGCCTGACGTAGTGTTTGGCTGGTTTGTGTGCGTGCTCTCTAATTAGGCAGAGGAAAAGAAAGGGGTGAAAAGAGATGTTTTTGCATTCACTCGCAGTGCTAAGTTTAGTGCGAAATACACGGAAAGGGGAGGGGCTGCATCTGGCATGAAAACACTGTTTCCCAAATACCACCCTATCGTCGTTCGCGCTGGAGAAAAAAATTATGTACCTTGCACACTTTAACATTTAGACTCCCTATTAAAGATATACAACGTATTTCGGGGCAAACTGAGGGTGAGCAAGTCTAAGCAGACGACATGTGTCGCGATATTTGACATCTAATTAATTTGATGAATTTTATAATAGTGCCATGACTTCGTGTGTAGGACTAAGAGTTTGGATGTGGTATCAACGTATTTGTTGAGGCAATGTTGTTCAGATATGTATAGTGAACAAACGGAGGTTGGAGGTGTGTCTTCTCTGTCGGCGCTGTTGAAATACCGGCTGGGGGTGTGTCCTTTTACGTTTAGAAATATTTTCCATTGTTCCACTCTATTGCCTTAAAAACACACCTCCTCGACGCTCGCTGGCCAATCAAGTAGAGCCGACCGCCTCTTAAACCCCGCCCACAAATCTATATTAAAGCCTCCTTCATCACATGCCGTCGGCATTAGAAAGCTTCACTACAAAAGTGTTTGTTGGAGAATACAGAAGGATTATTCTCGCATTTGCCTCCGTTCCGAATTTTATTGCTATACAATATAAATTATGGCAGATACGAAGGTTGATTCCGCTACAGAAATCTCCGCAAAGGTAAGGATGGGATACCAGGCTCCGGATGAACTACATTCTCATTCAAAAACATTTTCATCTCTTTAATTTGTCTGTTTAGATATATTCCGAACGTAAAGGGCTATTTTTAGGCTGCAGTTTAGCCAGAATAAGCGTGAATTGCGACCAATGTGAGGAAAGTATGCGATAACGGCTTTCTAAGAGCTTTAAATCGATCCCTTGGAACGAGAGGTTTAAATTGATACATTGTAGCGAGTGCGACTGAAAGCGAATTCAAGCGCAGTTTCTCATTGTCCGGAATGTAACAGTCTGCGCGCGCGGGTTCTTTGTTTATACAAGCGTGTCGTTTCCCTTTTGAACAGCGGCGATGTGCGCCGAGGACGTTAACGGCTTTTAACGTGATCAATCGTTTAGAGTGCTTAAACCTGTAATTCTTTTGCGTTACGCTTATCAGGTCTTCAACATATTATTTAGGTTACACTATTTTCCCTCGTGTCATGTCTGGGTCTTGTGTTAAAGCACATGCTCATTTAATAAACTTCGTAAATGCTTCGGGCACTCGTTTATTGTAAGCCGGGTTTTTCATTACCGCTTAGTTTGTAGCGGACGGACGCTCCGGCGGGACTGAGAATGGGTTGATCGGTCGGTGGCTTCGGGGCTGAAAGTTTGCCGGTTTGTCTCCGCCTCAGTCGTTATGATTTTAAACGAGCAATAAAAAATATTAAATGACTGTACATTTCACCTACTTTAAGAAGCATATTCGCTAACCGAATTCCGAATAACTTCTACTCATCCTGGTCCGGTAATGTGTAGTTTTGATGCAGCCGATACGCGGAACTCCGATTGACGCCGCAGTGCATCATATTTCAAAGGCAGGAATAACACATTTTTTAGAATTTGGGTTATTATGGCCAAAAGTGATGAGAATGTTGGCTATATGTGATATCCGAACTGTTTTGACGTTCAGTGTGAAGACACTTTATTATACACTTATAGCCATTCAGACTCGTGATAAATGCACTTCCAAAGAACGCATATTATGGTAAAATGTGTCAGAATGCTTAATGTCGGACGAGTTTATATTTTCCCATGTGTGACTGCAGCGTGGGCTTGTTGGTTTACTAGTTTGCAGCCAAAGACGTCGGTGAAAATTCAAGGGGGCGGTCCTAGTTGCTGTGGTTGATAAACGGTTTAAAGGCTAAAGATTATATAAACGAATTAATGAAAATATTTATAAGGGTGCGGCTCCTTTAAAAGCATTGGGTATGGCTTTATTTGAAATGAGACTGGCTAACGCAAATTCAAAGAGCGCACGATATTCTGACACATTTATCACAGGTTGGGTTTTATATATAGTTTCTTGTCTACTCTGCGACTGCGCGACCTAAATTCAGGTTAACGTGATGGTGTGCGTGCCGAACTGGATGTTGAAAGCCATGCGTGCGCTTCCTTTGTCCTTTTATTGGAGTTCGACTTTAGCTTGCTGACACACAAAACCATGGTTCTGAACCGGCTTTTGTTTTGTATAAAAAACATGTGCTTTTTGCAAGCCGCAGTTTAAACGAGCGTGTAAACGACTAAATGTGATTGCTTGTCGAATATTCCATCTACAGTACCCAAAGTAGGTGAATTACACTAAAGTGTCGGATTACAATCGCGCTAACTCGGTTAGAGGCGGGAGTAGCAGTCGTTGATTGACAGCAAAAAATCTCTGCGGCAGCCAATGAGGCGTCAATGTCAGAGGGGCGTCATTAGAGATGCAATTTAAATTTGTGCGCATAGGGGGCGTTTGTTAATATCCACTGACTGCCTATTGTACGCAAAGATGGCTCCAGTCTGACAGTTAAAAATGTTTCGGCATATTAATCAGGTGTCGTGTTTATTAAGCAAGTTAGTTTATTAAAACCTGAATTATATTTTTTTTTTATAGGACCTAAAGGAGAAGAAGCTCCTCGAGGAGAAGGAAAATGGAAAAGATGCAACTAATGGAAAGGTAAATTTCTGGCCTATTTTTTTTTTTTTTTCCCAACTACTCATCCAATTAATGGGGAATGCGTGGCTTAATGCAATATTTTCCAAATGTTATGAACAGGAGAACGAGGAGAACGGAGAGCCAGAAATTGACGAAGAGGATGAGGATGAAGTAGACGAGGAAGATGAAGAGGAAGGAGAAGGTTGGCTCAACATTAACATTCACAGTTTTCTGGACGACATATTACTCAACTGTATTTCTGAAAGTGTTTGGAAACATTGCATGGCTAATGGTCTTTTCCCGCAGAGGATGAAGACGAGGATGAAGATGATGATGAACTGGGTGGAGGAACAAAACGTGCTGCTGAAGATGATGATGATGAAGATGATGAGGTATGGTCGTGAACAAATAATTGTACAAAGTAACAATTATTTACAATTAAAGTAATAATGATGGCAGGTGGTTGCTTGCTTAAAAGTTTTCTGTATTAAGGTGATTTTAATTTTCCAAAAAATTATTCTCCATTCAGGATGACATCGACCCCAAGAAGCAGAAGACGGATGATGACGACGATTAAAGGAGTGTTTCGTACTGCTGAGCAGGTGTCGACACCTCTGCTTCAATGCAGCTGTTGGAGCCTGTGGCATAAAGGACTCAAATACATAAAACATGGTCATTTTCAAGTTCGTCACCCATGTCCACCAACTGACCCCCAAATCAAAATTTTCTAGAGGACCGACCAGAACCCCAGATTTCCCCACATTCGCAATGAAATGCATAAGACAAGGATTTCTTTGTATTTTTATTTACATTTTATATTTTTGTACATATTGTGAAGAGATCAGCCACTTGATCATGATCTCCTGTGACCAAAACGGTGCTTCTTTATGAAATTTTACTCATTTGACCATGTCTCTATCTCGACATAAAAGACAACATGTATAAAATCAACAGCCATTGAACTCGGAGCATTCCAGTAAATTTTATGTATGAACTTTAGTTGTACCATAACTAGTTGTACCATAAACTAGTTTTTGTATGGGAGGGCTAGGCCAAAGAAAAGGAGTTTTGGTTTCTTTCGATTTTGTTTTGTCTACATTATTTGTTTTACCTTGGCCTGTTTGTTGTATGTGTGAAGTTTGTTGTTCAACAATAAACTTAACTTTTATTTTGTGAGTTATACCCAATTTGTTGTCAGATTTTCATAAATTTGCCACCAAAACGAGCTTCGTTTGGGTGAATTATGTACAGCGAAAGAGAAAAGTAATGTCAATACTTTAATCTCTTGTATTATTCATAGACCCATTAACATGTTGCTTCATCCATTAAGTCTGTTTATAAGAAACTCAATTTCCTTTCATGAGATACAGTTAGGTATTAAGGCCCCATACTCCACTTTCAAGGCTATTTTCTAAACCAACATATACCATGTGATGTGGTAAAAGCAAGAGATTTCGGAAGCCTTGATTGTGAGAACTAATAGTCAAACTTATGGCAGTGAATGTGACTAGAGTTGCTTTTTTCCCTTGAGCAGATGAAATGGGTGTCAAGAATGGCAAGATTCTAGAACAAAAGTGTAAAATCTATTTGCAGTTGTTGGTGGTTTTGCCCTCCATTGGAAAACGAGTGTTTTCTCCCCGGCATGTCCACCTGCATATCTAAAGCTTAGAACATGCGGTTTATTTTCAGGTTTACTAATCTAAAGGGTGATATAGGACCGTGGACCCTGCATGGAAGCAGGCTTTTAACACACAGAAAGTAGGGCTGTCGAATTGGCGTTAATTTGGTGCGATTAATTGTATAAAAATTATGCAATTAATTGCATCCCTATGGACCATAACGAAGATTCCTGAGAAATGCAAGCTTGCGGTACCACTTGTGTCAGAAATTTCAGCTGTATGAGCAACGTGCAGTTTATACAGTGAAGAAAACGCTTCAGTAGGCAGAACAACACAAACATGCGTTACGTTCTTGCGTTCAAAACACTTGGAGCACAAATGCGATCTAAGGGATCTCACGATGTGTTTAAAGAATAAACTATATTTAACTTGACAGTGACCTTAACATTTTATGTTTATGACGCAACACACCCGAGACGTCTGACGTAGGTGTAAATTGGCGGGCTCTTAAACAAGCCCTCATAATAAATCTCCAAATGATTGACAAATTCACTTGTGAAATGGATTGCTATGAACTGTATGCCAACGATTGACTTATGATCAATAATATGGTAGTAAACAATACATTGTATTCTAAAGCCGTTTTTTTTTTTTTTTTGTATCGTCTTATCAATGATTAACTCTTCTGCTACAGGAATGTAAAGCATTTTAATTATCTGAATATTTTATATATATACATTTTTACATATTTAAAGATAATTATGTATAATTATATATTGATATAAATACGTATAATCATTATATATTGAGTTATTGTTATATGATTGGCTTTCTCAGCAAATATTTGTATATGCGATTAATCAATCGGGACACCATGTAATTAAATTATAAATTTGAATCGAATGACAGCCCTAATAGAAAGACACACTTTACAGTGGTGTCCTTGCCTTTGCACAGCTGCCTGAGATTTCCCCACTAGACTTGCAGTATAAGCGCAGGACATTTAGCTTTGCAGACATGTGCACTTAATGTATGTGTGTGCTGTCTGGCCAACATTCTGGCTGATGTCATGTCTAAGCAAGCATCTATTTCAGGCATATATGTCCGGGTCAGGTTTGTAGAGGCTGACTGCTTGTGGTCTTGAACAAATTAATGAGTCTGAGAGTGTATGTATGGGAAGGTCAGTAAATGAAGCAGCTAGGTGTGTGCTATAGAATGCCATTAAAGAAAATCTGAATGTACAAAAAAAAAAAAAAAAAAATCCAGAATTCAGCTATTTTACCAGCTTAATCATGCTTCTGCAAACACCTGATAAATATTCCACACTGATAATGTTGAATTTAATTTTTCATCTCTTTCACCTTGTCCCATCCATCTACCTCTTTCTTACCACAAACAAACACACTTCCAGATTTTCTGTGTGTTAGCATATGCTTTGATCCTGATAAATGTGGAGTCTTCACTGAAGTGCATCTCAATATGCAGGCAGCAGCTTGAGTGTGAGGCTTCAATCATCACTGCTGGTATGTGAAAACAGCATCATGGCAATCTATTAAACACTACATGTTAATGCATGTCAAAATTTGGCTCCTTACATTCAGTGACCTTAAAACATATCATGTTGTTTGACTTGAAAATTAACTGAAGCAGTCACATTTCCTAGGTGTCCAAAAGTGTGTGATAACACCCATACTTGAGATACACTTCTCAGTAGTTTGTTACCATCAGGGAGGAAGTGCAAATAAGAAATAAATTATTATTATATAAATAAAATTGCATTCAATGAAACACCAGGAGAAAGGTGGTTCACATATATGCTGAAGGTGAGGTGAATTGCAAATGCTTTTTAGTCACCAGCTCTAAAAAAAACAACTGTTAAAGTAAGAAGAATACACTCACAACTGCCTCTAATGTTAAAATAAAATAGCACTTTAAATAGTACATCATATATTTAATTATTGTTCACTTACCAGGCGGAAAAATTCCACTTCATGTCCAGGTTGACGTAAAATGGTAACTGGTCTGTGTCCTGATTTCCATGTCTAGGACAGCGGTGAGGAGGCGGACAGACTGCATAAATTCTCGGCAGATCTGACTGCAGAATGTGTAACGCATCTGATTCAAATACATTCAGAGGATTTGCTAAAAAATCTCCTTCCTCTTCTGCCGCCTACCGGTAAGTACATGTATTGCACACCAGCTGCGTCACAGACTAGCGTCGATGTTTCAACGGTTAAAACCGATACAATGGCGTAAAATTGTTGTGATTATAAAAAAAAAAAACACACGTTCACACAAATTAAAAATAAATGGACCGTTTTATTGAAAATTAACATATTGTAATCTATAGAAGTGTTTATTGCAACTCTTTTGATGGAGACTAGTCTATGTACTGCTGAACATATGCTAATGCTAAGATACCAATAATTTTTTACCATGTTCCCAGATAAAACACGTACATCCCCGAGAGATGAGATCTGTATTCGATCTTTTAATCTGTAAAGCATTACAATCTCATTAACATCTGCTTGACCTGATTTACAAACAAACTGAATCATAAACATCTCAAAGACATCTGCTGAATGTCTTATTGAAATCTGAGACATACATATTCACACACATATTTTATATTATCAAGATGTAAACACACATTAAAAATTGACATCTATTTTTGAAATGTAATCTAATTTGTGTAAAATGAGAAGTCTATTTGATGTATGTTTACATCAGGAGACTTATTTTTAGGTCTTAATACGTTTCTTTTCCGATGTCAATAAGGCATTCAGCAGATGTCTTTAAGATGTTTATGATTTGAAATATTTGTAAATCAGATCTTTTCAAGGTAGATAGCAGATTTTAATTAAAATGCCCTGCTTTAGATGAAATTATTTTAAGCAGACATCACAGAGATGTATGTGGGCAAGGAGGGTTGGGTTACTGACCAAAAGGTTGGGGGTTTAAGCCCCAGCACCGTCAAGATACCACTGTTGGGCTCTTGAGCAAGGCCTTTGACCCTATCTGCTCCAGGGGCGCTGTTTCATGGCTGATCCTGCGCTCTGACCCCAGCTTAGCTGGGAAAAAACTGCATTTCATTGGCTCTGTACCTGTAGGCCTACTCTGCACAATGACAATAAATTTGAATCTTAATCAAAATGGGGGGAAACTATGGAAAGCCATAAGGGTCACAATTCATGTGTTTTGTATTGCCATATTAAGCTTTGAAACGCCATAAGACATTAAGTAAACACTATTTTAGCATCTCACATAACTCAATTAGCCCATTCATTTGCTCATGTACCTCCTCTATAGGGTTCGAGGGATTTATGGCAAGTCAGAGGATTCAGATTATGAACGGCAATGTGAACCTTTGTTTGCAAACTCACATTAAATTACTGCAACCCACTTTTGGCTATCTAAGCTGGATTTTCACTAACCAAGACCCTATATTGCTAACTTTAATTCACAAATTGGTATTCACTTACTGTGGTGTGTGTGTGTTGCTAATCTTACAGAAGTAGGCCTATTTATTGTTTACAGACATAAAAGCTGTTGACCAGTTTGTCAACTTTTTCTTGTTATTATGTAAAATATATTATTGCTTGAGATATTGTCAGATTCACATTGAAATCTTAGGAAGATTGTTTATTTAAATGTTTAATCTGCTGCTCTACATACAGTCCTGGATAGGGTTGCCACCCGTCCCTTAAAATACGGAATCGTCCTGTATTTGAGAATAAAATAGCGCGTCCCGTTTTGAATCAAAACGGGACAGGGTTTGTCCCGTATTTTCGGAGTTGTCTTCAATGCAGCATCTCATGCAAATCATCATCCCACCAGCATTCTGTGAAGACTCGTCCTATTCTGCCCCTGATTGGGTAATACTCGCTGCCATCGTTGGATTGATTGGTTTGTTTCAGGTTCACGGCCAATCAGAGTCAGAGGAGGGCGGGTCTCTTGGCAGAGAGTCGATTTGAAAGAATGGCGGAGTTGAGATACCCCCCCCCCCCCCCCCCCCCAGAAATCACAGAAATCAAAGCATCGTCTCACAGTTCTTCATACCTCAATCATCTCCTGAGGCAGATAGTGTAATGACAGTTTTTTAATCACCTCAATAATTTTCTGATTGATTACATTAGATTTCATAGGCTGCCTATTTGTTAAGAAATAATGTTAAAAATGTTAATGAATCATGTTATGGTATGATTTGTTGGTAACACTTTACAATAAGGTTCATTTATTAAACATTAGTTAATGTATTAACTAACATGAACTAACAATGAGTAAGTAATACATTTGTTACAGTATTTATTAATCTTTGTTAATGTTAGTTAATAGAAATAAAGCTGTTCATTGTTTGTTCATGTTAGTTCACAGTGCATTAACTAATATTAACAAGATTTTAATAAAGTATTATTAAATGTGGAAATTAACATGAACAAAGATGAACAATTGCTGTATAAGTGCAGTTCATTATTAGTTAATGTTAGTTAATGTAGTTAACTAATGAACCATTGTAAAGTGTTACCGATTTGTTTATTACGGTTAAGGCGTACAGTCAGACACATAAGCATTATTTTAATAACAGATAAGAGAGATATATTTAATAATAAAAATATAGTGCCTATGTGAAGCAAATAAACAACTTAACTAATTTAAATGATTGCATTCTTCAATAGGCTACTGTAGAATTAACAATAGACTATATAAAATAGATTAACTTACCAATAATAATAAAAAAATTGTGCTTTACATTAATTTAGAAATGTTTGTAGATCGGTTATTTATTATGTGGTGTTACTGTCTGCAAACAATGACAATAATTTTATCCAAAATCTGTGTTCACGCCACCTTATACAATTACTAAAGTTCAATAGCCCAATTATTTATAAATGCCCATGTATCAATCGTAAAACATTACGATTTACCACCACTGGCACGTCCCCCCACAGTACCTTATTTTTCTGTATTGAAGGTGGCAACCCTAGTCCTGGACTTCGACCATTGCTGATTTATTTGTGGATACAGAGGTTGAGGTTGATTGTTCTTTAACACATATGGCAGATATTCTACAATATCTATTTTTTTTTTCTATATTATCTTTTCTGTATTTTTCTATAATTATCTATAGTCAAAAGATGTTTAAGGTAGTTGTGGTTATATTATATAGTGGTAGTTCATTGACCACACATTTTAATACATAATTTCTGCATCATGTAAAACTTGTACGATCTGCAGAGGTTTACATGGCTTTATTTGTATTTTGTCCTGGGTGATACAACAGTGGTCTTCAACTTAATACAGAATTAAGTCGAAGACCACTGTTGTTCTGTACCATACGCCGTTTAGAAAACAGCGTTTCAAAGCTTAATACGGCAATACAAAACACATGAATTTTGACCCTTACGGCTTTCCATAGGAAACTATTTATAGCACAGGTACATCACCCAAGCATCTATTTGCTCATTTACACATGAGAGACTTTTTTTTTTTTTTAAGGTTGTTTGCTCATCTGCAATACAATGGCCTACAATACAATGCAATTCTCACAATGCAATAAAACATTCATAAGATGTCTTTGACACAAGGGTGTGGGTTTGGTTTGAAAGTTGGTAGGGACATATTGCAAGGATATTCAAAATGTTGGTATTGAGAAAATGCAAGTCAGTCTGGTAATATAGGCAAAATAACATTATTAACACATATAACAAGGCTTATTTCTGATTTCTTATACCATATTAAACATTAGCCTTTTTAAAAGAATGTTTGTAGAATAAAAAAGGTGTCTTCCTCAAGAGGGAGCTTACTGGTCGAAAAAGCAGAATCCTCCATTGCGCTGCATGCAAACTCAGAACATTTTGTACATTTTGACAGGAAACATTGGTACACATAAATTATTCTTGTTTAAATCTATTAATTTCAAGGATTGGACATAGGGTACCAATGGAAATCTGCCCATGAAGTCTCCAGAATTAAATAATTATTGTCATGTGATCCAAAGAGCTTCAAAGGAGACTATAGTATTACCATGCTCCATGATAAAAAACAGTTTGTAATACAGATTAAAATACAATTTGTTTTTATTGGTTTTCCCTCTTGTTCCACGTGACTTCTACCAAATCAAGCTACTGTTAGTCAAACTTTACGTTCCTTAGAATGTACCCTTAGTTCCAAAACCTTTGTCTCCAAACACCATACAAATGCAGATGACCATTGTCTTTTTTAAAACAAAGAAATGACCAGCTGTAACCAATGGGGCATTTAATTACTTAAAAGACACTCAAGTGTGAAACACTAAGGGGGGCAGAACTCTCCCCATCACCACAGCCACTATCATTTCATTCCTCCCCCACCCTCCCAGTTGCCTCCACCCCATCACACATACACCCCAGCCCGCCTTTTGTCACCAAACCTTTTTCAAACCAAAGCAACCTTTGTTTAGCAACGTATAGTCAAGGGACATCTTGTGTTGGATATGGCAAGTGCCACTGTGTGCAAATGGCAGGGGACACTGTTAATTGCCCCTGAAGGCAGAGCTGTGTCTGCTTGTCCAATCCAATGAGATTCATTGTAATGAGTGTCCTAGTGAAACACAATAGATTTGAGATAAAGGTGAGATGTAAGTGGTCCTGTTGTATTAGCGTTAAGCTGAAATAATTGGGATTAATGAACACAGCAAGCAACCATTTCATTGACTGAATTTACTTGCATGAATTTGGCTATCTAATGTTTTTGTCACGAGTTTAAAACAAAAATGACATCATATTTCATATTTTGAGTTCAAATGTAGACATACTGTGTATCATTCATTTTAGTCATGTAAAGACAAGGCAAAGAATAAGTCAAGCTTTCCAAACTGGTTTGTAACCTGTTGTTATACATCTGTTTGTCCACTAGGTGACACACTTGCACAGCAGTCGGTTGACTCTGGTAATTACACTTCAATGCAGAATTTGTGAATTTTCCACATTTCAGCTAATCATTTCATACCATGTTCATACATAGAGGGATCTGGGTGGCTTGCAGAAGATGACGTCACCTCCTCCCACCTCTGAACCACAGGGAACGACTCTTGCCTCCTAATATTCGTTTTTGGTAGGATTCCAGGAGCCTGTGTGGGAGCCCATGTGTATGTGAGTTTATGGAGGAGAGTTTGTGTCGCTATCAGTGTATGTGTCGTCTACGTGTGACACCGGCACTGATCCTATTCTGAGCTTGGCTGTTAATTGGCTTACTAGATATCCTTGTGTGTCTGTGTCTTTTGCCTTCCTTCTCTGTGCTTTTGTCATATCTGAGTGTCAGATCACAGGGCAAGATGTGCAATCTACTTTAGGTAGAAGGTAGCCTTTAATCCAGGACCAGCCTCCAGTATTGATGCAGTTAATAAAAACTAAACCACAAAATGAAATAATAATGGTATAAAACTCAGAATTTAACCAAGAGACATATTTGTTGTTGTGACTATTGCCACAGCTATGATGGGTTGGCCAGTGGTCAGTGTGTAGGAGAAGCAGAATCACAATCCAGACCACATCAGTTAATCTGCTGTTTTTACTCCCATTTTAACCTACTCGTTAACTCTCATCCTAGGTTAGTTTGCCTAAAATTGTATGACATTCTTGCTTCAGTGGAACACACAAGGAGACATTAGTCAATGTTAGGGACTGACAGCCTCAGTCACTATTCATAAAGAAAGTGAATGGTGACTAAGGCTGGTAGTCCCCAATAGTGTTGGGTAAATTACTCAAAAAAAATAATCCATCAGAAATTACTAATCAATTCACTAAATTATTTATAATTTTTTTTTGTTTTACAGCTCAACACATTATAAATATTGTCTATTGTTCTTGTTCATTGTTTGACACCCTTCAGCAGTCCCAGAAACGCAAACAGACATACAGATGTTTAAACATATAAATGCATATTTAATATAATATCATTTATTATACATAACATAAATAATAATTTAGAAATATGTGTAACCCGAGTAATGTATTTAATTGTAAGTCAGTAACTTTGATTACAATAATTTAAAATTGAATGCATTACACTATATTGACTAGTGAAATTTGATTACAGTAACTAGCTACTTTGAATTTAGATGACACCCAACATTGTTCCGTAACATGCAAGTTATGTCGTTTTGTATTCCACAGAAGAAAGTCAAATGAGTTTAGAACAATATGAGGCCAAAGTGAATAAATTAAGACATATTTTAGATTTTTGGATGAACTTTTCTTTTTTACTTCCCTCATGCCATTTGACATTAACTGAGCCCAAATATTGAAATATGACACTTGAATGAATAATAATCTAAAAGGATTTACTTCTTTTTTAAATTCAACTACATTTTTAAATATTCTGTATAGCAAAATGTAAGTAGGGGAAAACTCACCACCGCAATGCTTGTGTGTGCTTTTTAGTGCATTGCTATGCAGTTGCTAGGGTGTTTTGGGTGGTTGCTAGGGTGTTGCTTAGTGGTCGCTTACTGGCCCAAGTCAAAAGGGCCCACCCCCCAAATGTCACATTTGGTGCCTTTGCAAGCATCAATAACAATATCTCTTCTTTTTAAATCTGTATCTTCTGATGTGTGACTCATATGACATTCATTGTCTGGCTAACAGATGTCCTTTATCTCCTTCAGCTGAATGAAACAGCCTGTGAAATGCAATAATTCACTTTGTAAAGGGCAGACGGGTGCATTCCCTATCATTCCCTAGAAGAGGCTCAACATAAACAAGTTAACAGCCTTTTCCACACATTCAGACGATCTGAGCTACTGTGTTTAAAGACTGCTCCTTATCCTAGTTATTAAAATACAAATAATCAAATTAATACAATTTATTGTTTCAAAAAAATATAAAGTTCCTAAATTTCAATGCCAGTTTGAGTCTTTATTAATAATTTATGTCTGATTTTAGTAACCACAAGGTAGACCGCCCAATGTTGGATGGGATAAAGCAGATGTATGAGATGTTTTCTGATGACTGTGAATGTTTTCAAGGGCAGTGGACCTGTAGTGTGGGATGGCTGTTGATCCAGTATGCTGTGTGTGTGTGTGTATGATGGAAGACAGGGTTCCAGTTGAGTGGACAGGGTGCTCAGTAGAGTGTGCCATCTGAACCTTCACAGGCAATGCTGACTCTCCCATCAGAGATAAATGTTGACATATCTATCTATCTATCTATCTATCTATCTATCTATCTATCTATCTATCTATCTATCTATCTATCTATCTATCTATCTATCTATCTATCTATCTATCTATCTATCTATCTATCTATCTATCTATCTATCTATCTATCTATCTATCTATCTATCTAATCGTGGCAGGATGAATGAGGCACAGACAGACAATTCTCAAGTGCACAGTCCCACAAGGGGGTGTTTTATTGTGATTGTGGCAATTGTGAGAGGTTTAAGACTTAATAGTGTGAGGTGTCTTCAGTGCAGGGGCGGGGTGAGTATGCTGCAATGTCTGTGTCTGTCCGCGCTGCGATCGGCGCTCACTCGTAACTGCAGCCTGGAATTTAAAGAGACAGAGAAGAGGATTAGTGACATTTTCTGGAGTCCTTGCTCACCGTCTTTCTCTTCTTCCACCATTTAAATCCTCTCCTGCTGATTGATCACAGGTGAGGCCAATCTGCGTGTGCGTTCCACGATTTATTTGATAATGGGCTCCAATTCCAGGGCGACGCTGAAGTGCATGGGATACTAACCACATTTCCCAACCCCCTACCGATCTGATAACCCAGGTAGCGTGACTCCGATACTCCTAGGTGGCACTTCTTTGGTTTGGCAGTGAGTCCAGCTTTCCTCAGTTCGGTCAACACCCTCCACGGATCTAGGTGGTCCTCCCACCGCTCTGAGTGGATCACTATATCATCCAGGTAAGCCACCACATTTACCAGGTGGGGTCACAGGAGGATATCATCATCCTCTGGAAGGTGCCAGGTGCCCCATGTAGTATGAAGGGTAGTACCCGATACTGCCAGTGGTCACTAGGTATGCTGAATGCCGTCCTTTCCCTGGACGATGGGGCTAGGGCCACTTGCCAGTATCCTTTGGCCATATCCAGGGTGGATATATATCATGCTCAGCCCAGCTGCTCGATGAGCTCGTCCACACAGGGCATGGGTATCCGTCAAAGGTGGAGACTTCATTCAATTTCATTCAATTGTTACAGAAGCAGCGAGTGCCATCGCCCTTTGGGACCATCACTATCAGGTTGGACCACAGGCTTCTGGACTCTTCGATGACCCCAATTGTAGCATCCGTTGTACTTCCTCTATAGCCTGTTGGCGAGCCTCCGGGACCTGGTAGGGATGCTGCTGTACAGTGGTACCAGGGGGTGTGCAAATTTCGTGATGGATCATGTTGGTCATCACTTTGTTAATCCTTTCTCTCATCTCACACACATGCTCAACCACTGTTCGATGTGGTGAGGGCTGCCACTCCCAGGCCTCCCGGACGACCTCTACTAGGCCTTGGGGTTGGCATCCAAATAGTAGCTTGAAGGGCGTGAACCCAGTGGATGCTTTGGGCACCTCCCTGATGCCGAACAGTACATATGGTATCATGAGGTCCCAATCCCGCCCATCTCTGTTACCACTCGCTTCAGCAGTCATTTTAGGGTCTGGTTGAAATGCTCCACTAATCCGTCCATCTGGGGGTGATAAACCGAGGTGCACTTCCATGAGCCAGAACATAAACGGTGTGACCTGTTCGGTGAGGATCTCTTTCGGGATGCCAGCTCGGCTGAACAGTAGGAATAGCTCTAAAGCGGTGTTCTTGGAGATGGCTTTCCTCAGTGGCACTGCTTCTGGGTACTGAGTCTTATAATACACTCAGACTAGGATGTGCTCATGTCCTTGGGCAGACTTTGGAATTGGTCCCACCAGGTCCATTCCGATGCACACGAGGGGCACCTCGACGATGGGCAGGGTTATGAGAAGACTGGGGGGAGGTCACCGTGGGGTTGTTCTTTGACAGACCGGACAGCTCAGGCATTATGCAGCAGCACCAAGAGGCACTTCTCCTCTCCCTGTCTGTAAGCAACACAGCAAAGCAGACCATTTTCCACAATAAAGTGAGGAGTGGGATGGGGGTGGGATGACATCCTTCGTGGTTGACTATTCTGAACTGGGACCAGCAGTTGTTTAGATGGTTATCCTCTCATTGTTCCTTGCTGAATGTGCCCCCTTCTGTTATCTGATGGAACAAGTCAGAATGCACACTAGGTGCAGCCCGCCGTTACATGTGGGGGAGGGCCCAGAGGAACTTGTCCACCACCACTCATTCCACTACCTGCACTGTGTTGGTTGCCCGGTTAACAGCCAGAGGCAGGCCAGATGGGACAACTGCGAAGCCTGTACGTGGGCAGGAACCTGAATATCATACACCCATTCTTGGAAGCACTGCACCGCAAATATCGGTGAAAGCCTCACCCTAGCCAAGATCATGTTTTTCAGCTCCCTATAATTGTCAACGGAGGCTGGGCTGAGTGCAAAATAGGCACGCTGTGCTTCCCCCGTCTGGAAGTGTGCATTCGTTCTCGCCCACTCGCTCTCAACCCACCCCTCCCTTTCAGCTATTACCTTGTCTTCGGTGCAGGGGTGGGGTGAGCATGCCGCGATGTCTGAGTGTGTGAATCTTGTGCGTAGTGGTGAAGCTTTTCCCGGAGTCTGCGCTGCAGTTGGTGCTTACACGTAGCATGGAGCCTGGAATCTATAAGAGACAGAGAAGAGGATCAGTGACATTTTCTGGAGTCGTCGCTCACCGTCTTCCTCCGGAGTTTAAATCCTCTCCTCTCTATCTATCTATCTGTCTGCCTATCTGTCTGTAACGGGAGCCAGCTGGTATGTGATAGCTGTGCACTGTAGACTGACGCTAGAGGCTGTAGCCTTTAGCTTCCTCATTAGAGCACTTGCCCCCCATGCCAGCTAATGCAGGTTGAGTTGGAATGGTGTAGAATAGAACACCTTAACAATTGCCTAGCCACACCCAAGCAACCGCCTAGAATGTTCATGTAGCCAGCCAGAAAACTATAACAACCGTCTTGCAACAAGCCAGAACACCATAACAATGTTCTAGCAACCAGCTAGAACACCCTAACAACTGCTTAGCAACACCCTAGCAAATGCCTATCAATGTTCTTGCAACCACCCAGAACTCCCTAATTACTGCCTAGCCACACTATCGCAACCAGCCAGAAATCCAAGCATCACCTAGAAAAACCCTAGCAACTGGCTAGCAATGTCCAAGCAACCACTTAGAACACCATAACAATCGCTTAGCCATACCCTAGTGTAACGGGAGCCAGCTGGTACGTGATAGCTGTGGAGTATGTTTAAATCTCACTCCCCTAGCCTCTAGGCAAACTAAAAAATTTATTTGTTAAAAATATATTTATTTAAATTTTTTTGTGTATATATTTTGGATGGTTTATACATGTTTTTTATTTTTGTATAATTTTATATTTTTTTTTCCTTCACCTGTACTTGTCTTTATGATTGTATTCATACATTGTTTGATCTTACTGAACATTTATATAGAACATTTTTTCAGATGGTCCCTTACCACACCCTCCACAGCATTAGAACGTTTTCAGATGGTCCCTTACCCACTGTAGGCACATTTTCCAACTTATATCAATGTCAAATTGGCGATCTGGAACGTTTTCTCTGTGACACCATCTGACCAGCTTAAACACGGGACAAATCACATCCCGTATTGATTCAATATAGGACGCATACTTTTATCTTTAAATATGGGGCGCATAATTTTATCGTTAAATATGGGCCTTCCTAATTTTACAGAATGGGTGGCAACCCTTAGCCTGAACACCCAAACCACCATCTAGCAACAACCCATACACCAGCCAGAACACCCTAACAACTGCCTAGCCACATCCTAGCAACCACAATGAACACCCTAACAATGTTTTGGCAACCAGCCAAAGCAACTGCTTAGCAAAATCCTGGCAGCCTTTAAAAAAACCAACCATCTAACAATGCCCAAGCAAATATTTATCAGTATACATACAAATTTGAGTTTTGACGGTAATGTCCATAAACTTTCTTGTAGAACTACAATTAAATTCCATTCAATGAGAAAGCAATATTAATAATAATTATTAAGCCTGTACCACTGAACTGTAAATGGCCTTGTGCTCACCCTGCTGGGAGATTAACTGTATTCAAATCAGGACAGAGTTCAGCACACCCATGAAATCACAATCAATGCTTCCATATAGAAATGCGAGCCATTGATCTCATGTCACGTCATTGTAGGAACGTGACATGTCCCAACCTGCTACACCCTTGCAGACAGGCATCTAGCGAGAACTGAGAGGTGCATTATGGGTAAAATGGGGTTGCAGCATGCTCTAAATCTAACAATACTCCCATTGCTCCCTGATCCTAATACTGAGCTATACTGTTCAAACCTCTTGTAATCTTGTCATTTCATAGTAACCTTTATATTTGCTAAGTGTTCAGTAATGGCTTCTAGTCATAAGTATCTTTTGATGCGTGTAGGTTACTATAGTCTGTTTGGTCATTTGCAAGCTGATATTTGATCAAACTGATCCAGGGGTGTAAATATCTTCACTTTCTGATATGTGGTAAAATGATTCATGACTTTCTCCTAACCAGATTATCCAATCAAAATGGAGCCTCATCCCAGCCAAGCCCACACTACCTACCAACAAATACACCATTATTACTTTACCAAGGTTGCATTAGCAAATGAAGAGGTGCAGTGAGATGAGTGCAGCTAAAAACCAGCCTCTTTAAATCCCATCAACACTTCTGCAGAATACAAATCAACCCAAATTCAACTTCCCTGTCCTGCGAAGCCGAGTGAGGATTTTGAACAGTCCGTGACTGTTAAGACAGGGTGTGGCCTGGCGGGACAGGACGTGAGGCGTGGCGATACAGGGCATGGGGGGGCCATGAGAGACTCGTACAGAGCCGTGGAGTAGCAGCGGGCCTGGACCATAGAGCAGAGGTGGGCTTATGACATGGCATGGCACTGACTCTGGCGAGGCTGTGACACGGCCTGGAGCTGACTCTGGAATGGCAGCCACGAGGTGGAACTCAGGCTTGAATAAAGCTGGCCCTGGGACTCATCGGCCATGACGTGGGACGCTGGCTCGTTATCCGCCTCTTAAGTTAAATCCAAAACCCTAACTATAGACATGAACTAAACTTAAACATGAACAATTAACATGAACATAAACTTGACTTAAACTTGACTAAGCAAACAAGGTTACATTAACATTCAATACTTAACAATGGAAACCATGAGGGCTTAAATACACAGACATGGGTAACAAGACAACCAATGAACATACTGAACTATAAACAAGATAACAAGACTAATAAAATAAAAACAATGACAAACTAGAACTGATAATGAGTAACAAGACTATAAACCAATGAAAACAAGACACGTGAACATGGAGGGAAACAGAAATCACATGAGTAGGGAGACAGGAACTAAACTTTTCAAAATAAAAGACATGAAATACATGAACACATAAATAAACATTACAAGGACACAAGGGTAACGACACCCACCTGTGGTTGCTAATGTAGATTACAAGACCTGCTATTTGTAAACACAAGTGTATACATTTGAAGGAATAGTTCACCCAAAAATAAAAATGTTCTCATCATTTACTTACCCTCATGCATCCCAAATGTGTATGACTTTCTGCCTTCTGTAGAACACAAATGAAGATATTTAGAAAAATATTTCAGCTCTGTAGGTTCTTACAATGCAAGTGAGTGGTGACCAAAAGTTTGACAGTCCAAAAAGCACATAAAGGAAGCATAAAAGTAATCCATTTAACTCACATGGTTTAATCAATTTCTTCAGAAGCAATATGATAGGTGCTGGTGAGAAATAGATCAATATTTAAATCCTGTTTTCTATAAATTTCCACCTTTGACCAGCCCTGACCAGTAGGTGGCGATATGAGCGATGAATGCGAATTGCCAAAAAACAAAATAAGAATATGGAAGTGAAAATAAAAGTGGAGATTTACAGTAAAAAAGGACTTAAATATTGATCTGTTTCTCACCCACACCTATCGTATTGCTTTTGAAGTCACAGATTTAACAGCTGGATTCGTTTGTACTACTTTTCTACTGCCTTTAAGTGCTTTTTGGAGCTTCAAAGTTCTGACCAGGACAATTCCAGCATTATGGATGTGACATTTGCAGTGAAATTTTTTAATTTAACTTCATATATATAAAGTACTCATTACCAGCATATCAAATAGTTTATATGTATAATCATAGACCCTTGCAGATAGAGTCGTGACATCAGAAAAGTTTCAGTCTATACAAGTTTTTTTTCCAGTTTAGATCGGGAAATGAGCTCGCATTACAGAAGTGGAAAAAATGGACATACGTTTTTGGGAGACCACACTCTTTGTAAAAACTCTGTTAATTGAAATGCATAACCCAGAAATATTAATAGCTACAGAATGTACAAGGTTTGGCACTCCTCAATAAATATTATATTTATTTTTATGAATTGTCATTTTCACACAAATGGGGAAAAAACAGTGTTACAGATGTGAAATCTCTTCGTTACGGACATGACAGTTGTGAAAGCACCACTTACATCATGAGGGAAAACCATCCTAAATGCTTTGAAATCTGCAGATTTTGACCTCTGAGACTTATTATATTACATTATAATACTCATTAAGGCTGCATGATGAATTGAAATAAGTTTGAAATCACCATTTTTCCATGGTTGACACTTTTGTGTAATTGCCCACCACCATTGACTTGCATTGTATGGACCAACAGACCTGAGATATTCCTCTAAAAATATGTGTTTATGTTCTGCAGAAGAGAGAAAGTCATACACATCTGAGATGGCCTGAGGGTTTGTAAATGAAAATAGATTTTTCATTTTTGGGTGAACTATTCCTTTAATGCTCAAAGATATCAACAGGTAAAACCTATTAATTTGTTATGGCCATTACAGGATAAATCTGTTTCAAACCCAATATAATAGAATGGAAAGGATAAAGTTGACTCACTGTTCCACACTAATAGGGATACTTAAAAACAACAACACTTTTCCAGTTTGCTATTGTTAAGAGAAAAATAATGCTTTAGAAATGGATTAGGATGCTTCCATTCTGCTCAAGTTAATTTCTTTGCCATCGTCATTGGAAGACTTCAAAGGCACACTTCAATGGACTGGGCAGCAGTGCTTAAAAGAGAACATACACAATGAATGGATCAATTCCACTATGGGAGAAAAGGAGGCAGTTTGTGATTAGCAGAACCAAAGGCTACATCAACTGACTGGTTCTGCTCAAACAGGCAGGTCAGATGAGAGCAAAATCTGGACTTGATGGTTCTACCATTTGTTTTACCTTAAAAATGGGTGTGTTCAGTCTTGTTGCAGCATATCATACTAGACTGAAGCATTTTTTTTATTAGTAACAATGCAACAGCGCCTAGCCATACCCTAGCAACTAATCAGAACACCCTAGCAACTGCCTAGCAATGTTCTTGCAACCACCCAGAACTCCCTAACAACTGCTTTGCCACACTATCGCAACCAGCCAGAACACCCATGCAACGCCTAGAAAAACCCTAGCAACAAGCCAGAACACCCTATAGCAACTGGCTAGCAATGATCTAGCAACCACTTAGAACATCATAACAACCTCCTAGCCACACCCTGGCGTAACAGGAGCCAGCAGGTACATAATAGCTGTGCGGTATGGTATAGAGACTGACACTAGGGGCTGTAGCCTTTAGCTTCCATGTTAGCACACCTGCCTCACATGCTGGTAGATGTCTGTTCGAATCCCATTCGGAGTGGGCCGAGCAGAACCGGTTACAGTGGTTTTGTGACCCGGATGGGAGTGAGGGGGGTTGAGTGTAATGGGAGTCAGCTGGTAAGTGATAGTTGTGCAGTATGTGTAAACCTCACTCCCCTGGCCTCAAGAGGTAGACTAATGACTGACACTAGAAGCTGTAGCCTTTAGCCACCTTGTTAGGAAGCCTGCCTCCCATGCCAGCAGACGCCAGTTCGAATCCTGTTCAGAGTGGGTTGAACAGGACCAGTTACACTAGCAACAAATCAGAATACCCTTGAAACTGCCTAGCAATGTTTTAGCAACCAGTCTGAACACCCTAACAACCAGCTAGCAATGTTTTAGCAACCAGTCTGAACACCCTAACAACCAGCTAGCAACAACCTAGCAACCAGCCAGAACACCTTAACAACTGCCTAGCAATGTTCTAGCAACCAGCCACAGCAACTGCTCAGCAAAACCCTGGCAGCCTTTTAAAAAACCAACCATCTATCAATGCCCAAGCAAATATTTATCAATATACATACAAATTTGAGTTTTGACGGTAACGTCCATAAACTTGCTTGTAGAGCTACAATTCAATTCCATTCAATGAGAAAGCAATATTAATAATAATTAATTATTAAGCCTGTACAACTGAACTGTAAATGGCCTTGAGCTCACCCTGCTGGGAGATTAACTGTATTCAAATCAGGACAGTGGGTCACCAGAGTTCAGCACACCCACGAAATCACAATCAATGCTTCCATATAGAAATGCGAGCCATTGATCTCATATGTCACATCATTGTAGGAACGTGACATGTCCCATCCTGCTACACCCTTGCAGACAGGCATTTAGCGAGAACTGTGAGGTGCATTATGGGTAAAATGGGGTTGCAGCATGCTCTAAATCTAACAATACTCCCATTGCTCCCTGATCCTAATACTGAGCTATACTGTTCAAACCTCTTGTAATCTTGTCATTTCATAGTAACCTTTATATTTGCTAAGTGTTCAGTAATGGCTTCTAGTCATAAGTATCTTTTGATGCGTGTAGGCTACTATAGTTTGTTTTGGTCATTTGCAAGCTGATATTTGATCAAACTGATCCAGGGGTGTAAATATCTTCACTTTCTGATATGTGGTAAAATGATTCATGAATTTCTCCTAACCAGATTATCCAATCAAAATGGAGCCTCATCCCAGCCAAGCCCACACTACCTACCAACAAATACACCATTATTACTTTACCAAGGTTGCATTAGCAAATGAAGAGGTGCAGTGAGATGAGTGCAGCTAAAAACCAGCCTCTTTAAATCCCATCAACACTTCTGCAGAATACAAATCAACCCAAATTCAACTTCCCTGTCCCATCTTCCCTGTCCTGCGAGTCTAAGCTTATCTCGAGCCGAGTAAGGATTTGGAACTGTCCGTGGCATTGTAAGCAGCTTTGCCTCTTTGGTCAGAAGTCCCTAGTACTGAAGACCACCTGAACTGCATGAAACTGATAAAGGGGTTTAGTAAATCATCTTTGCACTGTCAGGTGATATTGAACATCACACAACATACAGTAGTGGTGTACAGTATGTCTACTATATTCAGTAGTAGTTCTCTGCCTTCTGCTAATTTATTATTTATACATAACATGTGTGAAAGGCATTGATGCATTGCTTAGTAAAGTAATCCTGACAACTGATAGTCAAAGTAATATTTTATATCTTCTGTCAACTAATTCCAGTTGTAATTGATTATTGTTAAGAATATGAAAATGTGCTTGATGATTAAATTATTATAAAGCAATTTAATGCTACTGTCAAATTTAGAGTCTACCCGATCATTCACTGGATAATGTCTTGTCAAAGGATTACACAAATACCAAAGTAAATGAGCTGATCGTTCATAGTTTTTTTTAAACTGAAAACCATGGCATGACACCAGGACACAGGGGTAACTACACCCACCTGTTGTTGCTAATGTAGATTACAAGACCTGCAATTTGTAAACACAAGTATATACATTTGAAGGAATAGTTCACCCAAAAATTAAAATTCTGTCATCATTTACTTACCCTCATGCATCCCAAATGTGTATGACTTTCTGCCTTCTGTAGAACACAAATGAAGATATTTAGAAACATATTTCAGCTCTGTAGGTCCTTACAATGCAAGTGAGTGGTGACCAAAAGTTTGACAGTCCAAAAAGCACATAAAGGAAGCATAAAAGTAATCCGTTTAACTCACATGGTATAATCCATGTCTTCAGAAGCAATATGATAGGTGCTGGTGAGAAATAGATCAATATTTAAATCCGGTTTTACTATAACTCTCCACCTTTGACCAGCCCTGACCAGTAGGTGGCGATATGAGCAATGAATGCGATTTGCCAAAATACAAAATAAGAATATGGAAGTGAAAATAAAAGTGGAGATTTACAGTAAAAAAGGACTTAAATATTGATCTGTTTCTCACCCACACCTATCGTATTGCTTTTGAAGACACAGATTTAACTGCTGGAGTTGTTTGGAATATTTTATGCTGCCTTTATGTGTTTTTTGGAGCTTCAGATTTCTGACCACCAATCAATTGCATTGTATGGATAACAAATCTGATATATTCTTCTAAAAATATTAGTTTGTGTTCCGCAGAAGAGAGAAAGTCATACACATCTGAGATGGCCTGAGGGTGTGTAAATGAAAATACTTTTTTCATTTTTAGCATTAAAGGAACTATTCCTTTAATGCTCATAGGTATCAACAGGTAAAACCTATTAATTCGTTATGGCCATTACATAATACATCTGTTTAAAACCCAGTATAATAGAATGGAAAGGATAAAGTTGACTCACTGTTCCACACTAATAGGGATACTTAAAAACAACAACACTTTTCCAGTTTGCTATTGTTAAGAGAAAAATAATGCTTTAGAAATGGATTAGGATGCTTCCATTCTGCTCAAGTTAATTTCTTTGCCATCATCATTGGAAGACTTCAAAGGCACACTTCAATGGACTGGGCAGCAGTGCTTAAAAGAGAACATACACAATGAATGGATCAATTCCACTATGGGAGAAAAGGAGGCAGTTTGTGATTAGCATAACCAAAGTCTACATCAACTGACTGGTTCTGCTCAAACAGGCAGGTCAGATGAGAGCAAAATCTGGACTTGATGGTTCTACCATTTGTTTTACCTTAAAAATGGGTGTGTTCAGTCTTGTTGCAGCATATCATACTAGATTGCAGCACTTTTTATTAGTAAAAATGACATTGTAAATGTATTGTGATCACAAGATATAGTGACCCCCATAAAATATTTGGGCACTTAAGCAATGGACATGTTCGATGCTTTCTGTTCAAGATTAGTTCCTTAACAGACAAACAAAGAATGAACGGGTGTGATGTAATTTAGAGCAAAATCTGGGCCAAAACAAAAAGATGTTTTTGAGTTTGTTTCATGATTTGTAACAGCTCACCAGTGCAAACTTTTAGGAAAATTTCTGACCGACTGCAAAACACATTCTTACTGGCATTGGTCATAGGTAGTTTTGACCTGGAGCTCCACCTACCTTGAGGCCGACAACTAATTATTTTTAGTCAGTTAAGATCAGTCTACATGAACACACCATACCAGAAGATGACTTTTTTAATGACGAAAATTTTTAGAAGAATATCTCAGCTCTGTTGGTCCATTCAATGCAAGTGAAGCCAGAACTCTGAAGCTCCAAAAAGCACATAAAGGCAGCATAACAGTAATCCATATGACACCAGTGATTAAATCCATGTCTTTTAGAGATATGATCATGCTGCATGATCATGAGGAAGGATTACATCAAGATGTAGATTGTGATGCAGGTGCGGAATTTATATAAATAAAATAGTCTACTCCTCTCTCGCTGGTGTGCCAGTGAGAGAGTTTAACTCGGGCAGTTATTGTTGCCATCCTGTACCTATTCCGCAGGTGAGATATTCGGATATGCCAATCCTGTGCAGGTGTTGTTACACGTGGTCTGCCACTGCGAGGACAATCAGCTGTCCTTCCTGTCTCCCTGTAGTGCTGTCTTAGGCATCTCACTGTTTGGACATTGCAACGTTCACGCAGATGAGCAAGGACCCTGGACATCTTTCTTTTGATGTTTTTCAGAGTCAGTAGAAAGGTCTCTTTAGTGTCCTAAATTTTTATAACTGTGACCTCAATTGCCGTCTGTAAGCTGTTAGTGTCTTAACAACCGTTCCACAGGTGTATGTTCATTAATTGTTTATGGTTCATTGAACAATAATGGAAAACATTGTTTACACCCTTTACAATAAAGATATGTAAAGCTATTTGGATTTTTATAAAATTATCTTTAAAATACAGTGTGCTGAAAAAGGGATGTTTCTTTTTTTTGCTGAGTTTATATGTCAAACTACATTGTGATAATGTCTGACACAGTTAAAACATGTTTGAACAGTGGTTAAACATGTTCAGACAGTTCCCTCGTTCCTGAATGAACAGCTCCATTCCTGAATAAAAATGAAATATGCAGAAAATCATGCAGTTCTTGTATAGTGACAGGGCAGAAAGTCTTAAAGAAGCTAGTTAAGAGAGGACACATGCGGCAGTTTATACAAGTGCCCTGCAGGCTTACGTCGTGGCCGCCTCCCAGACCTCCTGACCTGGTCCCCACCTTGAGGTCATCTCCTGGGGCTCTGTCACATACTGTGTTCCCTGCTGTCTTTTGTTTTTGTGCTTTTATGTTAATTATTTAGTTCCTGTAGTCCTTTTGTAGTTTAATTTTATGATTGGTTTTCCCCTGATTATTTCCACAGGTCTTCTTTGTTCCTTTGTGTGTGTGTGTATGTGTGTGTGTGTGTGTGTGTGTGTGTGTATAAGCCCTTGTTTGCCAGTTCTTACATGTGTTGTCATGCTCTGTGCCAGGTTTCCTGCATTTTTGTTATATTCTGATTTACCTTGTTTATCTTTTGTTTTATTAAAGCCGCACTTAGGTCCTCATTCTTTGCCTGCCTCGTCACACTTATAACTTTCTTCTTCCCAAAAATTCAGAACTATTAAGTGTTTTTCTTTTTTTTAATACTTTTTAATTGTGGTGAAAAATAACTGTAGTGACGTTGAATACTTTATTTCATTTGTAATCAACTCAAGTAAAAGTACTATTATTTATACTTACAAAGGTAGAAAAATGTGAATGTACTGTAACGAGTAGTTGGAATTCGTTATTTTCCACCTCTGTCTGAATGTTCACAAACAGTATTGCTCAGCTCTTTCAAACTTCTTTTTGGCTCTGAGTGAAGAATGAAGAACCACTTCACCATGAGTGTGCTGGGGCCTTGAGTGTTTACTCTTCAGGGGCTTCTCTCAGAGGGGCCCACCCCAGTTTCTCCCCATTAGATCACATTACCGAGGTCACGCAAAGGGGCTCTTTTTGAGAAACAGGCCTGATGTTTTCTCCCACCATACTGTGCTGCTGTTGTCAGGACTGTTTAGTAGGAATTCATGGGTCAGTCCATATTCATGTCTCTTTAAGTGGATAGTTGACTTTGAAAATAATTTTAAAGAGCATCTCACTAATTTTTTCATAATTATTATTATGCATTCAGCTTTCATGACCTCATAGTAATTGAGAGAGTACATTGAATATTTGCACTTGTGATGTTGATTGAAAAATGCACATGTGTGAACTAAGTGCATTCTCGGATGTGGGGTTGATTGGGAATGGTGTATTCAAACTATGCACATTTAGCCTTGGTGCAGAGTGACATGGATTTTGATTACCATTGTTTAGAAACTACAAGGAAAGCTTGCTTAACAACCAAAGCACTCACACTTTAACACACACTCACATTCATACAATGGGGCCCATCCCTTACAGATCCCTCTCTTGAACAGAGGAAGCTTTTGTACAGCCTGGTACCAAGGAGACTCTGTGGTGCTGCTCCCTCTCCTCCATTCACTATTTCTCAACAGCAGCCAGACACCAGGGCTCTCTATGCCTTCCATTAGAGGAAACTGACCAGCGCTCATTTACTGGCCTCACTGGCACAAGTCCTTTTTTCCCCTCACGTGGGATGTGGTTGTAGTTGCACAGGATTGGTTAGTGCCCAAAACACACTGTCACACCACACACACACACACACACACACACACACACACACACACACACACACACACACACACACACACGTGTATCTAAAGGACAGAGTCTTGCACTAGGATTTGCTCTGCCTTTCTGGTTGGATTAGTGTGTTGTGGCTAGACTGCTATATATGCATTGAGCTAAGTGGAAAGTCTAAGGCATAGAACAAACTTTCCACAGGAATGTGGCACCCTATTTATACACTAACCAAGCATTTATATGTGCAGAAAATAAAGACTTTATCTTTATGTTGTATGCAAAAGTCTTTCAGACACTAGAGAATATTCAGAATGGCTTGCTCTGAAAGACAAAATAAGTTTATTCACAACCCGGGCCTACTTCAGGGGGGAAACCAAGAACATTGTCCTGGGCCCGAGTGTTCCACCCATGAAAAATTTTTCCTGAGCCCTGTTCACCCAAAAATGAAACTTTGGTTATTATTTACTCACCCTCATGTTGTTCCAAACCTGTTTGAAGTTATGTCTTTGTTTTAAGGGCTAAACATCACAAGAGAACACTTATTGTAATAAGCTTCTCTTATAGTGTATATAAACATGCAACAGACGTCAAGATTTTAATGAAAAAATTACTTAAAGGTATAGTTCACCTAAAAATTACAATTGTTTCATCATTTACTCACCCTCATGACATTCCAGATGTGTTTGAATTTATTTTTTCTGCAAAACACAAATTAATATATATATATTAATACATGTCTTATATAATTTTAAGAAGAATATTTCAGCTCTGTAGGTCCAAACAATACAAGTGAATGGTTGCCAAAATTTTGACATACCAAAAAGAACATTAAGGCATCATAAAAGTAATCCATGCGACACCAGTGTTTGAATCCATATCTTCAGAAGTGATAGGATAGGTGTGGGAGAGAATCAGATTTATATTTAAATTCTTTTTTGCTGGAAACTCTTCTCCCTGTCCTCTAGGGGGCGATATGCATGAAGAATGTGAATCACCAAAAACACATGTAGAAGAATGTAAAAGTCTGCTTCTGCTTCTCACCCACACCTATCATATCTTATCACATGTCATGCCAAAACCTATTATATGCCTTCAGCAGAATTGGAATATTATGCATGAGTCGCATGGAGAATATTATGATACCTTTGCATCCTTTTTGAAGCTTGACAGTGAATCACTATCCTCTGCTATTGTATCAAAAAAACAGACAAGGATCATTAATATATATAATTTTGTGTACATTTCCAGGTAAGCAAACCTACAGTGTCTGATGTCATTGGTTTGATTCTCAGGGAGCTCATGCAATTATAAAATGCATACCTGAAATGCTCTGGAAGGCGCTTTGGATAACTGCGACTGCCAAATGCATAAATGTAAATGCCACATTCATGTCTAAAAGTTTTGAACATACAGGCTTTATTTACATAACCGCCGCCCAGTCGGAGGAAGGTGAAATGTGCATAAGCATCTGTCAAGCACCGGAGGTCATTAATCACTTCCTGCTGCGTTAATGGCTTTAAAAACTGAAAAAGCTCATCAGGCTTGCTTGAAAAATCTTTATGTCAATGAGGCAGTGTCTCGTGTTTTCTTGAATTAACCAATGAGCTTCTTTTTTATTTTTAATAAAGATCTGACAAGATACCAAGCTGATCTGAATGTTTTCGTCGCACTCAACTGCATATAATCACAAATGCTGATTGCAATCCATAGTGATTCTATTGTTAAGCTTTTTTCCTGTGTTTCTAATGAAATGCACAACAGTCTGTTTTTTATTTATCTCAGTGAAAGCTGCATGTGGACATACATGTTCTACGGCAAGCCTCGAGGGGATACATTCACAATCACACACTTTCACAAAGTAAAGTTACCACGTGAATTACATCATAAATCACTCTTTTACAATTGTTTATGCTCACGTGGTACTCCTGTAATTTTGGCGAGCTCCATGTGACAGGGATTCAGAGAGAGAGAGAGAGAGTGAGAGAGAGTTAAGGTGAGTTGGTATGTCTGTCACCCCTCCACCATTCCTAATTAGCAAGTGTGTCATACCTCCTACTGAAGAGCGCGAGATCTCAGCAAAACAGTCTACATGTGTGACAAGCTTGGCTAAAATCAAGTTGTTTCAAGTCTGCTGTGTGGCACCAGCTTAAAGGAATAGTTCACCCAAAATTTTTAATTCTTTCATCATTTACTCACTCTCATGTCATCCCAGATGTCTATGACTATTTTTCTTCTGTAGAACACAACTGAAGAATTTTAGAAGAATATTTCAGCTCTGTAGGTCCATGCAATGTAAGTGAATGGTGGCCAGAACTCGGAAGGTCCAAATATCACAAAAAGGCATCATAAAATTAATCCATATCTTCTGTTGTGATCCAATCGGTTCTGGATGAGAAGAAACCAAAATATAACTGCTTTTTCACTGTATACCTTGCCATTGCAGTATCTGGGCAAAATCTTGATTTCAAGCTCGATTACTCTTCCTAGTGCTTGACAAATGTGCAGAGTGCGAGATGGTGCTATAGGAAGTATAATCAAGCTTGAAATTACAATCGCCAAGGAGATTGCTGTCAAGATTTATAGTGAAAAAGGAAAAACATTTTGGTCTGTTCTCACACAAAAATGATTGGATCGTTTCAAAGATTCTTATGGATTACGGTTATGTTGCCTTTATGTGATATGTAGACCTTCAGAGTTCTGGTCACCATTCTCTTGCATTGTATGGACCTACAGAGCTGAGATATTCTACTAAAAATCTTAATTTGTGTTCAGCAGAAGAAAGAAAGTCATACACATCTGAGATGGCATGAGGGTGAGTAAACGATGAGAGAATTTTAATTTTTGGATGAACAATCCCTTTAATAATGTTGATGACATGACACATCTAAGAGATTTTGATGTTCCCCACAATGTAGGTGTTTTCAGGTTGTACAGTGCTGAAAATCCTGAAATGTGAAATCCATGAATTGTGTGATGGTCAGGTTTTGCCTAAAATTGTGGGGACCAAATGTAATGCTTCATAAATATTATAATGCAGTTTTATATGTATTATAAAGTATTATATAAGAAGACTGAATAGAGACTGACTTTCCTAATCCTTACGATCCATATGGAATGACTTCTTCTCAGAAGAGAACATGGACTTTATTTTTGAACATCTATTTTATGAGTATTATATGAGAGAACACTATTCTCAGAAGAGTGCATGTATTATAAAGTATGCAATATTGATAGGCCACAGAAAGTAATTAATTTTCTCACAGTAAAAATGGCCATTGTGAATCTAAAGTAAAAAAACAAAACAGAAGCTATTAGACAGCACTGACCCATAAACGTGATGGACAATGAAACTGACGCAAGAGAGTGAGTGAACACACTGTGCCAGAAATGGATCTAATCTCTTACAATAGCTTTTTAACATAGTCACTCTGTGTAATAGACCCAGTTTACTTTTCTAGGGCAAAATGTCTGCTAAGAACATGCCTTCGTTTTTACAAAAGTGTCCTCAATGGTGTGGACACTCATATGTATAGAGCTCATATTTAATCCACAATCGCACACAAATAGTTTTACGGCATTGGTTTATCTTTATTTTCAAACAAACTGTATATCTGCCCTATTGTTGTGTTCTCTGTTATTCTGGAATTAATCCCTGAGGTCAAAGAAGCTAATTCAAACCATTATCTGACCGCCGCTGGGATTTGTTCAAATCAAGAGCTGAATCAATTGTGCTCAGATTATGCTGCAATAAAGGCAGGCTTGTCGCTCACAATAATTAATTGTTTCCCAGACAAACATTTAGGACAATTTAATATGAGTGTCTCATCATTTCCAACTTTCCCAATGCCAACTGGCATAAGTCCACATGAAACAATCAGTGATATGGCCTGCTTTTACTGTTCATTCAAAGAATTTCATTTATGTAGCACTTGTTTGATAAATAGACACAAAACTTACATAATTTTCAGTAGTACACCCAAATGACAATAGACAAATCATAGTGTTACACGTGCTGTTGTTTACTTCCTTGTTGCTTCTTTGTCAAATAGCAATGTCAAATGAAAATCAAGTCAATCACTGAAACATCAGTGCCAACTTGTGTAAGAAAAGCATAGACAGTTATGTATGTACACGCAGATGGGATACTGATAATTCACCACTGTCTCACAGATACTCAAGGTGATATAGTAGCAGTGTTGAGTGTAATGCATTACTAAGCAATTAATTACTGTAATTAAATAAATTTTTAATTGAAAAAGTAAAGTAAGGGATTACTCTTAATTTGTAGTAATTTAAATTACAGTTACTTCTGATGTAATTGTGTTGAAAACTGTATAGACTAAAGAACAATTCTAATAGACTTTAATGTCTAATACTAAAACATGTGTTTTCTAATTTAACGATACCCCCTTAAATTCTTTCGGCCAGTTTATGAGCAATTGATTTGATTTTGTCTGATTTATTTCAAAGAATTAAAAGAACAGTTTCATGTCTATCCTTGTATTTTTTCATCTGGTCGAGGTTGATAAGGGTTTTAGAAAGCAACTAGTAATAAGTAATGCAATTACTTTTCAGGCAGAGTAATAAGTAATCTAATTACACTGTAGAAGATTAGCACTGTATAGTAGCCCTTTGTATGAATAAAGTATTCATTTGTCATTCCCAAATCCCAATATATCTTCTCTAATGCATTTGATTAAGGAAACAAACACATATTCAATTTAATGTTTGACACCCATGTACATAGCAGTCTTCCTTGGACTCTCGTCACCATCCACATTAAACATTTTGATTATTGTCTAAGATGAACCCTATTTGAAGATGCACATTTTTTAGTTTGGAATGGTGCTGCTTGGCACAGCCACCCATCCACCTCAGTTATTCTGCTTAGTGTGCGCACACACACTGATGCACGATGTGTGTTACTGTCTCCCTAGTGCTCGCTTGGGCCTGCTGGGATGTAGATAAAACTTACTGTCTTGTGTATTAATATTACTGTGGGAGATTACATTAACAGACTTATTTTATGATGTAAGGTGGGATTTGCAGGGTGCCATCTGGCCATTCGCAAACACTCTGAGCCCCTTCCCCTATCATCTAATCATAGATATGACCAAGGGGCTTGGATAGATTACAAGGAAGTCTTTCCATCCTCACACACTGATTCAAAGTCAGACCACCTATCCACCTGCATGGTAACAATAGGATTCTTACAGGTGGTATTCTGATCCATTGCAATGAATCTTTGTAATGTGGAGACGTCAGCGTCTTTCCCGTACCACTGATATTTCTGACATTGAAGAGGGACTGCCTCTTATGTATTGAGGTGCAGAACAAATGGAAGACAGGCTGGCATCCTGACTTCAGGAAGTCCTGGCATCCTGACAGCCCACTGAAATGATGCCAAAGAATTAACATGCTTACAGGCTGTAATTTGTTTAATAGGCTGTCATCAAATTAAGGGAATAAATTAAAATAACATACCACACTATTGTAAGATTATCATAATCCCAGATAGATTGATAATAATAACATTGGCAATATTGGTTATAATGATTTACATTATGAAAACCTGTTTGCTACTTCTGAAATGTCACTTCTGATAACACTGTTGATGCACCATTCGAATGTTATTTCCCTTGCTGTTGACAAAATTTCATGTCACTATGCTCACCAACACTGCTGCCAAAATCCTGATTTATGCCAAGATTAATTGTGAGCAATTTGTCCAGAGATGACAGCAAAAAACAGCTGCTGTAATCACTGTGCAGTATGAGGGAGCCAGACGGGATGGACATGTGCTGGGAAGCGCCAATGTCATATTGCTTACAGTTCCACATTCTATCACAGGGATTGTGCCCAGTTACAAATGTTAAGACACGTTGATTACATCTGCGGACTTCATTTTCTCCCAAATATGACCCTTGCGTTGCTCCAAACCCGTATGACTCCGTGGAACACAAAAGGAAATGTTAGGCAGTATGTTAGTGTCAGTCATTACATTACATTACGTCTCTTTTTTGTGTTCCACGGAAGAAGGAAAGTCAGGGTTTGGAACAACATGAGGGTGAGTAAATGAGGACATAATGTTCATTTTGAGGTACAGCTTCACTGTAAAAAAAAAAAAAAACCCAACTACATTAGATAACACCAGCAAGGTTAGGTCAAGTTGAAATAGCTCTTTAAGGACAATTTTGGGTTGCCACTTTATACAGTATATCCATTCAAATAAATAAGACATTTTTTTAACAAAGAAAGAAGGAATAACAATAAAAAGCTTGCCTCCCAAAACCATTCCTACCATCTAAAAGGAAATGTGTAGGCTATGTCCTTCCCAGGACTAATACAGGGCTATGAGCAATGTTCATAAGATACAATGAAAACTTGACTGCTCTTGTAAACTGTGGCAAGGATGAGGTAGCCACTCCAAGATCAGAGAGGATCATTCATAAAACATGACCATCTAAAAATAAAAATCTCTTTTAACACGACTACTTTCTAATCTGGGCCACTGCTTTGGTTGTTTGTGTCGATAAATGTTAGTGGTAAAAGGCATGATTGTGTCTTCTATTGGGCATGTTCTGTGCAAAGATGATTCATCCAATGCTTGTGGTGTCAGACAACCTTGATTGTACTTTCTGGGATTGAGAGACACAGAAAGCACACAGAGAATGTTTTTGTTTTAACTGATTTAGGTTGTTTCACAGTTGATATGTACATGTATTTTTATGCTTAGTTGCACTATTTGGAATACCTAACCATTAAAAACCACCATCATCATGAAAACCACAGAATCACACATTTGTGTTGCAATGCCACATGGCTGCTCCATCTACTTTACAATAGTTTCACTATAGGGTGCATTCTCTAATCATTTACTCACCCTCAGGCCATCCCAGATGTTTATGACTTTCTTTCACCTGCTGAACACAATTTAGAAAAATGTCTCAGCTCTGTAGGTCCATACAAAGCAAGTGAATGGTGGCCAGAACTTTGAAGCTCCAAAAATCACATAAAGGCAGCACAAAAGGGAACAACTCCAACAAACAACTCCAGTGTTTAAATCCATATCTTCAGATGTGACACGATAGGTGTGGGTGAGAAACAGATCGATATTTAGATCCTTTTTTACTTTAAATCTCCACTTTCAAACAGCCATTGTTTGTGTGTTTGCAAGAAGACAGATTTCTTCTTAGTTTGTTTTTTTGGCATATTGCGTCCTTCTGGGCAGGGAGGAGAAAAAAACGGAGTGATAAAGGAAAGGAAAATAATGAATAAATAATTTTTGCACAACAGCCCAATAGATGGCGATATGCACGAAGAAGACCTCTTGTGAATGTGTATATAGGAGGGCTAGTCGAAAGTGCAGATTTATAGTAAAAAAATTGTCTTAAATATTGAACTGTTTCTCACCCACACCTATCATGTTGCTTCAAAAGACATGGGTTAAACCACTGGAGTCTTATGAATTACTTTTATACTTACTTAATGTACTTTTTGGAGCTTCAAAGTTTTGGTCACCATTCTCTTGCATTGTATGGACCTACAGAGCTGATATATTCTTCTAAAAATCTTAATTTGTGTTCATACACGTCTTGGTTGGCGTGATGGGGAGTAAATGATGAGATAAATTTCATTTTTGGGTGAACTATCACTTTAAAACCCTGGATTAACACAGACAACTTTGTTCAGTCACATCTCAAGATCAGGTTCTTGTGGCTTTACATAATGCTCCCTCAGTTGAGCTTCCAAGCGAACATCTACTACACATTCTTGGTAGTGGATTGCTTGCTCAGAACTGGTGTATTCAAACGGATCAGTGAACCTTTCATTTGGGCCTAAAGAAAACACTAAAATGCACACAGCATTAGTCTACTATGTTCTTCAACACATTTGTTGAACTTTAACAGCTTATATCCTCATATGGAGCCTGTCGGTGAGTCTCCTTTAAGAAAGTGTAAAGTCTCACCTTCCCAACCCTGATATGAAAGGTAGCTCCGTCCCATGATTGGGCGGTCAAGGGTAGGGTCTGGAATCACGTGACATTCTTCCAACCGTGGGACGCCATTTTGGAGGAAAGTTTGGAATTTCTGACACATAGGAAGAAAAAAAAGAGGAGGAGATAACGAAAGAAGTTTGACGTTTAGGGAAACAGTCCCCTTTGCTCCGAAGGAGAAGAAGGAGCCAAACTGCGGACACTAGGATTTGAGTCGCTTGTGTTCACACGGAGCCCTTGCAAGCGCGTGCCAGTGAGGTGTTTATTTGCTTTTTGAGGAGTTTTTTTGGGAAGTCTGGCGGCAGCTGGCGGCGACATATGTTCTGTTTCCCCCCGCAGCCGCGGAGCAGATTGGCGGCGGAGGCTGAATCCCAGCGTCTCTGTGTATTTTTAATGGAAGTGCTCGGCTGTCAGCGGAGTAAAGCTCAATATTGTGGGAACGCGCGACTGTCAGGTTGAAGAAGTGCAGCAGTGGCTCGCGCTCGACTCAAAACCCTACGGCTTGTTTTCATATCAGCCCGAACCTTCCTCGTGTTTACTGGATAAACATTTGAGTTTTATGCCAACTGCATATAAGTTACCCCCCCCCTTGACACTTTGGACGGACTCGTGTGGAGTGCTTTATTATCGCGTGTGTGGTGCATTTGTAACTCGAGCTCAGCTGGATTGATTCTCGTGCACGAGCCCAATCGAAACATGCCAGTCAGGAAAAAAGGTGAGATTTTATTCCTCTAACGCTAAATTGACTTATTAAAACTCATAATCCTGGTTAACTTCGAAATTACTTTATATACACTTACGCTGCTGCCTGTAAGGCACTTATTTGAGGATTAATGAACATTTTTTTGATTGTAAAATATTGTGATATGTCTAACCTCCCTGTTTTGTCTCATAAAGTTACTGTTGTTGGAAATAGGGGCTATCAATTTTGAGTTTTGTTCGTCAGCACAATATACAGTACTGTGCAAATGTCTTGAGTCTTCTATTTCATAAAAACGTTTGTCTTAAGATGGTTATTTATATCTTCAGCTTTAGTGTGTAAATAGTAATCCCATACATTACTTTTGCAAATAGAAAAGATTAGAATAGAAGAACAGGGAACCTTGCAACAGATGTCATGGCCCCCACAGAGCCCCCCACTGAACATCGAGTCAGTCTGGGATTACATGAAGAGAGAGAAGCAATTGAGACAGCCTAAATAGATAGAAGAACTGTGGCAAATTCTCCAAGAAGCTTGGAACATCATTTCTGCCAACAAGCAAGAAAAACTGTGTCCAAGTGTACCTAGGAGAATTGGTGCTGTTTTGAAGGCAAAGGTGGTCACACCAAATATTGACTTAGCTTTTTTTATATTTACTGGACTTTGTATGACATTAAGTGATAAATGAATACTATTTATGTCCTTATTTTTGAAGACATCCTCACTATGCAACATTTTTCACAAGTGCCTAAAACTTTTGAACAGTACTGTACTTTTTCAAACTCACTTAGGCAACCATGCCATTTAAAACTCATTTATGCTATATTCACTCCATAGGGTGTTTACAAATGACCAACTACTCAAGTATATATGTTGTCAAGTATTGAATGATTAGCTTTCTTCTGCAGTATAGTTAAAATATGTAAATTATATAAACTTTGTCTCATAGATGCAGAGCGGGCTTTGTTTCTGCTGGAGGAATACCGGTCAAAACTCAGTAACACTGAAGACAAACAACTGAGAAACTCCATCCAGAGAGTCATTGACATCTTCCAGAGTAACCTCTTCCAGGCACTCATAGGTACCACAGTGTGTCATTCAGTGTTGTCCTAGTAATAATGAAAGTACTGTGTCATGTTGTGATAGAGTTCATGACCAACAGCACTGTCCATCCATTCATTCGTCCATAGACAGTAGATAGTACTCGTCCATAGCTAGTATACTTTTTAGTACATGCAATGCAACACATCATAAGTTGAAGAAATAGCTCTCTCAAAAATGTAAATTCTCTCATCATTTACTCACCCTCATGCCATCCCAAACATGTATATATTTCTTTCTTCTGCAGAACAAAAACAAAGAGTTTTAGAAGGATATTTCAGCTCTGTTGGTCCATACAGTGCAAGTGAATGGTGACCAAATTTTAAAGCTCCAAAAAGCACATAAAGGCAGCAGAAAAGTAATCCATATGACTCCAGTGGTTAAATCCATGTATTCTAAAGCGATCCAGTCGATTTCCAGTTAGAACAGACCAAAATATAACTGCGTTTCACTGTACATCTTGCCATTGCAGTCTCTTGCATTAATCAGGATTTTAAGCTTGATTATACTTTTTAGTGCTTGATGCATTTGCATAGCGCTAGATGGCTTGAGGAAGTGTAAACAAGCTTAAAATCTTGATAATCAAGGAGACCACTGATGTTACGATTTATGGTGTAAAAACAAGTTATACTTTGGTCTATTCTGACACAAAACTGATTGGAACGCTTCAAAACAGTGGATTAAACCACTAAACTTTTATGGATTACATTTATGTTGCCTTTATATGCTTTTTGGAGCTTCAAAGTTTTGGTCACCATTAACTTGCATTGAATGGACCTACAGAGTTGAAATATCCTTCTAAAAATCTTAAATGGTGTTCTACAGAAGAAAGAAAGTCTTGCATATCAGGGATGGTATGAGTAAATGATGAGAGAATTTACATTTTTGAGTGAACTATTTCTTCAACTTATGATGAGTTGCATTGCATGTACTAAAAAGTATACTAGCTATGGACGAGTACTATCTACTGTCTATGGACGAATACTATCTATGGACGAATGAATGAATGAATGGACATTCGTTTGTCTGTCCATTCATTTGTCCATCCAACAAACGATATCTATTTGTTAAGACAAAAAAGAAAGTCAAATGGGGTTGTAACAACACAGGCGTGAGTAAACAATTACTGAATTTTTATTTTGGGCTGAACTATCCCTTTAAGTTTACAGCAGAAGAAAAATTACTTTGTTGTCAGGTCTATAAGAAATATTCAGGTCTGGCCTTCATTCAGTGTGGGAAGCCTGCAACATATTCCCTCCTAATGTTTGGTGAGAGTCGCTTGTCATTGCACTGAGGTGTTAGGTAGTAAAAGCCAATCAGAGCAACGTGTTACTCAAACTTTACAGTCATATAATGACCGTTGCTATAGTTTTCAGATTGGCGAGAACTCCCTTTTATGTAGGTGACCGTGATAGTAAAGCATTTAACTTTTTAAATGTTTTTAAACCTTTATAGTTTTTCTGTTCATTCACATAATATATAAAGAGCACTTATTCCATAGATGGAAAAGGTACAATTTGAACCCAGTATTTTAAAGCAGTATTCATACTAAACTGTGATATTCATCATTTTTTAGAGTGTTAAATCATAATTTTAGATCATGCTCTTGCATATAAAGGTCTTATTGTGTCTGTATGATATGATCAAGCAGTTTATTCAAAGGAACAGCAATGTAGTGTTCCTTCTCTTAGCCTTGCCGTTGACAAACTCTGCAAAGAAAACAACCACAAGGAATGTTGAATAGCCTGTTTGAGTTTCTCAGGGTTTAGACTGGCTGTGTGCCAGTGACTCCCCTTGTTTGAACCCAAAGGTGTGGATGCTTTCTATAATAACTCTAGTCTCTGCTTGCCATTCTTTTTTTATTATTATTTAAATCATTTTTATAGCTGGAGTGACTAAGGAGAAAAAAGTGATGACTGAAGCATGCTTGGGTACTTGTGTTTTGTGTTTGTCTACTGACATGTTCACATGCTTTATGACAGTCAACTTCCTCTTTGTGGATGAATTTTAGTCCTGTGTCTTGCATCATTTAGAGCTCAGTTTGAAAACCCCAAGCAATGTCTAAACACTACAAAACACTTATGCCTTGGAGAAATATTACAAACATTTTAAGCCATTATTAAAAAACCACAAGCTGTAAATATTTGCATTTGTTGTCCAGGCTGGAGTGTTATAGAGTAACGGTATGTCTGTCTCCAACAGTTTCACAACAATTTCTTCTCATTCTGTTCTATATCTCAGAAATCGTACTCTTAAGCTGCCATGATGAATCGGTGCGCTCAACTTTGCTGGATAAGTTCATGTATGATGCATGTGAAGTGCAGACTCTCCCTCATGCGTTCACATGCACATAAACATGCACACAGAAACCTCTTTGCTCATGTGTGTCCGACATGCACACATGTTCTTAGGAGTGCCACTAATGAAAAATGCAGTTCAGTGATGGTTTTCAGTTGGACTCTTCCTCAGATATGTATTCTAAAGGACAAACAAAATGTAATCCGTCTGTTGACATGATTACCCCAGTCCTAATCCGAATGCTGATGATTTATGGCAGTTTCTCTGAGAGAGCAACACTGTGGGCCCGGTGCATGTCTCTCAATGATTAGAGCCTTAAAATTCTTCCCAGGACACCAGAGAACAAGAGTGAACCATAGCAGGCCAGGTCCACCTGCGTGCAAAATGTGGTTCAAAAGATAGACAATTTTTTTACCCTTGACAGAACCCACCCACCTCATGAGTTCCTTGTACTGAAAATGAGACCATGAGTAGGGGGAAGCTGAAATTACGTTATCTAAATTTGATATGGGCAAGGGTTTACACACACACACACACACACACACACAGACAGAAGAACCTTCGTTTAAAAGCTTTGATTGCTTAATGAAAAGCAGAGTGCTTGTGAATTAGAGATCACACAGGCAGGCCAGTATCATTCCTAATCTTTATTCAGCGGTCCTGCTTCAAACAGAAAATGTAGTGGATAGAAACAATTTCCTCAAGCAGATAGGAAGCTTCCCCTAAAGAATATTGCAGGCCAGACAAACAAAAAGGTAAAACGAGCAGTAATAATTTATTTTCGTGATTTTTTTTTATTTTTTTTTCATTTGGCTGATTGTGGTTCTGTAAAAGATCTGATTCTGTAATCTCTAAAGTTGATCACCAAAATCAGTTTATTGATTTTCTGTAAATGAGCCATCATATAATGAAGACATGTATCGAGTAAAGAGAACTGGCATGCACTGTGAAATGCAGAAATACTATCTTGTGGCTATGGAGGTCTGTTAACCAGACATCAGTCAGGGTTTCCGCGTGTCTTAAAAAGATCTTAAAAAGTCTTAATTCGCCCTTCTGCCAAATAAGGTCTTAAATCAGAGCAACAAGTCTTTAATTCATAAGGTCATGGCATTAAATATTGTATGAGGGATTGTTTTCTCGTTGCGGGATTGTCTTCTCGTTGTGTTTAAGTAGGGTGACCAGTTGTCCCGTTTTGAAGAGGTGTGTCCCGGTGTCCTGACAATTCTCTAAACATTGTAATTATGTCCTGGTTTCAGCTGGCGGGCTCACTAATTTTTTTTTTTTTCTACTTACAGTTGATGTACTCATTTTCCTTCTTGCTATTGTCTTTGGTATCATTTGCAGAGAAGAGAAGCAATTTCAAAGCGTTGCACATTGATTTGACGATACTTTCATTCTAGTCTTTCTGCAAATCTGCTGAAATGTATCTGGATACCATGGCAATGACCTGATACGCTTGGCGTGCACTCTTTATCATCCTGTCAGTCAGCACATGTAGAAATGCACCAATAAAAATGTGTTTTCAGCAACGAGCTGAAAGAAGCAGATCCATTGTTCGTGTAGCACATAAATATGTAAGCCAGTATTTTTCTGTAATGTTCATTTCCCACAGGCACAGAGGTAAATCAGACAATGCCACATTTAGACAGCTACACTACACTTTTTACGTAGTTGTACAAGCATTTATATGTTCAGATGTGGGTGTTGTATTTTGAATTTTTGGTTACAATGTTGTGAATTTTGTGTTCAAATGTGTACCTGACATGACAAGTCATTTCATAATTACACATGCAATATGACATCATATGTATAGGATAGGCTACATGGAATTTGTACATTAAAAAAATCTAAAACTAAATTAAAATATTAATTTCCACACACCTTTCAGAATGTATACAAATAGCCAATAAGAGATTATAATTTGTATGTAGTATTGCCCTTCAAAAGCTACACAACACAAAATTAACTAAATCATCCTGTTCAAAAGTTTGCACCCCATAGTTCTTCTTATGTTGCCTTCTTGAGCATCAATAATTGTTTGCACCTTTTGTAATAGTTCTGTATTGGTCCCTCAATTGTCAAAATCTGGACCTCATATATAGCCATTGTTGGGAAGAGCTCAAATGTGCAGAAGATGCTGAGAAATCAAAAAGTTTTACTGTAGTTGGGTTTTTTCTAGGGCTGTCGATTTAACATGTTAATTCAGTGCGATTAATTTGATTAAAAATAACGCGTTAAAAAAAATTAACGCAATTAATCGCAATGCCACCGGACCGTAATAAGGAAGATTCCTGAGAAATACAAGCTTGTAGTACCACCTGATTACTCCAGAGGGCAGTGTGTGAAATTTCAGCTGTATGAGCAACACAGTTTATACAGTGAAGAAAACAACCATCCAGCAGACAGAACAATACAAACAAATGTTACGTTCTTGCGTTCAAAACGCTTGATGGAGCGCAAATCCGAACTCTAAGGAATCTCAAGATGTGTTCTAAGTATTATAATATATTTATCTTGACACAGTGACCTAAACATTTTACGTTTATGACACAACACACCCGAAATGCTACACAAGCATGTCTGACGCTTGTTGAAATTGACGGGTCCTTAAACAAGCCCTCATAATAAAATTGAAACTGATTGACAAATTCACTTGTGAAATGGATTGCTGTGAACTGTATGCCAATGATTGACTTATGATCAATAATATGGTAGTAAACAATACATTTTATTTTTTGCATCGTCTTATCAATGATGAACTTAATGAAGAATGTAATGCAATATTTTTTATATATATATTAATTTTTAAATATTTAAAGATAACTAAATATAATTTCTTCATTATATATTGAATTATTGTTATATGGGGGGGCTTTCTCAGCAAATATTAGTATATGTGATTAATCGCGATTAATTAATCGGGACACCATGTAATTAATTAGATTACATTTTTTTTATCGATTGACAGAAAAGTGGATATCTTCACTGCTCACTGCAGGGATTCATGAACAATTATTACACAAACAGTTATTGATCATCGAGAAAGCAACACACCATATTAGAAACCAACGGAATGTAAACTTAACAGGATCTTGTGTTTAAATTCAGTCACTATTTTGTCATGTGGAATATATGTGAGGATGTGTTATATCAAATAGCTTCTTCGGGACAGTTTTAAATAAAAACAAAATGCAATTATTATGAAAATTGTAAATGTAGCTTCATAAAACCAGTAGAAACCCTGTCAATACAGCACTCTGTTTAAGGACTACCTTACCACAGACCTCATTCCGGAGGGAGAAGAGTGAACATGAGACTTGGTAAAACCTGGGAATCGGCAGATAGTTACGCCTCTGTTTTGACTGGCTCAGTGGGGAGGGCTCAACTCTGGTGTTGTGGGATATCACAGATTTATGGAGATTTAAGGAGATTAATTCAGTTACAGGTCTTCATATTTTGAAATTCTTTTATGAATTCACTATAATTTCATTTAGCAGTCTGCCATTGGTTCTCATTAACTTATGTGCTGTATTTGCACAAGGACATTTGTTCGGTTCACTACTAGTAATTGATAATTAATTAATGATTATAAACAGTCTGGTGCACAGATTATTTATCTTATTGCTGGCTGTTCATTAGACGTTAATTTGTTGTTTTTATCTGTTAGATAGACTACCTTGTTAAACTTTAATTGTGAAGAGACACTTAAACTTTAAGTTGGGGTTGTCAGCAGGGCTGAGAAACTAAATTGGAATTTTTCACCTAAACGTGATCAATTCTAATTATAGTCTAATATGAAATAAATTGGTAGCTCTGCGAATATTGATGCTGACTACCACCCCTGGAGTCGCGAGTTTGAATCCAGGGTATGCTGAGTGACTCCAGCCAGATCCCCTAAGCAACCAAATTGGCCCCGTTGGTAGGGAGGGTAGTCACATGGGGTGACCTCCTTGTGGTCACGATAAGTGGTTCTCTCAATGGAGCGTATGGTAATTTGTGTGTGGATCGCGGAGAGTAGCATGAACCTCCATATGTTAGGGTTAGGGTTAGGGGAGTCTCCGTGATGTCATGCACAGCGAGCCATGTGATAAGATGCGCGGATTGACTGTCTCAGAAGTGGAGTCATCTTAGACTAGTGGGAATTGGGCATTCCAAATTGGTGAGAAAAGGGGATAAAAATATATATATATTTTTTGGATGGATAGAATGTAATTTGCTGGGATCAAAGAACACAAACTAGAAAAAAATATAGACATTCTATTCTATTCCGTCCCATCCCATCTAAAGAAGCTGTCTATCACGTTATTTAACCAATCAGGTCAGAGTAAACTGGTCAATGAAAATTACATTTGATTGGTTACAAGAAGCGCTTGCAAACTCTTAAGCGGCAAAGTCGTGACAAAAGTGTGAGTGCAACAAAAGCGTAGACAGAACGATGTACATTTTGATTATTTCTGGAAAATATTTACACCAAAAACATGCATCGTTTGCACTTTTGCAATAGTTTGTTTTTACACATACAGACTGATTATATGTGGTCAATCCGGTTTGCTGTTCAAAACACCCTTTCTTTGCTTTTGCCTTTCCAGGTTTGCAATGTTTTTGGACCTATGTAGGCAAAAAAACTGTGCCAAAAAAAAAGGAAGTCAGAAGAATACAAATCCCATTTATTTTGTGTTAATATGTAGTTACAGATTCATAATCTCAACACATGTAATGCTACACATTATAATATTGCAAAATATTTTAAATAATTCTTACCCTTGCGACAAGATTAACACACACAAATCTTACTCTACACATGCAAATCTTTAAGATATTAATTTCAGTAAATTTGCTGGTTAAATACTGGAAAATGGGAGTCCCAATGCTTTCATTTCGGCCAAAATGTGGGATAATTTTTTAATGTCACTGCTACTACATTGTACATATCTGTACTTGTTGTTCATACACTGTTCATATTACATAGCCATATTTATTCTGCTCTTATAACACTGCAATATATTTCTTGTCCTGCCTATGCACCACCTGTATATACTTGATTATCACATTGCACTTTTCTGCTTATTTGCACTTCTGGTTGGACGCAAACTGCATTTCGTTTTGTCTTTGTACTTGTACTCTGCACAGTGACAATAAAGTTGAATCTAATCCAATCTAATCTAATCTAATATGGCCTATATGAGAGATGAGAAAGCTGGCAGCCATATTACCATACATTTTACCATTGTTTTTTGTCCTTGTTTTTCTGCCATATTTAAATAGTTTAATCTCAAATCAATATTTTGTGAGGAATTATGCATTTCTTTAAGTAACCATGTAATAAGCAGGAACCACTCCAGGAGTCATGGTCTATTTTTTAAATTTATAAATGTTTGATTATACAATTCCTTTCATATCAAACAAACACATGCAGATGAAACATAATTATACTTGTTAATCACTGGCATTACGGCTGTGTCCAATATTGTCATCACCGTCACATCATTCAATACAAGTTTCTTTGCAAAGCCTAAATTCTTGGTTCTCAGAAGAATTAATCCATGAATCCAAAGAATACATACATTTATTCCCAAATGAATGCTTTCAGGATTTTTGTTTGTATTAGCCACTCATTCCTAATGCTCGGGTCCTTCAGAAGGCTATTTGCAGTGTCCCAGCCACTTTCTCTCTCTGTCAACTCACCAGCCGTGGTGATTACATACGTTATGGTGGCGGGAACTATGCAAATTAAACTACAGTGTTACATCACAATGAGGCCGATTTTAAAACGAGTTGTTTTTGCAGGGTGGAAACAATAAATGCTCTTTTTGGACTGGAGGGGAGGATTTGGATTCTAAAATTTACAGTATGTTTTTATAATACAATGACCTCTTATGTCAAAATTTCAAGGAAAATTTGATTCCTCATGTCATGACAGTCTTTTAAAACTTTACATTTTTCCATGATGTGGTTGACATTTCAGTGGAATTGCTCAACATATGCATAGCATGAATTTGCCATGTTTTATCAAATACAGTTGTGTGTTAAATATGAGTTCTGATGTTTTGAACTCCGAAAGAAGTACAAAATAACCTTTTTTCATATCAATCATCATATTATATTTATACATTTTTGTATACATTTTATCTTCCTATTTCTCTTTTATTGTGGCTCTCTTTAAAATGTTAGCCTGTCATGTGCTCAACAGATCCAATCCATTTTCAGTGGAAATTATTTATTATCTATAGGTTTTTATTCAAATCAGTATTGGCCAAACATGTTTTTATAACAGTGAATCAGTGATCAAAACATTTCAGTTTAAACTAAAGTGTATAAAATCTTGAAATCAAAACATTTAGCCAGTTACCTCAAATCTTAAAGTAAAACGTGAAAATAATCACTTCAATAGTTGTCATCTTGGTTTTGCACGGTATACTACTGCAATACTCAAGCCACAGTATTAATTCAGTACTCAAGCTTCATAATACTGGTGGTACTTTGGAGTTTTTCATTAATGATAGTGTATGAATGGTAGTAATATTCCCAGATAGTATTGGTAAATATCTGAAGCGGCATTTGTAGTTCAGACTGCTCCTTGCTGCAGTATCAGCATTTATCTAAATTTGTGCTGCAATAGGGGCTGTTCAAACAAGATCCTAGACAGAGCACAACAGAATGCAACAGAAGACAGGGATCTCGAGATGTGCTTTTTCAAATTGAGCTTTCCTGACACTGCATTTTAAAACGCATTGCTTATGGTTCAAGATGCTGTTAAGACACAAGACACAATGTCAAAAAGTCATCGCCAGTGCTTGTCACACATCTGAAATTCAAATGCACAGTTTTTGCTTTTAAATATTTTGCTTTTATTTTTTTTATCATACATTCAATGAATATTTCCAATTGTAATCTGACAGCCTTGCTTTTAGTGTTCATTGTATGAGTCCCACTTTAAAAGGCTGAGTTGTGAAGGTTTCATAGATAATTGTTAAACCGAGTTGTAACTCATTTTGATACTGCATATAGTGTCAGCTTCTGATGCAGATTGCGTTTTTGAACAGTGCACCTATAGACTGTATATTGGATACCTTTGGACTGTTGTGATATTATGCAGATTTTATAGACACATGATATTACCAAGGCTATTCATATTAATGGTAGCTTTGAAGTGTCATGGTAGTATAACAAATATAGCCAGAGATTAAAAGTGTTTGAGTTCCAGACCAGTTTTATCACGCACATTGCGTACTCGCAGAGCATAGATAATGTCACTGAACTGAATAAACAGAATGTCTCAATGACACTGGTTTCCTACTCAAGGCAGTGAGGTGCATTCAGTATTAACCTCTTAAGAACTAACTCACAAATAATGATTGAAACTCAGTTTACCTCAGTGCTTTATTTGTGCTCATTAATAGTTTGCCTCAATACATAACCTCATATGATGCCACACACTGATTTGTCCCAGGGACCATATTAAAGATTGAACTGACAAAGTTGCCTCACTTTACTTTCCTTCATAATATGCATGCTTTATCCTGGCTGACCAAAAGCTAGAGCTATGTTGTTGTCTACATTGATTAAACTGTATCTGGCTAGAACAAACAGATTTAACCAAACGGATGTTTTGTAGTTTGCCTGAAATGGGCAACTTTGACCAATGTATAAAATTGCCTTCTGGCTGGTTTACATTTACTCGTGCTTCATCGATCGGACTGCAGTCTGATTGGGTATGCAGTACACACTCCATTTACACTTGGCCACATACATGTGTCTCCACAAAAGGGATATAATGCTATTTTTCTCCAGCTATTTGCAAATATAATGGAGTTCACTTTCATGACAATGCTAATGATAGGAATAAATCATTTCCTGCATTTCTAAAATTGCCACTAAAGCAAGCCCCTCAAATCAAAAAGAGTTTTTATTATAATAAGCCCCTCAAAGAGTTTTTATTACAGGTTGGAGTGTTCTTGGGAACAAATTAAAGCCGAGTGTCTAAAACCCCTTACCTGTGGTAAAACCGGAGGTCAATAACCGTTACATTGATAAATATCTACATTTTAAATGTATAAAACATAAATAATAATTTACCTTTTTCACTGTTTCACAGTTTTGGAATGTGGAAGTTAACAATTACAGGCCAAGCTTTTATAGCGGTGAGTGGGAGACCACAGCAAATATAATTCAGAAGAGAGAAGATGCCAGATTTACTGCTACTCCCTCAGAGGATGTTTTAAACCCCATTGGAGCTGTGGATAATTTGACATTAAGTAATTAAAAAAATTAAAATTTTCTAGATTATTCTGCTAAATAAGGCGGAAAAACATCATCACAGTCTACGACAGAGGTCTATTGGAGAAAAATTTCTTCTGCTAAGTATTAGGCCTATAGTTCATTTTCCTAACTATAGGGATTTATGATTGGGATATCTGTCTAGAATGCATCTTGGAAGGCATTTACACTTCTATTCATGATCGAATAGGAAAAGAACAATATGATCAGTAAAAAAAGCTTGAAGTTAGATACCAATTGCAAATACTTCCTTGGAAAAAGATACCCCATACATGTCAAGCTCATGTCTATAACTCAAGCTGTTGGATAAATTCCTGATTATGAGGACTTAGTGTTGACCCAGTGTAACCAATACACAAAGTGACATTTTTAATGAACACCTATTTAAATTCTGTATTCTTTTAAATGTACCTGGAATATACGTAGGCTTGTTCAGCATTACAGGACATACCTGTAAACAAATGATTTGTTGGCAAAAACAGCGTTTCACTCCATGTGCTTTTTTTATGCACTTAAATTAGATTTTCATATGATTTTATAAAATAGTATAGTACATGAAATTAAAAAAATTTAATTAACATTTTTAACATTTTAAATGATGAAATTTTAAGTAATGCATTTTTATTTTTATGATGTATTATGATTTAGCGCTTGTAAATTATGAATGCCACCATTGGCAGCTGTGATTGTATTTGTCCCAAATTATTTTCAGTACGCTACCTTTGTTTGTGACCTAGATTTTTTTTCCACTTTTTGACTGGCAGGTTGGAAATCTGAAGCTTTTTATAATATGGCATTATTTTTTGTATTCTTATTTTTTTTTAGCATGATTTCCTTGACACTTTAAAGAGGTGTCAAACAACCAGCAGTTTGGCTTCCTGCTGTCAGATGCCACTATATGTTATAAACAAGGCATGGTTTAGAATCAAAGGCAAACAGTTGTCAAAATGAAGGGAATTATTGACTTAGTTTAGTAATTTTAAACCATGACTTGCACTATACATAATTAATATTGGCATTATATTCATGATGTAAACAGTGAGTCTGGTTTCTCCCAAGGTTATTTCTCTCCATTAACCAACATCTTATGGAGTTTTGTTTTCCTTGCCAGAGTCGCCCTCGGCTTGCTCACTGGGGTTATTAATACAATTATTATGTAATTACTAATTTTTAAACACAATTCACAATCATATTTTTTTCAAACTACACAATGATTACTCATAGACATTATAGACATTACAGTTTTATCTTCTGTTAATGCCTGATCTTCTGTAAAGCTGCTTTGAAACAATGTGTGTTGTGAATGGTGCTATACAAATAAAATTACTTGACTTGATGTGACCTTTTTCAGGTTATCTGGGACTGAAAAAATAAGGCCTAGGTCTTTGTGGAGACTCCACATCCTAATACCAAAACGATATTCAAACTAGTGGTCGACCGAAATGGTTTTTTTAATGATCAATGCCGATATCCAGTGAGCAGTGTGGCCGATAGGCCGATACAATATCGATATATCACACAGTTGAATATAGTATATAACAAAAAATATATAAATAATAGAATTGTATATTAATATAAAAATATAAACTCTTATTTAACACTATTTACTCAATTTCACAAAAAAAACTTAAAAAAAAAAAGTATTTTAAATGGTAGATTCTTCAGTTTTCTCTTTAGTCATCAATTTTGTAGCATTTATTTGCACATGAAAACATTTTTAGTATATAAGAAAGAAGTAAATAACAGTATGAACAGTCTTATTGTGAATAAGACATTTTATTTGGGCTGCAACGCAAAACATATGCAGCTGACTTGCTATCCTGCTGCCTAATCAGTTAATGGCTCAACTAACAGCTGTTTTGAAAGAATGGAACTCTTAAGGAAACTGGTCTCTGAACAGTTTGAAAAGGACCTTATTTTCATACTACCTCTGTAAACAGCCTCCGGAAGCAGCATTATCTGGTTTCAGACACAGCCTTGAAGTTGCACTCACACGCTTGTGTGGATTCAGTGCGAGCAACAACAAGCTCCTGACAGTTTAAATGGCCTGGATTGCCTGCTTTGGTTGACATGGACTGACCGTCATGATTTGTGAATCATTTGACTTTTGATCTTGAAATTTTGATTGTGGCTGATAGAATAAACACTTCAGAAGAAAATATTAGATGAGTGCTCTACATGAAAAAACACTGGATTTTCGTGATGTTCGTGAAAAATAAGATGATCTGTTTAAATAAGATATTGCATATTTTTAAATGGTATATAATAGAAGTTTTATTGATATTTGCCTTTTATCATTAGAAAAGAAAGTGAAAGGTGGCGGGGAACTGTAGAGGAGTGACTGTTAGGATATGTGCTTGGATGTAAATAAATTAGCGTTCCACAGGATGCTGGATCTGCTGAAGTTGTGTGAGGTTGTTTTTTTTATATCTGTTGAAATGAAATGTGCAAATTTGCAGAAGGTATATGATGTTAGTTTTATTGATATTTGCTTTTTTTTATCATTAGGCTAGGCAGTGAAATTGACAGGGAACTGTTGAGGAGAGAGAGGGAGAATGAAAGAGGCGAGCACTTTAACATTATGAGCTCAAAGGCGTCTGCTGTGGTTTTGATATGCGGACTATTTAAATGAGACCGTGTTTCACACTGGTCTATTTTAGTAACACAATGGCCCGTAACAAAAAAACAAATGACTGGTCTTTGACATGTCTCAATTGCTTCACATGCAAGCAGGTCATTTTCATTTTAATTTTCAATTTCACCCTCAAGAAACAAATCGGCAAAATGGGAAAATGTATTGGCCGATGGAATAATTAAAAAAGTTGGAATATTGGCCGATTTATTGGCCTCGGCGATCGGTCGACCACTAATTTAAAAAAAATAATTTTATCCAAGGAAAAAAGTAGTTTAAGCATGCAATTTCATGCATGTTTTTTTGTTATTCGTGTGCACACATAACCATTGCCTTGAACAATTGAACCTTGAATTAATTTAAGTATTTTTTTTAGGAGATTAGGAGTACACTAATTGATTGTCTTTATACGGTATTATTACTTTGTCATTTTATGTTTGTTTAAAAAGATTCAAGTTCTTTAGCTTGCTGGAAAATAGTGCTCTAGTTTACAAGAAATTGTTTCTTCAAAAAACGTGGAAAGAAAATAGTTTCTCAGGGTTGAACCGAGGACCAATGTATTTCATATGAATAATGTCAGTGTTTAGTTGTCAGTGAATAGATTCTGTCTTCCTGTGTTTTTCTCTCTTTCTTTCATTTTGTTTTGTGAGTATTTGCATGACTGAGAGGTCAGTCAGATGTTAAATGCTAAGATTCTGTAACCGCCTCAAGGCTTCTCTGAAGGCTTACAAGGGCCTTGTAAAGTAAAAGAACAGTGATTTAATCTCAAGAAATAAATCCTGGATTAGTTCACCCAACCTCAGTCTTGTGTACGTGCAACACAACTTTTATTTTATTTTTGGCCAACCTTAATTTCTCCACTTAAATCACATTTCAGACCCAAATGTTCCAAAAAGGCAAAATCGAAATAATTAATGGTCAAAAGACAAATGCTTACTCTACGTTAGAGGGAGTTAAAAAACAAGCAAGTAGTGACTTTTTGGAGGGGCTGTGAAGTCACTGGACTCAGAATTTCAAAGGGAAACCAGAGTTGATGGAATCACCCCTCCAGTGTGCATATTATAAAAATATTTATTCTCATTAACAGGCAGCTCCATGTGATCCCACATGTATTTTCAGCCCTGTTACCCAATATCTTCCATGCATAAGAACTACTACATACCTTCTGCTATTTTCTCTCTTGGCCAAATGTCGAACAGCATCGCCAGCCACAACGCTGCACACCATACTCTGAAATAGTAATTTCACTTCTGATTGTAGAAGGGTCTAGTTCCCTAAATTAATTAAAACTTAACTTGTGCTGTTGTTTATATTTGTTTGATTGTGAAAATGTGTGAGCTACTTTATTATCTGCAACACTTATAAACGTGTACATTGTTTACTCATAACTGGGTGGAAAGCATGCTTAATGACCCCTGTTTCATGTGTGATTGTAACCAGATGAATGCTGAAACAGCTATTAACAAACTTATTTATTAATTATTATTTAGTTTTTTTATAATTTGTATCCCCTTTTCTCCCCAATTTGGAATGCCCAATTCCCACTACTTATTAGGTCCTCGTGGTGGCATGGTTACTCCCCTCAATCCGGTTGGTGGAGGACAAGTCTCAGTTGCCTCCGCTTCTGAGACTGTCAATCTGCGGATCTTATCACGTGGCTTGCTGTGCGTGACACAGCGTAGACTCCGCAATTGGAGGCTCATGCTATTCTCCGTGATCCACGCACAATTTACCACACGCCACATCGAGAGCAAGAGCCACACATTATAGCGACCATGAGGAATTTACCCCAGGTGACTCTACCCTCCCTTGCAACCGGGCCAATTTGGTTGCTTAGGAGACCTGGCTGGAGTCACTCAGCACGCCCTGGATTCGAACTCACAACACCAGGGATGGTAGTCAGCGTCAATACCCGTTAAGCTACCCATGCCCCCTGTGAGCAAACTTTAAAGCTCCCATGACCTCCAGCTTCAGCCAATGCTCTTTAATCTTTAAACTGATTTTCACTCCAGGTTGTGTATTTATAGGTGGATGCCGTTAACTTCTTAAGTACATCAGTAAAGGGATCCTGATGAGTAATGAACACAATTCATAAGATAGTGTTTTTGGTATAAAAGCTGCAGAACATATACATCCTTGAACAACCTTTAAATCCATCACAAATATGCAGTGGCCCCCAAAGATATTTGCTGGACCTTTAATTTAATCGCATTAAATAGCAAAATATAAAAACAAAGGTAACACAAGAACATGCTTCAAGCAAGCCATTTCTAAATTATTATTATTTTTAATTTTTTTTACACGATAAGGCCATCCTTAAAAATATTCTTGTTTGCCATAACCCGACCGACCCTGTCAATTTAGGACCGACCCAATTATTATTTTTTTTTTTCTTTTAGTCCGACCGACTTGCCGGTTGTAAACTTGCGTTAAGACCGACCGATTTTTTTTTTTTTTTTTTTTTTCAAACAACTTGTACAAATTCAATAAAATAATATTAATTGTATTTTAGTAAGTATTGCGAATATAAATTGCTTATGCCTACATACAAACGTAGGCTACGTTCTTTCTTTAAAAAAAAACCTGTGGCGTCTATGATTATGTTTACGCTATTGGTTTACGCATGTCACACTATGGCTTGTACGTTCGCGTTTCATTCACTGTTCGCGCTTGGTAATGATGGCTGCGGCTGCAGTAAATAAAATGTTCGCGGTCACTGTTCAAAGTCATACGGGTTCGGGCACCATAATACATTTAAAAAATGCATTAAAACATCTCGACACCGCTTTAACTTGGCACGAAGTTCTGGAAAACCTGTGCCCAGATCTATTCCCCTCCCTTCTCCCCTCTAGTCTAACGGTGACCGTATTTTTTTTCTTGATTCTGCCTCATTGTTTTTTCAAATTAATGCTGCTGGAATTAATGCAATAAAGATTTTTTCTTGACAAGATTTCAAATTATTTGTGGTCTATACGACCTATACGCATCAGAATGAGGTTTGCAATGGTGCGCCCGAAGGCACGGTTTGAAGACCCAGACAGTGACGTCACAATATGCAAAATTGTTTAAATTTATACCTACGTAATCACCATGACCAAAATTTTACTTTTTTTTTTTTTACATTGAAACTTGAAAAAAAAAAAAATAGACTTACCTATCGACCTTTTTTTTTTTTTTTTGCAGCTGTTACTGCAAACCAAAATATTTTTAAGGATGGCCTAAACTGTAGATTTTCTGTTCAAAATAAAGACAAACATGAACAAAGTGTCAATGTCCAAAGTTAATTTTATGATCAACAGCTATGGTTACTCTGTAAGGACACCTTTGTGAATTTAAGGTGAACTACATTTCATACAGATTCAAAGATTACCTTGGTACCAGTTAGTTAAATGCCCAAATGATTTTTAAATTTAATTTTTTTTTTTTTTTTACTATGATTATGAAACTATGCAATTAATTTCATAGGCCTACATTCTTAAGTTTAGTGTTCAAATATATTTGGGGGCACACTGTATCCTTTTTCTAAATAACATACTTTTTGGTAAGCTCTCTTCATATTACAGCAAGTAATTCATAAGGCATGCTTTTTGTAGAAACAGTTCCTCTGATAACACATTGTGACTTTTCTTACAGATATCCAGGAATTTTACGAAGTGACCTTATTGGATAACCAGAGATGTGGGGAATCAGTGAAAGTGCCCGATGCCATGCCCCCGGTGAACCTATGGGATTTCTCCAGCATTCAAAGCGCAACAGTGACTTCAGACACCCTGCCCAGCCTTAGCACTAGCATAGAGGTAAGAGTGCCCCATCCAAGGTGTTCACCTAGACAGAAGACCATCTCATCACTTATCATCTGAATAAGATTACTGGTGAACAAAAGTCTGATTGTAGGTCAATTTGATGCTGCATTTAAACTGTTGATGTTGAAACATCATATGCTGTCCTGTGTCTGTTAAGACATTTTTATCATCTCACTAACATCTCACAGTTTGGAGGAAAACAAAAAATTTAATGACAAGCTTCTCATTTTCCTTAAAACATCATGTCACAACATGGTCATTTATTTAAACAGACTACAGATGGCAACAACACAGCGAAACATGCCCTGAGGTTGATTGAGATGTTTCTTGTGTGGATGGCAGTCTTTCCCATTAAATGAAAGGGCATTTGTTGAGTATCGCTTTTGCTAGAAGATTGTTGCTCTAAAACTTCATTTGTAACAGGTTTAATGGGAGTATGCCTTCCCTGAAGCATATTTGCTTGTGCTGTCACACCCTCTATGTAATGAGTCAGGATTACTGGGAAAAGTAACATCCTACTCTGCATGTTACTAGCAGAATCGTCAACATGTTGTGAATTCAAAATAAACCTCACAAAGAGTGTACTATATTTGTTTGCAGAAACGGTCTAAAAAGAAACTCTTTAACTGTGCGTGACGTGCTGAAAACAAATACGATGATGAGGCCTTTACGTTCTGTGGCTCTTACTGCAGTCTCCGTGCATGCGGTCTCTGCACTTTGAATACTTAAGTAGCAGATGTTCTTTTTTTCATGGTGCAGAGGATTCATTGCTCACAATATCCTTAGATAAAGCTTACAGTCACTGAATTCAACATGACCTCTTGAAAGGAATGACAAAAGTACTGCTGTCATAAATATGCCTTGTGTCTGGGAGTAGTCATGCAGAGACAGTCAGGCTTTGACTGCTTGATGTTTGCTCATTAAATCTGAAAACACTAACACTAACAAACATAAGACAGACTGGAAATAACTAGATAGTTGAGAGTCTATGTGCTTAAATTATTTTTTTAATGCAATTTTTAGTTTACATGCTTCTCAGATGAACTTAGTTTACATGAAACTCAGATGTTAAATCCAGCTAATCTTCACCGTTTGAATTCCTACTGTCTCACTAAGTTTTCTCAAGTTTTACTAAACGTAAACATCCCTCACTGTAACATCTGGCACAAAATTTAATTATTCTTTAGGTCAGTACGAGTCAAATACCAGATAAGAAATAAGGAGTCATGGCCAACCTCTCAGATTAAAGGGTTAGTTCACCCAAAAATTAAAATTCTCTCATCATTTAGTCACCCTCATGCCATCCCAGATGTGTATGACTTACTTTCTTCTGCTGAACACAAACAAAGATTTTTAGAAGAATATTTCAGCTCTGTAGTTCCTTACAATGCATGTGAATGGTGGCCAGAACATTGAAGCTCGCATAAAAGTAATCCATACAATCCATATTATTAATCTTCAGTACTGATATGATGGGTGTGGGTGAGAAAAAGATAAATATTTACTATAAACCACTTCCACCTTTGACCAGCCCCCAACAGTAGATGGCTGTATACATGAAAAATTTGAATCAGCAAAAAAATAAAAGAATGTGGTAAAGTGAAGTTGGAGATTTATAGTAAAGGACTTTATTATTACTCTTTTTTTTTTTTTCTTTCTTTCACATCTACAGTATTATATTGCTTCTGAAGACATAGATTAAACCACTGAATTAATTTTATGCTGCCTTTTATATGCTTTTTCAAGCTTCAAAGTTCTGGCCACCATTCACTTTCATTGTATGGACTTTCAGAGCTAAGATTTTCTTCTAAAATCTTTATTTGTGTTTTGCAAAAGAGAGTCATACACTTCTGAGATGGCATGAGGGTGAGTGATAAGAACATTTTCATTTTTGTGTGAACTATTCCTTTTATCTATATTAGGCCTAAATTAATCAGTGATCACTTTTAATAAGGATAATCAGGACCTCCGTAGGAAGGTTAGTGACTTGTCAGACATCTTTTACCCCGTTTACACTTGTATTAAGGGTGTATTTACACTTGGTCACTTCATATGTTTTTACTGATCGGATTGCTATCTGATTAAATAAGCACATTCAGTTCACTCTTGGCCACATCAGTGTGTCTCCGCCAAAAAGATATAAATCTGATCTTCAATCCCCAGTGGAATATGCAAATAAGAGTTCACTTCTGTGATTATGCTAATGCCAGGCCACGAATTTAAAAGATGTGATTTATTTGATTCCAATTGACTTTGCCAAATACGCTTGTGTGTCTGCACATGTAGGCGCTGTGTGTTTTTCCACTCGGGGCTTGTTATATGTCCATTCACATCAAATGTGCTCATTGTCTGTGTTTACTTTGCTTTGTCAGTGATCTATAGTGTCTGTCAGACCTCAGTCTGGTTTAGGCATATAGTGTCTGTCAGACCTCAGTCTGGTTTAGGCATATAGTGTCTGTCAGACCTCAGTCTGGTTTAGGCATATAGTGTCTGTCAGACCTCAGTCTGGTTTAGGCATATAGTGTCTGTCAGACCTCAGTCTGGTTTAGGCATATAGTGTCTGTCAGACCTCAGTCTGGTTTAGGCATATAGTGTCTGTCAGACCTCAGTCTGGTTTAGGCATATAGTGTCTGTCAGACCTCAGTCTGGTTTAGGCATATAGTGTCTGACAGACCTCAGTCTGGTTTAGGCATATAGTGTCTGTCAGACCTCAGTCTGGTTTAGGCATATAGTGTCTGACAGACCTCAGTCTGGTTTAGGCATATAGTGTCTGACAGACCTCAGTCTGGTTTAGGCGTATAGTGTCTGTCAGACCTCAGTCTGGTTTAGGCGTATAGTGTCTGTCAGACCTCAGTCTGGTTTAGGCGTATAGTGTCTGTCAGACCTCAGTCTGGTTTAGGCGTATAGTGTCTGTCAGACCACAGTCTGGTTTAGGCATATAGTGTCTGTCAGACCACAGTCTGGTTTAGGCATATAGTGTCTGTCAGACCACAGTCTGGTTTAGGCATATAGTGTCTGTCAGACCTCAGTCTGGTTTAGGCATATAGTGTCTGACAGACCTCAGTCTGGTTTAGGCATATAGTGTCTGTCAGACCTCAGTCTGGTTTAGGCATATAGTGTCTGTCAGACCTCAGTCTGGTTTAGGCATATAGTGTCTGTCAGACCTCAGTCTGGTTTTGAAAGGCAGTTGTCACAACACCACCACCTGCCTGCAGTGTAGACACATACAACAAGAACAGTCACTTTGATGTATGTAAAGGTGTGAAGGACAGATTTCATCTTATTTTGGCAAAGCAGAATCACATCCATAACATCTTGGTTTGGCCAAAATAATGTAATTCTTTTTTTATTGTTATCTCTGTTTTGTTGCTGTATTTTATTGTTTGTGCACTGGAAGCTCCTGTCACCAAGACACATTCATTGTATGTGTAACCATACTTGGCAATAAAGCAGACTGATTCTTCTTCTGACCACTCTGATTGACCAATATCTCAGCAACAACAGTGAAATTGCATATTCAGAAAGGCGTTCCACCCTAATCCATCTGACTGAGCTGAGCTGGTGCACCTTTATCAGCACAGAAAACTTTGAAATCTGAGATTTAAAAGTTGTTTTGGAATGAGTGTTATATTTAACAAATCATACCATAATACAATAATCACTTAATCACTCCAACTCAAAACGATTTCTAATATTTTGTTATGTGACAAAATTTTAGTGTTTGTTTATTTTAAATCTTTAAACCTCATCCTAGTGTAATGCAAGTTATTCTATATAAGCTTACTAACTCACACCATGCTGTGTATTTCAATGTCCTTTCTCTTTTCCCCTCTTGTTTTTTTCTGTGTTAATAAAATGGCCACTCTCAGGACTCTTCTCTCCTAAATGAAATTCTTCATGTGCTCGCTAAAGCGAAATCCTCCCCCAGTGAGCTGGACCAAGTAAGTATCATACCGGCACGGGTCTGATCGGATGGGCATCCCCCATGGCCGCATGTCTGGGCCGCTCATGTCCTCCTCCCCTGTTCCCCATGCCTCGTCGGTGGGATTTGCTCCAAGAATAGGGGGACTCATGTATCATTGCGCTCCATTCATTTGGGTTCACCTCATGGGTTTGATGTTAACATTGGTCACAGCGTTATTAATGGGATACTATGAGGACTGTCAAGATTCAGTGGTCAGCCTGTGGGTGGCATTTTCACAATGCTAAACCTCTGATTATTCAAATTCATGTAACCCAAATGGGGCATTTTAATTTCTGAATGTGATAAGGCTGATAAATTGTAAGATTTGTGAAACTGGATTTTTTTTTTATGCAACTTGTTAAAATAGCATAATTGGTTAAATATTGCACTCAAATTCTGTTTAAACTCCATATAAATTGTGAAAATGCCAAGTTGGTGTTGTAAGTTTTAACATCCCCTATTACCAATGTATTGAGTGATAAAGATATTTAAAGGTCATATTCTACTTGAGCTGTTTGATTAAACTTAATTTAAAAATAAAAACAAATAATGTATAATATTTAAAATAATAAATAAATAAACAGCTTTTTAAATAATTAAAGAAACATGTACCAGCAGCATATTTGCAAGGTTTTGACCTCTTTGTTCATTTTAGTGTAATGTATAATGATACCTTTTTCTTTTATGAACCAAAACTATTATGGGAAAAACTCCAAGGCTATTTACATGTTTTAAAGGTGGCAGATTATTGTTACTATAAAGGATTTTTAGGCAGTGGTACATTAAGAGAACTCTGAGGCAAAGAAGTTGCTGTTGTTACTTTGTGATATCAAAGCTAGATGTGGATGGGCACAGTTATCCAAGATGTTTATTGCCCAAAATTTATTTTTCTTTTTCTTTGAACCAAAAGCCTCTATGCCACTGAAGCATGCACAAGGACAGAGGCTTCTTCTGAAGATAACTTCTCTAATCACTGTGCACATAAAATTGTTATTCTTACGCTGCATTTTAGGGCAATATACCAATCACTACAGATTGAGCTACTGTATATATATATATAGCCTGCTTTTACACCGTTGGTTCAGTGTTAAAATGTGTGTGAGGTGACTGATGGTGCTAGGGCTGCATCTGCTGGGAAAACTCTTGAGATCTGCCAAAACTGTTTCTCTGTGGGGCATCTGAATATCTCTACTGCATGAGTCGTCACTTTCAAATCTATTTTGTGGTGTCATTCTTTTGAAGATGTGGCACATGCAGGCTCCTTTTTGAAAGAAATAATATTGCAGTGCATTTCCTTTTTTTTTATTTGAATATTTATTTAATATTCCAGAATGTATTTATTTACACTTTGCTATATAGGGACCACTATCTATGAAATGTTGGTGTGTTTATGCTGTTTTAACTCTAGTCTATGTGACCTTAAGACTGGATGATGAGCTCTTCTGAGGTCCTGCACTATTATAGCATAATAAAACTGAAAGACACAAGCTTTGTAATTGATAATGTTGTTTAATGAATAATTATTTTGGATCTGGATCCGGCATCACTGCATGGGCACGCACAACTGCACATGACACACTAGATTGCTATTTATCTGTTGCCGCTTGACATATTGTTAAAGATCTCACGGACCACTGGCGATGTAAGCTTTAAACACAGAGAACCCCTCTTTTCTTGCGTTAGTTCCCAGACAAAACGGAGGTCAGGACAGAAACATGCCCCGTTTGTAAGAAATTACTTTTATACCGTTGAGGTTTAGTTTTGGCGCACAATCAGTTTGTATGGACCTCGAATTCCAGTAAGAATAAGTTGTCTTGACCGCTCCCTTTAAATAGATTTGACGGTCACATTAATGATGCAAAGGCATTTGCTCTGCAGGGTTAAATCGGTTGAATTGCTTGATGAAACAGTGCGAGCGTAATTGCGCTTGTCGCTCCGTGTAAACTCGCGTGGTGTGATGTCGCGCGCTCTCACTGATGCGCTTTCGGGATCACTTGGAGACGCGCGCGCATCACTCTCTCTTCCTCTGTGAAGTTTACGAAAATGGCCAGCATAGAGAACAAATGCAAACATACGGATCGCTCTTATTGTGCTTTCGGTCCTTGAGGAGTTGCGATGAGCGCCGCGTTTATTAACGGATTCAATGAGAAACTCGGGAAAAGAAGAGTTACGAAATTAGATGCTGAGAGGCGCGAGGTCGCTGTCCGATAGGAGAGGATGGACTGCATTTGTATCGTTACGACCAAGGTAAGCTCCAATATGCACGCGCCGCACTGATTTAAGATGGCTTGTTGATTTTGTCCAAGTAACGGTTACTTAGTGACGGCATTTCAATCGGAATCTTGTTTATAAATTTTCAGTAGTTGGATTTATTGCTTTGCTCGTATACATGTAGCCTATTAACGCATAAGTCAGTTAATTTACTAAAGCATATTATGGCGGTAATTTGCATACCTTCTTATTCTGTTAGAGCTTCTTTGAATGATTTTTAGAGTAGCTCTTTGTATAATGAAGTGAATTGTTGCTGCTAATGTAGAAGTTTTAAGAAGAATACAGTGTGATATCCATGTTTATAATAGTCCATGTGCTTTTTATGTGCTTTAAACTGGCACGACTCGATCCATGCTGATGGTATAATTATATATAGATCACTTCCAGATCTTTTTTGTAAAGCTGCTGAGACTTCCTGCCTAAAAACCTTGCAAAGCACCAGTCATCACATGTCTTGAGTTCTAGTATCCCCATCTACCACCAGATACAATAAATACAGCTAAAGGGATGTGTTGTACTGTAAGAATCAGAATTACATTACCCCTATTGCGATGTGAATGCACTTCATTTACTGCAGTTATCTGCCCACTTTGGTTTCTCACAGTAGTTAAATATATATAGTATTATAGTGTCTTATGCCATTATATATTTTCATAAATTGCTGAACACAATGCTAAATGCTACTTTTTTGTGACTTTTTTGATGAAGGAAAGACTGCGACAGGAAGTCCGGATAGCATCTGGCAGATTGTATGCATGGTTTTCTTGCCCTCACTTAATAAAATATATCGTTGGTCTAAGATAATTTATTTATGACACACATTCCACACAATTGAATAGATTTGTCTGAAATTAATCTGTGCTAATGAAATTTCTTCTTGATCCAATGAGACTGCTTTATTTTGATTACATTTATTCTGTGTATTTTTTACTGAAAGCTATTTACTCTAGTTGATCCAACTATATTTTAACTGCTTCTGTAAGTGACAGCTTGAAATTATTGCTTTTGAGTTAACTGACTTAATTTAGTTCAAACCAACTTTTCTTTAATATTCACATTTAAGGCCAATTTACATGTGGCAAACTCTGCAAAATAATAATAAAAAATAATAATACCAAAATAAAAGAAAAAAAATATATACATTTCAAAAAATAAGAAACTGACCAAATGATCAACTGACTTAATGGATTATGATCCATGTAAAATGTAATTACGCTGTTTCTGAGCCAGTCCCCAGTAGGCCATAAATATTTGGTGACTTACTGTAACATGTTCTTTAGGGTTTCAACCTTTGGTTAAAGTCTGTGTCCATCCAGGTTGAAAAACAGTTTCTGGATTACCTCAAATGTAGATTTGATGTCTTTTGCACAGCTAAGGTCCAAGGTATAAATGAGTCCAAACAACATTGCCGCTGCACTACTCAAAGAGCTGAGAACTACAACCCCTTCGATCACAACAGCAATGTCCACAGGCTTAACCATTGGTTCCTCATCTTCATGTTGAACAACATAGATCAGCATTACCATCTGCTTCATGTCTTTTTGGGCACTCGTCCATCGCAGTCTTGTGCCCAGACAAAACAAATGAAACTAAGCTAATAAGTACACAGAATATAAAAAATATAAGTGAATTACTTGATCCATAAGAGAGCTGCTGTTGATTAACAATAACTTGGTCCTCATTCAATTATCCACACAATGGTTTGAGGATTCACTCTCTTTGTGTGTCTATGCTGTTATTCTGTTTAGAATAATATATCACCAAAAAGCTAGATTGATAATATGCATATTGATCTAAAGGGAACAGACATTTCTGGCATCAAAATAAATCATTTACACATTTGACATCAAAGAAGCACAAATAAAACTAATACCCATGTACATGAATCCTTATTATGTACCAACCTGGGAAATGGGTTGTATGATGTGTCTTCTGGTTTTACCGGGAACTACACCCTTATTGTGAAACAGCTTCATCCAATTGTCAGAATATAGTTCATGTATTGCACGAAGGATTTTTGCATTTCACAAGAACTCTGCATTGATCTGTTAAAATAAAAAAGGTAACAAGTCAATTTTACATTGGGTATTTAAGTTTTAAATCTTCAAAGTAGACTAGACCAGAATGACCATGTCATAACTTCATGTTTTAACAATCTTTACCTGCTAGGTTCTGATATCCCACACTCTTTATAAGACCACATTCGAATTACTAGGAAAAAAGTGTACTTTTTACACTTACACATTCAATTCACAGTTGATCAACCCATATCTCGATATAATAAGACTAATATAATGTTTTTATTATTAAGACAGATTTTTAAGAAGTACCCACCCATAGTATATCATATGAAAGTTTCTAGTATGTAGTTTTAAACATTGTAGTAATAAACTACTAATAAACTATGAAAATTTTTCTAATGCTTTTTAAAAACATTATTCTTAAGCTTTTTAAGAACATATTACAACTTACCATATGATAAGTGTACTAAGCATGGAACAGCTGTCCTTTATGTTCTTTTATAGCCTGCCAAAAGAATCAAAGTAATAATCTTGGGATTGTCTGGACATGAAACAGAGACAAAATATTGACCAAAATTTAAAGCATTTTTCAACATTTAAAGAGACATATTTTGGTGGTTCTCCCACGTTATTGTTATGTAATGGTTAAAACCTTGACCATCACAAGGACCGCATGCCAATGGATTAGAATTCAATAACAATCACAATAATACACATTTTTGAAAAGCACAGATACTATATCTTCTCTCATCCAACACCTTGTGACCACATACACCACGCCCCCAGTGGACTTGATTGTAACTGTGAACGTGTGTTCAGACCAGAGGTGGCGAGAGCGTCAAAATTCGCTCTGGCTGCCCTGCCAACAACGCTATAGAAAATTCGTGGACGCTTTGACGTATTTGAAATAGGCGGCAACGTTCGTTGAGAATGCTTGGTTTTGTGAACTATATTTAAAGGGGCCCCAAAACATCCAGACATGTCGACCGGTATCTTTTTGACGATATATAACAAGTAGCGTATATCCTCATGAAATATTTTAATATATTATGATAAAATATTATATAAACCATAATATCCACTTCATCAACTCACCTTGCACACCAACAATTTCACACACCTTTGTCCGCGAATAGTTTTTAAAATTTTATATATATCCCTGTAAGCAAACGGAGACAGATCAAATATTACGGGAAAACCCGCCACGGCAATAATCAGTTTCTCCTCCAGTTTGTCTTCGGAACTAATGTTTGGTGGGAACCAAAGTTTAATGTGGTGTTCTCTAGACTTCGCTAGAGCGGAGCACTATATTCCAATAGGTTGCCGCCGAACAGCGTCAACTCATTACCATAATGTTGGCTGCACTTGAACTTTCCTCTGACGCCCACACTGCCCAAGACTTGCTGCGCCGCTGTCATTAGAAAATGAATGACTTCGGGTAGATTTGACGCTCTTGCCGCCTCTGGTCTGAATGCACGGTGAGATTTAGTATAGTGATGGGAAGGTTGAATTGGAGTTAATTTGAGTAGAATTAAATAAAAATGTCAAATTTTCAAAAGCCAAATCCCCCTCAACACGCCTACTTACACAAACTGTGATTATAGTCCCAATAAGGAAAAAAGGACAAATTATGAGAAATGGTAAGATTGGTTCACCTCTGGAATCTTCTTGTCCAAATCGTTCGTTCATTTGTCACATGATGCCGCTATGCAGCGTATACAGCTGTTACGTGACAAAAGAACGAACGACTTGGACCAAATGAGTTGAAAGGCGTACTAAGTATTTCTGTTTCCTGTACAGCGCACAATTTTGTAATATTTTTGTGAGGGCAAAAATAGTGTAATTCAGCACTGTTTACAGCACTCAAATGTGCAGAACTCTTTTTTTAATAGTTAACTAGCTGGTGTAGTCACATCCTAAACTACAGTATAACTACACTTAAACCTGCCAGATACAAACCCACCGTCGCGCTCGCCCGAACGACAATATCTAATGACCTGCTGAAAACAAACTATCCTGAAATAACACTTACAAAGACCACTAGACCCAAATTATTGTTGTGGAAATGTTGAATTATGTAAATAAAAGCAAAAAATTTTCTGCATTTTATTCCTCTTCCCAGATATGCTGCTTACCATTTGACTACTTCAAAAATGCCAATATTAAAAGTCGAATTTAAAATATAACATGTCAAATATCTGCTTAAATTTGATCTGTAATGGTTTTAACAATACTTCCACTTTATTGTCACTATAAAGACAAGGAATGTAAAAGATTTTTGACTTGCAGTATTTCACCTGGTCTCTTGCTGTCTTTGGCGCAAATTGGAAAAAAAGTCCATCGGAGCATGCACAATAGATGTGACTGATTGAAACCATAAAGTTTTTGTTGTTTCGACACACCTCAGTTGTGTTCTTTTAAGTTCCTGTTAATTTAGTTCTGATTGATTTAAAATAACTGTTCATCTGATAAATTTATTTGTTTTAATTGTTTCAAAATGCTTAATTTATTTGTATCAAATAGAAGCTATGTTTCCGTTTATCTCATGGGCCTGGCTGTTTATCTCAAGGGCCTGGCTGTCATTTATCTTCACCTTCAGGGGGTTGGGTCCTGTCTTTGATCTCCAGTACTCTCTCTCATAGCTGTAGGGTGACCTCATAAAAGTTCCAGCAACTTTTTATTTTGACTAAGCTGGACCTTAATAAAGTGAGGGTGGGGACAAGTTTGATTGCACTGCCTAGAGTGCAAGCTGAATGTAAGAATATAATCACCCAATGTATTAATCACTTCCTCATTTGCATAGCGTACACTGTACTCACAAATTGCAGATTGATGATTTCATTTCGAGTTTGTACATTGCGCTATTTTAGCCACATTACACACTAAGGTTTATGAGCACTAAATATAAACTACACAAATTACATTTCCAAGTAAACATATGAATAACCTATGAGGTCCGATTGCCAGAAATGTTGTGGATAATTTCATGTAAGAGAGTGGTATTTGTGCACCTGGGAATTCTAAAGGAGTTCACATTCTTATTTCGCTTTTTACATTTTCTTCCTCTTTCTAACTTCTTGACCCCTTCAGAGTGCCTTGTTGTGAGGCTTCACAGAGGATGGGCTCCAGTTGTGTGCAGTGACTGCATGTTTTTCCGCATGCATGACTGCTCATGCTCATGTCTCCTCTGGTCGGTGCCTGCCTCAGGGCATGTCAGACTTGCCATTAAAAGCACACAGTTTTCCAAGTGTGCTTCAAATTGACCCTACCCAGTACTAGAAGACAAAGCAGAAAGAAACCCTTCCAGTAGCTATCCTTGGCTTCTCTTTGGCTCTCTTTGTCCCCAAAAAAATTCATAAAAAAAGCACAGAGTTGAATTATATTTTATACCATATATAATAATATAATATACTATATATACTCATTATATTTTGTAGAATTTTGCATCTCTTGATTCAGAGGTTTGAGTGATTTGGTTAAAGATTTCCCTCCCTAAATTGCCTAGTCACTATTGATCTGCCAGCCATTGCTACAGGCAAAAAATTCAGAGCATACTGATCATGTTAAACGACCCCTACCATCAGCATGATAACACCCTCATCAACAACTGCATCAGCAATATGTACTCTGAAACTTTTAATCAGGGCCAAAGTTTAGTCAATGCTTTTAATAAGTCTACAGGCCTATTAAACTGAGCAGTACCATAGAGCTCTGTAATAAAAACTAACCTAAACCTGGCCTGAGGGATTAAACAGACACAAGTAATTCAGCTCATCTGCACTTGTTTATGTTGTGTTTAAATATTGTTCAGTAGGGCTTTGTGGGAGTCGCTATAGTGTAGCCTGAATCAAATGTCATCCACACAAATGAATGGCTCATTAGCTCTGATCTGGCTGATTCTCCCCTGGGCATTACAGACTACTCTAATCACTTCCTTCAAATATACCACATCTCTTCTGACAGACAACCAAGACTACTTTTAGAGTTTTTTGAAAGGAGGTCTTCAGAAATATTTGATGTATTCTGATGCATATCAGAAAATAAACTTTATACCTAAAAGTTTTTTTTTTTTGACAGCCACTGGAAAAACTGTGTCTTGAGAGGTCTCCCAACATAAATATATTCAAAGTAAGGCCTTGCAAACAGAGGAGGTCCCATTGATGTAATTTCCATCTGAATGCAAAGTGCTGTACAGTACCGTGTAACTGATGTCTCTCAGGTCCCTGCTGCCCATGTCATCTATATGCATGGTGATACAGAAGCCAGTATGCTGAATTATGCATTTAGTAGCTCTGAGACATCAGGATGGAACACAATATCTCCTTATTCAAAAATACAGAGTTGGCTTTGGGGCCAACAGCCTAATGATTAACTAGGTAAACCTGGATTCAGCACTGGAAGAGTAAATATTCCAAGATGCAAACACAGTCCTGATAGAGCAGATATTTGTGTATTATCCTTCTGCGCTTCAGTTCACATGTTCATAATTAAATGTTCTACATTGAATGTTGTAGCATCTGACTCAAAGATAATTAAAATGTGACTCAAAACCAGAAATATTCCAATTTTATCAGACTCCATTCCATGCTGTTTTGGAGCAGTAACATTTTCTTCACATCAGCTGTTAGCCCATATGGATACACACAGCTCTCAGTGGAGACATGGCATGGTGGTTAGAGGTGTGGTTGCTGTAAAAGAAGGATAGCTCTCGTGTTCAATCCACTCGTAATGGGTTGAATTAACCGTGTCATGTGTGTTTTAGTTTGTTTGGAGCCAGTAAAACATTATACAGTGCATGTACAGTAAAAGCCAAAGTATAATTTGGTTGTTCATGTTGCTTAGCTCCGTATGCATGACACAAATTTTGTCATCAGCACAGTCTGCACAGACTGTCTGCTAGGACTGGGTGATAGGATGTTATAATCTGATATCGACGATATCTGACAAATATCCCGATGCTGACATGGACTCTCATTGACAGACGATGTTCGACAATATTGGAAATTGGCAAACCACGGGACTGGGAAGTCGACAAAAATATAATATAGTAGCCCAGGGTTTCAAATTAGCACCTGTGAGTGTGTCACGACCCGCTAAATGTGGATTGTCTGTTTCATGTGCAATGACTCATATATCCGCCACAGTGGTGGGTGACCTGCAAGACATCTTTGAGTGACACATGACAAGAAACGCTGTTAGACACAAACACACGTGCTTGAAGAATCACTCTTATTTTTAAGGACAAAAGACAGAAAAGCCATCGATGTGCGTTTCTGATTTGCTGTTTGTTCAGAGGCGTGCAGCGCGAGCGTGTCTTCTGGAACACGTGCATGTAAAGAGGTCTCGCTCTTTCTTTATTTCAGTCGTCTGAAAATGGATTGCATGAATAGTGTTGACTATGAGAATGCTGCAAATGTCCTAAAACAGTCTCAGGAGGGGCTCGGAGTTCGCTTTATATCCACAGAGCAGTTCGAGTTTAATATGCATTTTGAACGCAACTCTGCATGTTCACAAATCATAAAATATTACAAAAATGCCTCAAAACTAAAATTGATTTATATATTAATTCTTAATATGTCTACATTTATAATTTTCTTTAGATTTTAATTTGTACAAGTTATTTTCCACCTGTTATTGTAGACAGATACATAAATGGGTGGTGGTTAAATCTTTTTTTTGACCACTTTGTTATTTTTTTTTTGTGCTTTTTCTTTGAAATACAATTTGAATTCTGAAACATCTCTGGATAAAATTTTTTGTGTTTCAATAAATGCATTTTGAAAGAAAAATCAATAAAGCAAAAATATTGGTCACACTTTACAATAACATTAGTCAATGCATTAGGTGTCATGAACAAACCTGGTCTCATATTGAAAACGTGACTCTATATACATTTTTGCAAAACTTGTTCGCCGTATCTCCAGGTACAATTCTCTGCAGTTTCCAGGTGAAATGAACGCTAGAAGCTCTACAACAACTGTGTGTTTTATTCACTTTCACTCAAATCATGACTTTAATGGCTGATTATTACTTTATAAATATTTATTTTTCTCTCTATTACCCCTTACTACACTTTTAATGCATCTTTTGAGAACCGATATATTTTAATGCTTGTATTACAGCACCACCTACATATATACACTTATTACAATGGCTGGCTTGTGCGGTTGCTCACGTGATAGGGTGTTGGACTTGGAGTCGGATGATAACAGTTCAGGTCCAGCCATAAACTCAAGCTGACACTTGACATTACAGAGACCTAAAAGCAGCATGAAATGATAAGGCTGTTTCAGAAACTGTGATTTTTCATTTCATTCTGCATTTTAAAACACTAATGGTTAGATTCAGGCATTGATATGGTAAGGATGTTGTGACAGTGCGGACGGCGGGTTCGGGTGGTGATTATATACACACCCGGTCCCTTATCAGGCTAATTAAGCCTCAGAGAGGGATAAATGCTGACTGCGGAAGGTGGTGCGACGAGAGAGAGATTGTTTATGGTCAGCTGACCGGCGTGTGTTTATGTTTGTGTCTTGTTTAAGTTTATCATTAAAACTATTATTTATATTGTCAAGCCGGTTCTCGCCGCCTCCTTTACCTTATAGTCCCATTACAGATGTATTTTATACAGATGTCTCATTTTTTAAAGACTAATGCTTAGGTGTTGATTCGGTAAGGATGTGTTTTTTTAAACATCTCATTTACATTTTAAAACACTTTTGTTTTGGTTCAGGCAAAAGTTTTATGTTAGGGAGGTTTTAAATTCATCAATCTAAAATTCATCTTAAAACCTCTACTGAATACGACACCATTTTCTTTGCATTATACGAGGTCTGAAAACACTGCATCTTTTTTGTTATTTTGATCAGCTTTCTGCCAATAAATGCTCTAAATGACAATATTTTTATTTGAAATTTGGGAGAAATGTTGTCTGTACTTTATAGAATAAAACATGTTTATTTTATTCTAACACACCTATAAATAGTAAATCCAGAGAAACTGATAATTTTGCAGTGGTCTATTAATTTATTTCCAGAGCTGAATAAGTCACAGTTTTTTCTCATCATCTGAAAGGTCCCTGCAACTTATAGTCCAAAGCAACTTCTATACATAATTTATATGTGACTGATGTTGGCTGTTCAAACACAAGCGCAACAAAACAGATTAAAAAAAAACCAATCATAGAGACGGTAGAAGTGTTTTGAAGTTGCCAGAAAATTTTGCCTTTACAAAGTACTCTGCAACCAGTTTAAATATTTTGTCCATTATAACATGATTGTTGTAACAAACTCTGGACCGCTGTCAAACGCAACTCCTTACATGCCCACAAAATGACGTTTCATCACACCCACAGTAAAAACATTCAGTCAGTGAACAGGTTAATTAATACATTGCAAACAGGGTTACAAATATCAGAAAAACCCAGTCGCTTATGTTAATGAAGGACAGCCATATTGTTTTACTCACAGACAAAAGCTGATTATTTGTGCACAGGATAGTTACAGATGTTATGATCAGATGTTATGATCAGATGTGTATTACTTGTCACATTTCTATTATGAAACATAAAAAGAAAATGAGGTACACACGATTACTTTATGTAAATTCTCCCATGATGCGATGTGTACATTTCTGAGGTTCTTCAATCTTCATTCAGCAATCAGTGGTGAGTTAAACAACGCAAATTGGCATGTGCAACAGCATTCAGCCGTCATTTGTCGTGTGGACCGGAGTGCACGTTTAAGCTTTTCTGGTGATAGTTTAGTTATACTGCTTTGCTAAACATGGATCACACCATTTAGGTGAGCATTTGATAGCATCTTTTTCAATCAAATGTATTTATAAAAAATTGCTTAGTTGTGTGGAGTGCAGTCAAATCTACAGATCATCGCAGTTGTGACAGAAATGTTGTCAGCACATATTCAAATTTGGCAACAAAGCAATTGATTCTGAAAACTGAACATTCAAAAACAATTAGCTGAAATGTTTGCTTTTATTCTCTATACCTGATGTATCAAATGATCGTGTCTCATCTGTTCAGGGTCTGTAGGGCTTGGAAAATAATTATAACGTGAAACTGAATCTGCAAATATCCTGATTATATTTGGTTCTATAAAGCTGTGAGTCAGCCCTCTCAATCACGAACAGCATCAACTCAGTTTGGTATACTTTTCCCACTGATTAACTACACACAATTTGGCTCCTCACTGATTAGGATGATACTTTATAGAGAAAGTGGAAGAATAGACATTTTATCTCTTTTTTTTCCCCAAAATTATATTTAAATGCATTCTTATGTAAAGATTACATTTTTATATGACCATTGTTTTCATATGTGGGTTTATATTGTGAGAGGGCTTTAGCAGGTCTAAATGTTTCTCACCTGGATAATCTGTCCTCCGCAAGACAGTAGTTGAAGAGACTTGCTCTAAATCATTTGGACTCATTGAAATTATTCTGACCACTGATGTATACGTATTGAACTGGATTGCCCATGACATCATAACAGTGAAGCCACTGCACCGCCATATTGCTATGCTCAAACATTCCAATATCCTTGTTGACTTTATAGGAAATCTTCTAATTTCAACAAGTAAACATAAGTCATTCAGTCAGCAATTATGTATCTGAAATCTGCATGTACATTCCTACAATGCAAATGTCCTACACATGTATTTATTTAAAGTCTGGACTGTTTTCCTGTTTCTTGAATGCCTGAGTGAGTTATATGTATTTATATCAAACAGTATCCACCTCTAACAAACTTCATCATGAACAGATCAGCTGAATGTTATCAAGTTCACTGAAACTGAGGTATGATACAAACAGACATTTTCAGACTTACTTATTGTGAACATCGAAGTGTTTGTTCAGACTTACTTGTTTTATGGTTTTATCAAAAAGTGCCTTGTTCTCACGGTCACTTGAATAAGAGTACGCTCTATCTCTCCCTCTATCACACGCACAGCGGAGGTTCTGATATGGAGACATGCAAATCAAAGCTGTTCTACACCGATCAGCCACAACATTAAAACCACCTGCCTAATATTGTGTAGGTCCCCCTCATGCCGCCAAAACGGCACAAACCTACATCTCAGAATAGCATTCTCACCACAATTGTACAGAGCAGTTATCTGAGTTACCACAGACTTTGTCAGTTCGATCCAGTCTGGCCATTCTCTGTTGACCTCTCTCATCAACCAGGCATTTCCGTCTACATTACTGCCGCTCACTGGATGGTTTTTGTTTTTGGCACCTATAACAGTTCAATTGAATGGAGGAGGCGAGAATCGGCTTGATAATATAAATTATAGTTTAATTAAAAATGTAACCAAAAAGACTCACACACACACACAGTTGCCCGTAACACACACTCTCCTGACCTGTGGTCTTCTGTCGGCCTTATCCCTCTCGGGCTTGATCAGCCTGATTAGGGGCCGGCCTGGCCCTGGCCCTGCCCTGCCCTCCTCCGTGCCCTCCGCCCTGATGCATGACGTACACCCCCCTCCCCCCGCTTTTCCGGTGGGGGGGGTGCCCTTCCGGCCCAGTCTGCCGACAGGTTATCCCTGCATTCCTCAAAATGGGAGGGGACAGGGGGAGGGAAACAACAATAACAAAAAAAACATGGTACTTATACACTAACGGTGATTTATACCCAACTAAAACAATACTAATATACTCAAGAGGGAAAGCCAGCTCTGTACAAGATGCGGCTTGGCGCTGTTTTGGCAGCACAAGAGGAACCTACACAAAATTAGGCAGGTGGTTTTAATGTTGTGGCAGATCTGTGTGTGTGTGTGTGTGTGTGTGTATATATGTATATATGTATGTATGTATGTATGTATGTGTGTATGTGTGTATGTGTGTGTGTGTGTGTGTGTGTGTGTGTGTGTGTATGTGTGTGTATGTATGTATGTATGTGTGTGTATATGTGATGCTGACCAATCTGTCATTTGTGACATAACTTCAGTTCCATGTTCATATAAACCAGGAAAATACTGTAGACTCTAGGAACATCATCCAGTTGAGCAAAAATAAATAATCCTGTGATCCTTGGGTTTAAATGCTCTACCCCAAGAGGTAAGAGGTGAGGTAATGAAATAAAAGATGGCACTTGTACTTTTCTTTCACAGCTTGCTTTCAGTGCTGTCACTGCACGCAAAATAGCAGTTCATATATAGATCTGTTAAGAATCTATTGCTGTTCTAATTTGAACTGTATTTGTGTTAACAGAACCTAAATTTAGCATGGTTCTGTTCACATTAGCAAACCTGAACTAATCATCCACAATTTTGTTCTGCAGATGGTCTGTTTGATTGAACAAAATAGTTTGATGGCTTTTTACTTTGGTCATTGGACACAAAGCGTTTCCATTCATTTGGTTTCCTCACCATGATTTATATGGCATCTACATACTGAAGATTTAAATAATTTTAATACAATCAAATTATACGAGAAGATGAAGGTTGTTACTGTCATCCCCAGCATCCTGTGTACCGCTAATTTTAATTCTAAAAGCAAGCGAGGGTAATAAGGAGAGTAAATGAGTACCACTTTACCTCTATTAAAGTTGCATAGTTCAGAATCTATTATATGAGAAATGCTTAACTTTGTGCTGTTGGAATAATTGTGCCTTGTATGCAAAACGCAAAACCCATGTCATTAGATTCATGTGCTGTAGATATAATCCACATGGTGGAGCTGTGTGCATTTATTTCTCATTGCCCACCACTGCAGGTAGTGCTGACTGACAACACCGTTTATAGATGTGAAGTTTGCAATTAGACACCTCCAAGATTGGTTTTGTGATGTGTCTTACTCATAAAAGTTTCATTACAAATAAATTAGTTAGAATAGAGAGTAAATGGTAAACAGCTTTGTTACATTGCTGCAGAAATGGTGAGAAGTGTGCTAAATTATGTTTCAAAAGAAGTGTTTATATGCTCATTACTGGCTAAAAATATGAAATTATTTAGTGTAATTGTTTGTAAGGAAACAGACCCCACTCAAACAGTCAGAACAATCTGTACCATAGTAACAGCCTCTATCTCAAAGTGGCAAAATGGTCTGCACTTATATAGTGCCTTTTTTAACCTTGGAGGTTACCAAAGCACTTTACACTGTGTCCCATTCTTGCACGCACGCACGTGCACACACACACACACACACACACACACTCACACTCATACTCATACACCAACGGTGGCAGAGCTGCCATGCAAGGCGCTAGCCTGCCATTGGGAGCAACGTGGGGTTCAGTAACTTGCCCAAGCCTGCGATTAGCAGCCGATCCGCTCTACCTCCTGATCCACAGCCGCCCCCTAAAACAAACAAACACAGAGTGTTCCTCCTTTTCACTTGTAAACAGCGTTGCTCTTCCTGCTATGACGCACGTCAGCTCTCGTGTGTTTCAAACGCCAATGCGATTACGTCACACGTACGTACCACTGCTGATCGGAAGCATGATTTAGAGTTTAAAAAATTACTTAAATATTTATAATTTTCGCACCAAAAATCCTGATTTTTGGAACTTCAAAAGAGATAACGCCATTCACTTGCATTTTAAGGACCTATTGAGCTAAGACATTTTTCTATTTTTCTTCAAATGTGTTCTGGTGAAGAAGGAAAGTCATACCAAAGTCTTTCTAGCAAGTCAGTCCACTGTCGGCCATTTTTGGAATGCTCCCGCGAGATTATTTCCAGTCATGACAGTGCAGCTCCTATCTACTTGAATGGGGGAACACCAAAATCTCAAAAACTGCTTGCTAAACTTTTGTTTAAACGACATATATTTTAAATTAGCAGTAAAATCTGACAACACTGTTGTGCTTCTTTACCTCATATTATGCTAAAAAAGCTACATTTTCCCAGCTTGAATAGCTAATGTGCGTTCTCGAGTTGATTTAAAGGTGATGTCTGTATCTTAAAAGTTATTGGCTCTTTTACCTTTAGGATCGAAATTCCTTTCTACACCCATTGACCGTTGGGTGCTAGAGCTCCTTGGTTGGGCATTCCAATATCTCCCATTCATTTTAATACAAGTGGCCCGTCTCTCATAATTAAATAGTCTCTGGTCATACACACCTGGGATTTTAATGCTGGCTGTTACTCGGTTAAAAGAATTTGCCAAAATTTTCATCCCCAAGTTCCACAGATTGTTAAGGTTAATGCTCTTTCGAGTTTTAAATCAAGAATGCCTACCTCCCTAACCTAAACCTTGAACCTTTTCAGAAAGCCAGAATGCAAGCTGTACATGGCTTTATAGATATGAAATCAAGATTAGTATTAAATCTGGCCAACATTACCCACCACTGCTGCCAAAATAAAATGCTGATGTAAAGGTAAGTTATAATCCTTCACTTCCAAAAATTCACATTTACAAACTGTTAATTCCAGTGGTTCAGGTGGTTCTTTATTTTCAGCTTTTTAATGAAATACTCAAAATAGAAATCAGTGAATCATAAACTACGTTTCCCTCCAAGGATATTTTGTGAAAGGTTTTAGCACATAAAAAAAGCAGATGGAAACGCAAATTATCGCAAAAATTTCACAAGTGTCAACATAATATTTTTCTGTTTAACTCTGTCTTACAAACTCTATGTTGATACATCAAGTGTCGTGAAAAACTGGTTTGGAAACGCTTTTTGTCGAGAAAATTGGCATTAACGCAAAAATGTATTGTCACATGACAGAATTTGCCACAATCGTTAGCCTGTGTTAAACATGATGACAAGGTATACATCCTTAAAAGCCAATTTATTGTACGTGATTATGGATTGATCTTAAAGCAATGTAGATCCGATACTGGAAACATGACACTCCAGGAGTGCCAACACAAATATCTCATATCATTCACATCAACAAGTGCACGGAGAACAAATGAATGGCCACTGTTTGTGATTAATTTAATCGCGGTAGACATCCATTTATTTATTAAAGTTTCTTTTCCACAATTAGCCCACACTACAAAAAACATAGAATTTCTTTGCACAAAGATGTTTTAAATTTTAAAAAAAAATACATAATACTAGGATATAAGCTTTTGAACATTTTAAAATGTTTAAATATTTTAAATCTAACCCCCTTTACTTCAGATCGCATTTGCTGAGCTTCTTCAGAAAATGTAAATTGTATTATGACACTGAAATAAATTTGAGATGATGATCAAGTTCAGTTGGTCTTTAAAAGTTGCTGGACATAATATGGGACATAATGCAATTGTGATTTGGATGATTGTTCAAAATAGCCTATTGAATATCAGGAATGGATCATATGTAAACCCTGATATTACACCACATCAATTTTTCTATAATAGCTGTGTAAACAGCATTTACACATCAGTGGATGGTACTTATACTAAGACCGCAAGTTTCCCCACTACTTGGTGCGGGTTGCCAGCTTGAACATGGCCATGACGATTCGCTTTCGGGTCAGAACTGGTGGCAACCTGCGATAGGCAGTTCCTCCTCTTCTGATTGCATTTATTTGTGAAATTAAAATGACAGTAAGCTGACTTATTTCAATGAATTTTCTCAATACTCTCCCCATTTTACCAAAACTTCAGAGGAAAAAAAATTAGGGACATCTAATGGCGAATTAGCGATAAACACACATTTCTGTATGGAAACTGCTTAAGGTCAGATTTCTGTTGCGATAAACCAAAACTTATGCGACAGTGTTTTTTTTAGGCAAAATATGTTAAATTTTGCATAAAACTTTTTACGCATTTTCACTTTGTCGATAACAAAATAGCATGAAAAGTGGATGGAAATAGGCTATAGACTGGAGCTTTAGAGGGGACGATTTAATTTTAAACTTTAAGTCAAACTATTCCAAAGCATCTCTACTGTCCACTTCTCCTCATTAGCAATTGTGGAGCTCTGTTAATGTGCTGTCCTGCTGATGTATTTCCCTCTTTGCTGTCAAATTTCCTGATCAGACTTAACCACCCTTCAGGCTTCATCAGAAGTGCTCTCATTCGTATAAATGAACTAAACCCGGTCTTCGAGGTCTGCAGGAGCATCTAGTAAGCTTTCATAGATAAGTAAATATTGGCTGACATTAGAGTATGACATTAATGAAGGAAAAAAAACAGCACGGTTCTTCAAGCCTTTTCTTACTTAGACTCGTGACTCTGAGCACAACTCCTTAAAAAGCGAGAACTAAACTGGAATTTCTGTGTGTTGCCACAGAAATAGCATTCTAAAATAATGCTCATTATATCCATATATATTTGTGCTATTCAAAGTGAAGTGCGTCATAAGCATCTTCATGATGAAGATGATCAGGAGCTCATGTGTTTTACTACTACTAACACTACTACATCATTTTTATATAATGATAAGGATATATTTTTATTACTATAAATATTCTTCTAAAGATAAATCATGATTCTGTGACACCCTCATAATTTCCTTGATTGGGCTCTTTCCCCAAAAGCCACAGAATACCATATGTTTTTCCTTATTTCCTGCTATGTAAAAATAAATGCATAAATAAAATAAAACTTTAATTTGGATAATTTTTTAATAATAAATTATCTGTGGATTTAATCACATTACAAAGTAATCAATTAATGTAATCTAATTACTTTTTAGTACAAAAAGTAGCTTGGTCCTGGACATTGCACATTTTTTAGAATACTAGAATAGTTATTTTTTAATAGTTAATTACTTTTAATTACTTAGGTTAAACATATTCAATCAAGTTTGTTGTCTTACAGCACTATGCCTGTATTCCCCACACTCCGTGATGTCATGACAGCGATGCTAAAATCTTCAGGAGCTGCACATCTTTTGCGACATGAGTGGTTTATGTTATTGGCCAAATTACTAATCACCGCTCAAGTCATAGTCAATATTGGCCAATACGATCGGTGGCTGAACGGTCGGAGCTTTTGCCTGCAGCCATATCACCCTGTAGCTCAAGACTGGTTGCCCACTAAAGCTAGGCAGGGTTAAGCCTGGCCAGTACCTGGATGGGAGACCTCCAGGGGAAACTAAGGTTGCTGCTGGAAGAGGTATTAGGGATTCCAGCAGGGGGTGCTCACCCTGTGGACAGTGTAGGCCCTAATGCCCCATTATAGTGACGGGGACACTATACTGTAAAAAGGCACCATCCTTCGGATGAGACGTTAAACCGAGGTCCTGACTCTCTGTGGTCATTAAAAATCCCAGGACACTTCTCGAAAAGAGTAGGGGTGTAGCCCCAGTGTTCTGGCCAAATTCCCCCATTGGCCCTTATCAATCATGGCTTCCTAATAATCTCCATCCATTAATTGGCTTTATCACTCTCTTCTCTCCACAAATAGCTGTTGTGTGGTGGGCGTGCTGGCACACTATGGCTGCCGTTGCATCATCCATGTGGATGCTGCACCCTGGTGGTGGTAGAGGAGAGTCCCTTGTAAACTGTGTAAAGCGCTATATAAATGTAACATTCATTCATTCATTCATTCAACCTTATTAGAAACGTGATAGGTTAATAAATCATTAAACTTTTTATTAAACTTAATTTCTGAGATACAAAAATATATTGCTAAAAATAAAATGTATATATTTGTGCTTGGGGCCAATGAAAATATTGGCATGGAAAGTAAAATCTGAACTTCTTTACCAACCATCATAAAAAAGAAAATCCTTATTGTTGAGCCCCATGTGCACATTGCGATGTCGGTGCATTTTATGTGGGCCCCTATGAAATATATATATATATATATATGTAAAATAATATAAAAAATAAAAAAAAACTGAAAACATAAAACGGAATTTTGAAAAATAAATAAATAAATAAATAAATAAATATATATATATATATATATATATATATATATATATATATATATATATATATATATATATATATATATTTATTTATTTATTTATTTATTTATTTATTTATTTATTTATTTTTCAAAATTCCGTTTTATGTTTTCAGTTTTTTTTTCCCTGAATTCCAGGTTTTAAAGTTTAATTATATTTTATTATTAAAGGAACGGTCTAATCAAATTAATTCATAGGATTTTAATGAAATTAGAAAAGAACAATTATTTGTATTAACATACCATTATTTTTATCAAATGAAGTGCTACAGTATACTGATTCTCACAGTGCGTTCCAAAACACAACATTGGAGTATTATTTTTTTGTCAAATACAGAGCTGCACAGTAGAGATTTTAGAGTTTTAATGAAAGCAGTGATGAAACTCTTGCTTGTGAGATATTGCTTAAATATAATGTAATTATTATTGATTTATTATTATTATTATTATTATTATTATTATTATTACTATTACTACTACATTAAATTATACATGTTTATGTACAGAAGTAATATTTATGTCCCTTTTTTTCCATTTCCACGTCTAGTTAAATGGAGCTTTTATTTTGGTGTGTTGATGGAAAACCGGATGTTTTTGACGACTTCTCTTCGTCAAAAAAAAAAGCTGTTTGCTATATGGACTAATGTGCTTATTAAATCGTAAAAGGCTATGATTTATTTTTATAAAGATATAGTCTGCATGAGCTACGTGTGAATAAAGTGCTTTGCTCTTTGTAATTTCTACAAACACAGAGTGCACGTGATGTTAATTTTATGGTTGTGTGTAAGCATAGGCTTCTCACATTCACTTAATGTTTAATCACGCAGCTCAGCAAGACATTATATAGGTTATTTGTTTCATTAAATCTCTGCCTTTTGTTGTTTAATCATCACACCAGGACATATCACAATTTTAATTGTTATTAATCATATTCATATGTCAAATTCCATGACATTTCGTGTATAATAGTTATTTCTGTTTTTATGACTGGATTCTGCTATACCGTCCCTGTTTTCCGCATTGCAGAAATCATAGGACACTTTGTATGAGAAGGATCTCATTAACGGTAAGGATTAAAATAGTGTTGATGTCAGTATTTTGCTACATCCCTGTAAGCTTGACTGCTGATTTAAATTTACCTCAAGCAAAGTCATTTGAGAGATCTTTGTCATTGGAGACCCTCCCCCACATTACTGGCCCTTTTTGCTCAATGACCCATTTTGTCCTGTATGACTGTTCCACGGGACCATAATAGAGATTGCAATTGGGAAATTACAGAAATAATGGACTTAAATGCGCTCAAGTATCTCTGTAACGTGCTGTCATCGGCCGCTTTCTCCATATTGTATGGATTCTGTGAATAAATGGCACTATTCTCAAAAGGTCACAGGACGACTGTCCAGACAGCTGCCAATGACATTCTGTTGTCTTATTGGCCAGTCTCAGAGCTCCCCCTCCCTTTTGCCCCTTTTCTCTCCTCCATGTAAACGTGCAGGAAGTCACTCCATTATTGCTCCTCCTCTATGTTGGGCTATGTGCCCTGAGGATGGTTATTTTCTGTCTCACTGATAACTGCTTTAGATTTTTTTAAATTTCCCTCAATGTATTGGGTGACTTCGAGCACCCACGCTGAGAATGAGATGGGGAGAGAGAGAGAGAGAGAGAGAGAGAGAGAGAGAGAGAGAGAGAGAGAGAGAGAGAAAGACTCAACCCAACTCCTCTCTGACGGAGCCCATGTGACAAACCCTACAAGCTCTAGCAATTTGTGTGTCCTCTCCCTCCCTCCCCTCTCATCTATCCTCCTCTTTCCTTGTTCTTTTCACTACTCTCTGCTCGTTGTGCTTACTGTGGCATTTTTATCTTTCTTTGGAGAAGAGCCAGCTGTCTGGTGTGATGAAGAACTGAAGCTAGACTTATGCACATATGCACACAGGCACACTGGACTTCACAAACACATACAGACACACTGCCTTGCATACACAGCATGGCTCCTACGTGGCCTGTGTGTATACATCTCCACCCTGACAAACTGTGAGACCATTCGTCAAGAAGAAGGACTGTGGAAGACCGGCAGAAGAAAGAGATTGTTCGTTGTGAGCAAGTGAAGCAGAAGAAGAAAGAGTCTGAGGGAGAGCAGACGAAAAGAGCAGTAGCAACGGAGAGGTGGGAGTGTAGAAAACTCGCTGGATGAAGGAAACAGACTGGCTGTCCCTTTCCTGGTGTGATGGAGTGAGACGAGGAATGAGGGTGGATGGTGAGAGCAGGGAGCAGCAGCAGTGGAGGGGCAGGAGGAGGAGGTGCAGGGGGAGGTGGTGGAGCCGGAGGTGGCCGGAGGGGCAGGAGCAAGTATCGTGTGCGGCGGCGAGTATCCGGATCCTCGGTGGCCGAGCAGCTCAGCTTTAATAGTCGCGAGAAAATGTCAGCCAACATCAAGAAGTTGGACTGTTTCTCACCCATGCTGTGCCAGTGCAAAGTGGCCTGTACCAACAGTACCATCTCGCTCATGTTTGGATGCAAGGTGGGTGGCAGAGATAAATGACAGCCTGTGAGAGTCTGTACCTCCAGGTGTAACCAAGATTTGCTGCCAACACTTTCTTCTTACCAGCTGTTAGGAAAAATCAAAAGAAAGCAAGTCTATACTGCAAGGCACATGTATAATCAACTTGATGAGATAAGAGGAGTTGTCTTAGCTCCTGCATTGGCAACATGTTTAGTATTTGGAAGTGTTGACTGCTGGTATTAAGGCACTCTGAGCACACTAAACCAAGAGCTGTCAGTGCATATGTCAGGGATATGTTTTCCCATATTCACAGCTCTTTCAATTTTAGTCAGTCATTGGCTTATCTCTGCTCTGGCTGTATTTAACACTCCCTGCTCTCCATTAATCACACTCTGTACACTGATGGATATTGCACACATTTCATTGTATTTGCTTAGGTTAAAGCTTGAGTCCTTAATGAGAGTTTGTCACAGTAATGCGTTAGCTCTGGCTTAAACTCAGCACAAGTATCTCCTGTTCAAACAATTAAGTAATTGGCAATTTCATACGTGAGATTCATACGCGAATCTCACGTATGAAACGTCTTTATTTTTATACTAAACTATTGCACATTATGTTTTATGGCATGATTACAGCATTTTAGGTCAACTATTACTTTTGTAAATCATTGATGCAATGGAGTGGCTTATTATGGTTGATCTTGATCGGCCTCTCCAACTATGTTCTCATTAATTTTTCACACACATGTCCATGATTTATTTTTGTTATTTATTCAAATGATGTCTCTTACTAAAACTCTCACAAAAGTCTGTCACTGAAAGAACATTTGGCAGTGTTTAACAAGGACCCTTTTGTCCTCTGTTTTGATTACTGTCTGTATGTTGCCGTATGGGATCCCATGCCACTTTGATCCATGGCATTAACCTCTCAAATCCTTGATTCACAGCCCATAGGATTACATGTCATCTGCTCTGTTCAGGATTGACGTTCAATTAGGATAAATTGTTAATTTGCTTGAACTTAATGAGTGAATTCTCTCAACCATTTCTTTATCTTCAAGTGCTAACCTGAAAATGCTACAAAATCATTGTGCATTTTAATCATTACCAGATCCTATTTTCATAACGTCATATAAAAATGAAACTTACCATGGCAAAATTTGGGTTGAAACAATCAAAGCCAAATTTCTTTTCAGAATGTGGACATGAAAATAGTACCACATCTACAACCTACATATGAGATGATTTGAACATGTCAGCCAGTATTACTAGCTGCTGAAGACTATTTAAAAATATCAGAGACTTATTGGTGAGAAAAACTTGATGTTGCTGCCCCCTGAAATTTGTATTTACAATGAATTGTAACAAAACATTTATCTGATTAAACTAAAGGGTAAAGCAGCGGTGAGACATTGATGTACAAGGGAGTCTGTTCTTGTTGTTGGAATGCTGATGGTGCTCGTGTAAATACATATTTCTCTGTCAATTGTCCTTTGTTCCAGAACATACTGGCTGAATGCACAGCTTCTATTTTTAGTTAAGAGATATGGGTGTTTATGATGGCATTGGTAGCCTCCCTGTCTCTTTCACTCAATCTCTCTGCCGTGATCCATTGATGTAACAAATGCAAGACCAAGCTATAAAGCCCAATTTATCTCTCCACTTTAAGCCAGAGGAACCAACCTGGCCTCAAAGTGAAAACGTGACTACGTACATTTTTGCAAAACTCATTATACGTGTCTACAGGTACAAATCACTGCAGTTACTTGATGAAATGAGCACAAGAGGTGCTTCAACAACAACTGTGTTTTATTCACATTCACCCAAATCACAAGGTCAAAAGCTGATTATGACTTTATAAACACATATTTTTCTCTCTATTACTCGTACACTGCCATGTTATGATATAGAGACTTTTTAGACACGTTAGCTCACACGGTAAAGCGCTGGACTTTGAACTCTGCAGACTGCAGTTCAAGACTGCTCAAGAACGCAAGATGAAACATGGCACCACTGTGTTGTAAAAGCGACATACATGCTTTTCATTTCATCATGCATTTTAAAACACTATCTGTTGGGTTTAGTCGTTGGTTGGACTAGGTTGTATTTTCTAAGGTCTCATTTATATTTTAACACTATTGGTTAGGTTTAGGGTAAAGTTTTTGTTTAGGAGAAATGTTTTACTCATTAAAACATCCAAATCCACCTTGAACTCAACGCAACCCAATACATTTAATGAGACCATGTTGGGAGGAGCACATGCACTTACCATACCATCTCTTTTTGTACAGTCCACTTTATTTGGTCATCATCTTATAAAATTGTTCTAGTATTCTTTACCATTCCCTTCTAAGAGGCCACTCAGACAGAGGGCCATCTTGCGTTAAAAAAACGATAGACACAGCGCTACAAATGGAACGGAATGCAGGTGTCTCAAGACATTTTTTAAAAGTTGTTTTAACTTGACTTGGCATCTTAATTCAGCAATCAAAGATCATCTAGTTCATGCCCATCTAGTGCATGTTTTTACGTAGAAAAACAATTTTAAAAACAGCACTGATGGATGCAAAAATGCGTTACATGTGAGAAAGGTCACCAAGAAGCCTTCTTTGGTTGGGTAAATATGGGATACTTCCATCACATCCAAAATGTAACTAGCATGGTGAAAACTAGCTTCTGTTTCTCTGTAATCATTAAATTTTCTTGATGACAATGAAGGCAGCATATGAGAGTAGAATGGCTAAGTGGAAGGGGCTTTTGCTGCATGCTGCTCTCTAGACTATCAGAATGACAGCACAGTTTTAGCATCTGATCACACAGATGGGATGATTGCCTTAATGATGTGTCATGTCCCCCCAGATTTTGTTATTAAAACCATTTCCGACTTATTCTCTTTTTGCACTGGAGCCAACGGCTTGCATCAGGATTTAGTCACGGGCAATGTAGTAGCATCACCTTTCAGGGGTCCAGACTGCGACTAAAATAATTGATTGCGACTATAATTTAAAATCTTGTCGCCATTGCCAACAGTCGGGTTTTGTGTGTCCATATGCGGTTTCCAGAGATAAAATCCTGTGAGTTATTAAATACATCTTTAGAGCGCGCACCACCAGTGTGTCACGTGCCGCTTTTCACCCGTTCTGTTGTGATGAGCTCGCATCACCGCACACAACAACAAACCCAGTGTAAGAGAGTCTTCTCCTTTCTTAACCCTCTGGGGTCGACGGACGCACCGGCACGTCCTGCTGGATTTTTTCGCCATTACAGCGGGAACAACATAAAATTCTCCTCCATTTTGGGTTTACAGATAAGTGCAAGACATCATTAGAGACTATAAAGGGTCTACTTTTATTTGTGTACACTCACAATAACAACAAAACCTTGTGCTTTTGTAAAATAAAGAAAATAAAAAGGGTGAGCTGTAAGCAGTCTCTGGGTTTGCGAGCATATATCTGAAATACGTCACAAAAATGAACTGAAACTCTGCGAATACTTATCACACAAACATGAAACATATGTCTAAAAAAAAGCATAAAATGTCTACTTTTAAATAAAACAATTCAAATTTAAAACAAATATTCTCCTGCAATGTAATCTGTATGAAACAAAGCGATGTGTTCCCACCCACCAGCAGAGCGCGCTATTCATACGCCTATGTGCTGAGACGATCAAATGGTAAACGCCCCGACTGTGCCTCAAAAACAAGTTTGTTCATTTTTCTGCACGTTTGAAAGAAAACTCCTGGATAGTGACGAAGAGTTGCAATTTTCCTCAGAAGAAGAGCGGGACTCCGATGAACGTTTGTATTTTGAAGAGAGAATTGATCCAGCCGAGGATACAATTTCGGACGAGTAAGTCATTTAGTTTTCATTAGTTGACATGCTATTTTATATAAACGGACATATTTTACTAGTGGGACTGTTTCCAGACTTGCCAGCCAGGATTCAGAGTATTGACATTTGAAATATGACTCCTAATAAGCAAGTTTTGTTACATTTAAATGTTGTTTCGGCTAAAGCAGTTATTTAAATTGTATGCTGTATGATATAAATATGATTTGTAATATGATATAAGTTATAATATGAATGTTTAGATTATATTTTATGTAGTGTTTATGCTGCCTCATTATCATCAACAAAGCTTGTGCTTGCAAATATGTGTTCAGGTGTAAATGAGGAAAATGCACTTTAAATATGACCATATTAGAAAATCAGCATATTATAATGATTTCTGAAGGATCGTGTGACACTGAAGACTGCAGTAATGATGCTGAAAATTCAGCTTTGATCACAAATTGCATTTTATAATATTCAAATAGAAAACTATTCTTTTAAATAGTTAAAATAGTTAAAAATATCACTGTTTTTACTGTATTTTGCATCAAATAAATGCAGCCTTGTTGAGCAGAAGAGACATTTTTTAAACTGTAGTGTAGGTCTAAAATTAAGTTAAGTCTTTATGTAAAGAAAATGTATAGTCAGACTACTTCTTTTAACTTAAAACTTGATTTTGATCATTAAGTCTCCTCACGTTCATTCTCTTTCTGTCATATTCCTCAGTGATAGGACTAGGGGAGGTGTCTTTTGTCGTCTCAGGTGTGAAATACATCCATATTCATGATAGTACACGCCTCCTCGCATATGACCTTTCTAACACTAAAAGTGTCTTACAAAAGTTCAATTACTATATTGTTTTGTATTAATGAGTGATCAGGATGGTTTTCACATCATTTTGTAGCAAACACTCTAGGCTACAAGATCCAGTTCTCAAAAGTCTTGTGGACAAATGTTTAGTACGTGTTATATGGCCTTATTTCAATGACTTAAACATTTTGTTTTTTCAAAAACCGTGCATAAATGTTATTTTCTCAAAAATACAAACATGTACACACATGTTGCTCACATATTATTGTAGCCCAGTTTGTGCTGAATACAGTGTTACCACACTTTAGCCATTAATATGTTTTAAGTAACTGAAAAAAGCACAAATGTTGTCAAGGCATGTCAAAACTTCTCCAGGGCCCAAAACATCCTCTGACCCCAGAGGGTTAATGGCGGTTCGCCAGCTTAAATAGTGCATTACCGCCATCTACTGTAAGCACTGGATCAGAGACTGCCCCTCTTTGAACCACCCTCCCCCTGGACCTATCCATTTGACACTTTTTCATGATTCACATGAAAAGAACTGAGGGTGTGAAGTGAACTCAGGAGCTCAGGTAAGCTGTGTCTCGTTTGGAAGGCTGCGTCCTCCGGATGTTGCATTCTTTGCTTCAACGGAAATGTCTAAAAAAATTATGCCAATTTGATAGTAAATATGATGTTCAAATGTAAGGAATGTTAATACCCAAGTTGTAGTACCTCAGTAGATGGGTGCAGAGTATATAATATGTATTATGATATTGATATATAATTAAAATATGTCTAAGGACTAAATCGACACATGTAAAATCTATTTTCTCTATTATTATCTTTATAACTCTCCTAAAATTTACCTCATACGTTCCCTTCTAAAGGGACTTTGTTACCGTTTCATTCGAAACACTCGCGCTTGTTAAAGAGTGGCGTGCTGTCATAGCAACCATGTTAAGTTACGTTTCCATTTGTCCTACGAAGTCTTCATGTTTAAACGAGATTAGTTTAAACGAGAATGCTCTGTATACTGCAGCCTTCAAAGGATGCATCCTACCTAGCACGCAGCCTTCGAAATGAGACACAGCCCTTTTCTCAGCTAATCCCATGTATATTTCAGGCTTCTTTTTAATTAAGAGTGTGTGTGTGTGTATATGTATAATATGTATAATATATATATATATATATATATATATATATATATATACACACACACACACACACACACACATATACACACTCACACGTACATGAGATCAAGCTTTTGACACTTAAGACCGTTGAGTGACTCATACACGACTATCTAAATCGAGCAATTAAATGATTTGGCGACTGCCATTTGACAGCCATTTGGCTCCTTAATGTTTCAGTTAAGGATCCATTGGCTCCTAAGTCATTTTTTTGTCTGGAGCCCTGCTTTACAACATTACCATACGCAGGGCACTCTCTGTCAACACTTGTCAAACCGTTTAATACATTTAATTTGATGAAGAGATGAGGCTTTTTATATAATTAAGAACTCATATATTCAACCTTGTACATTTACTTTTACTTCATGTTGGTAATGGTGTTTTTATTTCTACAGTAAGAAAGTTGAACATACATACACTAAATTAGGCCTTTTTTAAACAGTAGATTTCCAAAGCTCAAATCAACTCCCATATTGTTTCATAATTTGCACTGGATGCCTCCTTATTTAGTTGAGGAGAAAAGATGAGGTCTGTTTCCTGGATTTCTTCAGCCTAATCCTCCTTGAGGATGAGCTCATGTTCTAGAAAGTGGGATGTTGTCAGTGTAATTTAGAGAAGTCCTCAGAGAGACAGTACTAACACTAACTGCTAACTTAATTTCTTCATATTGTTAACTGATAAATGATGAAAGCCACTTGCTCTAATAAGAAAGTATTAATCGTCAAGTTCTTTCAATATAAAACATGTTTAGTGGGAAACTTGATATGCTATTGAGTGTTAAGCATTTATTGTAGAATGAATGCCTCTTTTGGCCTTGATCTGGCATGTGGTTACATTTTGCAGTTGCACATTCTTTTTCTCTCTGCTGTACTATACTTTTTTTCAACTAACAAAGCAAGATCAGGTGGTGCCCCAGTAATTTGATTAACTTTTCACTTTCACAGAAGTTTACTGCAATATATTAAGTTTACTGATATCTACAAACATATACTGTATGTTGTTTGAGGATGTAGGGAGACTGACTCGATTGCATGATTCGCAGTGCGTCATGGAAGTGGGGGTCGCTAATGGACTTGTTTAGTGGGCTTTGTTGGCCACGGCTCTCTGATTGGTGGTTCTTTTTTCTGGACCATGAGTAGTGTAGTTGTTCAACAGTAATTCTGTTTTTAAATGATTTATAAACAATGCATTTGAAATAATGTGGAAGGATGACTGTAAGTCATATACCATAGATGAACAACATCAGAGCTCATGGTAGGACTGTCTTTAAAGGTTTATAATGGGGATGGGCACGAGTACCCGATTACTTGGAAGTGACGGCAATGATCGATCATGAAAACGATGATCCATAATGAAAACGTGTGACTTTTCACTAAGTTCAAAATTCAGTGACAACTACTTGACAACTAAACACAAATGTGTCAAAGAGGGGCCTTATTTGTAATTTTAAGATTGATTACATTTGATTTTAGTGAATTTAAGTGTTACCTTGATTGTCAACAGAGACGTCTCATAGCAACTGAACTGAAAAATTATGCTGCAATGTTAGCATTTGTTCTACAGGTTTATGATAATCAAAAGAAAGTTACATTTACAGTGTTTTGAACATCTGTCTCTGAAAAGGTTTGCTGAACAAGTTTTAAAACGTGATGGTGCGTGGTTACTAAGCTTATTACTGTAACCTGAATGAAGAGCGGAGACGCGCATTCTTATAATTTTTTGATTGAATTGGCCAGCGAGTCTTCACATAATGAAAAATAAGATTCTTCATATTTTGATAATGCCATCTTTTGTACTTAATGTAACAGATTACATCAGGGGTCTTCAACCATTTTCAGGCTAAGGACCCCTTGGTTGTTGTGGATCCAGGACCCCCGTTATATATTGTATAAAATTGAGTGTTGTGTTTTATGCCTATAAAAACTTGGATGGTAGGCTACCAAATTATTGGATGTATACTTCATGATGTTTACATTGCAAAGCCATTGAAATAATCATTAAATGCTGCCCTGTTGAAAAGACCAGCTAAAACAAGCATAAGCTGGTTAGCTGGTTTTAGCTGGTCACCCAGCCTGGTCATAGCAGGTCAGGCTGGTTTTAAAGGGGTTTTGAACCCTTTTTTTAGCTGGTCAGGCTGGTCATGCCTATCTTAGCTAGTCAGGCTGGTCAAGGTGTACTTAATTGGTCAGGCTGGTCTTAGCTGGACACTGACAGGATGGTCTTAGCTGGTCAGGGTGGTCTTGGCTGGTCTGTATGGTCTTAGCTAGTCTCTCAGCCTGACCAGCTAATAAGAGTTCAAACCCCCTCTGAAACCGATCTAACTGACCAGCCCAGTTAAGCTGGGCAACCAGTTAAAAACCAGCCAATCAGCTTAAGTTGGTTTTTGCTGGTCTTTTCAGGAAGGATGTACAGCAGGGGTCTGCAACATTTTTGACAAGTGACATTTTAAAATTCCTCTGTAAATCCCTGTGCCAAACCTCCAAAAAGAAAGAAAAAGACACAGACAGACCCTGTCCATGCAGAATAAAACAACTTTTATAAAGTTACTAAAATGGAGTCTTCATCTCATGTGTGATCGATTTTATACATACATTTTAAAAATACTATTGATTTCATTGAGTACAAATTTGTAATGAGGAAAACAATGACTGAGTGCACCTTTAATTATGTTGATTTGAGAGTTACCATCTTGTGTATGTGTGGAATGTCAAGCTCATAAAAAATGAATATTCTAATATTCTATTATTTAAATGAAGGTAATTAATGAGAAAGAGTCAAAGAGTCAACCTTTTAGTCAAAGGTTGCATCACCATAAAAAAACAAGCTTCTAATTATAATCAAAACAAGCTTATATCATGTCCTGTGTTTTAAAAAAAAATATATTTAAACGAGCAATGCATGAAAACAAAAATAAATAAATAATAGAATGAAAGCATTTAAATTCATGCAAAGAGAACAAAAAGAAACCGCTGATGAAGTAGACTGACGCAGTTAACGCACAGGACGAACATAACGTAAACTCGACAAATAATAGTTATCATGTTTATATTGTATGTCATGTCATGTCTTTGTTAAGGAAAAACAAGCATATACACATGCTCAGTAAACTATACACATTTATACACACCAGTTTAAATGATGGAATGTCCCTTACCTTAGCTAGCAGTCTTTCTCGGATGCCATGTTTGTTGTTTACAGAAGTGTCACAGGGATTACGTTGCTACGGGGATGCTGCTTTTTGATGAGCTGCACATATATGAGAGTAAAATGTACACCGATTATCCAGTACATTTAAATATGAACCCAGCTTTCTCAGTAAGCCACATTCTCACAATAACCCACTTTTCTGGTGACCATCTGAACGTACTTAACTGTTTACTCAACAAATGTGATCAACTTGTATCCACACTCAACACCGCCACCCATTGCATTCTGTTATAACTGCCAGTTTTTGTTTGTGTGTTCAGGATTTAACATGCATCTCACTGTATATATGGCCAGCAAAGCAAAACTTTGATAATAGTTTTTTTTACTATTCAAATAATTATTTCAGAACAAATACTCGAATATTCGACTACTCATGCACATCCCTAGTAATTATTTACACCATGCAAGTACACTAGTGTTCTGAAAGCAGGCTGTAATCTGCTCAACTGCACAGCACAACCAACGCAAAGCAGACGCGTTTTCTCACGTGACCCTGTACTGCAGCGCTACTGAACCTGATGTGTGTCGTGCATTGAGCGGCTCTTGATGGGCAAGGTCGTGTGAAGGATTTGTCCGGGCTGTGCGCTTCTGCTGACTAGCTCTTTTTAGTCACACTTTAATATTTGGCATGCAGCTGCGAAGGACTTCAACATGTCGATAATTCATAATCCTGTCTCTCGATGTTGCTGATGTGCGAGTGAGTGATTTTTACAAATGCCACCAATGGTAGATCAAACAATAATTTGCGGACCCCCTGTGGTACAATCACGGACCCACTGTTGAAGACCCGTGGACTACGTTATAACAGTCTATATGTGAGAAGAAATACTAGAATAAGACCCATCACCAAAGATGTATCACATATATGTACATGTCTCTCCCCGCATTGTGGACAAATTTGCAATGGCAAGCACTACAAACAATATTTTATATAATGTAAAAATCTAGTTCTATTTGTGGGCTCACAAACTTTTTAATTGTTTTTTAAATTGTGGCCATATAAACTTTTTTATGTTTCATCTAATCAAATGTAGATAAATGGGTAAATGTACTTTTTGAGCACTTCAAGTCATTTTTATTTGTATAGCACTTTTCACAACACACATAGTTTCAAAGCAGCTTTACAGAAAATCATGCATTAAAAAAAATGAAACCATAATATCTATAAAGTGAGCAAGCTGAAGGCGACTGTGGCAAGGAACACAAAACTCCGTAAGATGTTGGTTAATGGAGAAAGATAACCTTGGGAGAAACCAGTTTCACTGTGGGGGCTAGTTCACCTCTGGATAAACAGCATGAATATAATGCCAATATTAGTTATTTATGTGGAGTGCAGGTTATGGTTTAAGATAAGTAAACTAAGTAAGTGTTAAGGTCCAGTGTTTATATATGTCATCTAAATAAATCCTGGGTTAACTGCAGAAGTTCACATAGATGCATTTTCCTTTGTTAGTTGGCTGATGAAGGCTTCTGTTGGCAATTAATTGATAGTCTATGTATTTCATTTGAAGAGTGTAGTCCATCATTAGACCAAGGCGATCCATGCAGAGATCAGTGAGGTGCATCGCAGTTCAACCAGCAGGTCATTTCGTTGAGGCTCCGTGTGGTCCATCCTAAGTCCAATGTTCAGGCAGTGTCATATGAAGTATCTGATGTCTTACAGTTGGAGTTTGCATCAGTTAATCCTCTGAATTCCATCGTAATAGAATGAAGCGATGTGTGGCTAGCACCGGCTGCTTTTAGTTGTCATCACTCATAGCAGTAGAGTCTGACACCAAGCAGGAACAGAGCTGGATCTGGCTGGATCTGGTAACCTTGGGATATGAATCCAGAGGTTGAGACTGGGAAACAAGTAGAATAATATTAGCGCAGATGTTATAGTTATAGAACATGATAGATGTTTCTGGTTCTGGCAGACCTAACAAAAGCAGCCTAATTGTGAGTTGATGGATAAATTAGGGCATTTCATCTTACTGACACATTAACATATAAACCAGTTTATTCCACTAAGTGGCCGCATTTTATGCTGCGGATGTTGGCACAGTATACAGAGAAAGAAACTATAGGCTTGTTGAAATGTAGTCATTTTGTATTCCAGACTTCAGAGCTGGAGTATTGGGTGTGTCCTAGGAAAGCTCCAGATTGAATAGTGAGCAGCCTACCTCAGTCACAGAGGGTCATGACTCAATAGTGAGTGGTTGTGGTTGCCATGAGATCCTCCTCCTCATGCACTCATCAGGGATGACTGTGAGCTCTCCTCTTCTATCATGTGCTTCATCCCACCTGCTACACACACTAAACATCTACAAATCAATCTAAATGATAGGAATTATTGATGCAAGTCTTGCTGATACACCCATTTATGGATGTTCAGAGGGAATTACATAACATGGCAGTATTGTTAGAGAATAATGAATCCTCCCAAGCTGTGTGAACATACACAAAGATAGAGGTACGTTTTAGATGCCTCTGTGACTTTTCATTTTGAAGAGACTTAGTCACAATGTTTGATTGCTTAAAAAAACACTGCAGTTCTAGGTAGTTCACCAGGATTTAGAGGAACTGTTTACAAAATGGCATCCCGCTGGCTTCAAATGACTCAGACTACGTCCACAGTAATCAAATAATTTTGTTATGTTATGTTTTGATCCTTCCATCCATACTGAGATGTTTTTGTCCAGCGAAACTGAGCTTTTAGAAAAAGCTCTCCCAAGTGGATAAAGTTGAAAGCTGCAATGAAAAAAATCATTGTTGGTGATAAACTTTTTAGTAATTTTCTATATTTATGTTGTACATCTAGACCAGGGGGGGCTCATTACGTCGATTGTGATCGCAAGACAATCAACCACTGGTCAATCTCTATAAAATCTTAAAGATTTACTTTTTATTTCCTCACTTCTGTAGCCGTGTGCTGTTTGACTGACTGGCGGCTTATGTGTGTGCGCTTCTGTGCGAGGGCTCAAAAAGTGTGCGCTAATGTGGATACGTTCAAATGCACTTCAAAATAAACTTATATTTTTTTTACTCAGACAGTTATGTCTAAAGTGAACAGTGGGACAAAAAGCGGATTTGTATCAAAATGTTGAATCTGAAGTGTAAATATAACCTAATAGACCTGCCACTGTCTAGTATGCCATAACTATTAATCAAACAGCAGGAACAACAAATGAGAAAAACAGTTACCCGCTTTAAAACAAGTATTAATTGAATCGTGAAGACCAGTTGCTAGTATTACATTTACATTCCTGCATTTGGCAGACGCTTTTATCCAAAGCGACTTACAGAGACCTTATTACATGGACAATCCCCCCGGAGCAACCTAGAGTTAAGTGCCTTGCTCAAGGGCACAATGGTGGTGGCTGTGGGGATCAAACCAGCGAACCTCTAATTAACAGTTATGTGCTTTATCCCACTACGCCACCACCACTCCACGTAATTTTATGTCACATTTTTTTTTTTTATAATCTTTTATAAAATATATAGTCTTAATATTTTTTGCCCTATTGCTTTTAATTTGTTTCTATTTATTGCTTTTATTTTTTTTGTTTCTTTTATTCGATTACAGACTGTTTACTTGTCTTGAATAATTACATGAAAACTTGAATCAATGCTTACCCAATTAACAAATTAATAATATTTGTTGTATAAAAATTGGTATTGACTATGTTAGATCTTGCTATAATAAAATGATGAAAAGTAGATCTTCCATAGAAGTGTGAACAGAATGAGATCTAGAACAACACAAGTTCTTTCTTGAGGTCTAACAAACTTTAATAATCCCCATTTATAGTATGAAATGTTTATAGTGAGAAACATCGTTATCGAGCGATTTAAAAAAAAAAAAAAAAAAAACATTGTAATAATATTTTTGGCAATATCATCCAACCCTAGAATTAATAGAATTTTTGTTGTCATATGACGCAGTCATGTGATCCATTCAACCCAAAACAATCAAGATGGCAACATTGGACATGCGCAGCATTGTTAAAGATAAAATGACAATGTACATTTGTGCATGCAGTCTGAAGTTACCATGCTGTGTTCATCGGGTCTGTTAAAACTGAAACCAGTTCTGTAAGACTGTAGACGGCTTTAAATAAGACTGATTGAATCACAGGCTTAGCTATAGCGAGAACCAGTCAGTGTCTGATAAACCTGTTGCCATGGCAACTATGGCCATCTTCCGCCTGTGTGGATACGACTCATCAGCTTCCTCGCTGAGGAATTGGAACTCAATCATTCTCATGCGCTATTTTAGAGCAAGGGAAGGGGTTCTTGTCTTCTCTGTGTTTTTGGCTTGGTGTATTAAGCCATTTACAGAATCAAAACATGGATAAATGTGGTTAGACATATATTTTTTTAAGCAACAATTCATATACAATATTTGTGGTTTCTCAAAGAACCACAGTACTAACACTAAATGTTGATCACCATATATCAGAATATAGAAATGTTGCAGTTGTTTGTTAAAGGCAAATATAATATTACATTTAGTACATTATACCCCTGTTGGTACAGACTACTGTGTACAATTTGTTGTCTGTAATATTGAAATAAGAGTGTAGCATCAATTTGTGCACGTCTACTTCACCGCATCTCTTCTTTCAAAGATTACCATAAATTTAAGGATTACAGTATCAGCCATCCCCCGAACTAGATGAATTTTTTCCAAGCTTTTTTCACTTTACCCTGTTGTTTTTGATTACTACATGCTTGCAAAATAAACATAAACCAACAAAATGGCAGTTTTATTTATCGTCTTCATCTTTTGTGACTTCAGTGTCAATGCCGTCTTACATCTTGTCCTAACCAGACATGACACAATAAGATTCCATCGGTCTATCCACATCAGGCACTATATGACACTGTGATATTAATACACTAAAATTAGGATACTTGACAATAACATTTTTAAAACAGAGCAATTACAGACGAAACAGTCTGCTTATTGAACGCAACTCATTTTCTCAGTGAGAGTCCACATTGGCATTCGCTTTCTATGGCAAACCCAGAGGGGATAAATACACATTCACACACATATACAGGGCAAAGCTACTTTATGAATTACATCCTTATTCAGTCTGTTATGATTGTTTATATTCACGCGATACTCCTGTTGTTATTTCGTCAATCTCCAAATGACAGGGAAGCGGAGAGAGAAAGTCAGAATGAGCCATTCTGGTGCTATGTGTGTGTGTGACAGAGCTCTGACTTAAGAGAACGAGACCTCAAGCAAATCATTTGGTGTGTGTGACACCCTAGGCCAAAATCAAGTTGTTGTGAAGCAGCTAGTGAGATGCCAACTTCAATATACTGCATTAAAAATATTTAAACACATTTGATGATGACTGGCACGACGTTGCAGAAATAGAAATCTTTTTTTTTTTTTTTAAATAGAGAGCCCTGTCACTCGTCATGTGTCACTTCTGGTTAGGACAAAAACTCTTAACATGAAAAAGATACCTTTTATCACGTGTTGAGACATCACGTCTGGTTAGGACACGGTGTTAGTAGGATAATAAGATTACAAAAATTCCCCTAGCAGTAATTTTTTCTGACTTGTCTCTTGTTCTATGCAGAAGTACAGGCACCATGATGAGGACGCAGGATCTCCACAGGAGCAGAGCTCGCCACAGCTTACTGATGAGGCTACCGGGGCAGAACTGGTCCAGGTAGCTGAGAAGAACCTGTCCCAGATTGAAAACGTCCATGGCTACGTAGCACATGCACATATCTCACCAATGAAGGTAAGCTAGGAATCTAGACTTGCTGATCAATTTACCTATTTCAATTAAAATTTGCCATGCTGTCGATCATCTTGTTGTCCAGATTCTGCCTTGCCATACAGTTATAACTGTACTTTTACTTTTTGACTGTGTGTGCGCCTCACTCTTTTCCCATGCACACAAACACACACATAATACAGGCTCTTATGGTTTTAGAATTGCTTATAAAATCCAGACTGCCATGGTACCACTTTAATACAATCAGCCATTTTTGTTACAAGCAATCAATATTAATGACTTTTACAAAAGTATTCTATGAGCAAATGTGTCTGAATGAACAAATGTGCCACAAATTGGAGGATTGCATTGGCTGTTAATCCAGAATCCATCACTGCACTTGGTTCACTGGAAATCTCATTATTACTGTGCAAAGTGCTTTATAACACAGTAGTTTGCAGAGCCCACCAGCTAGGTCATAATCTGTATTGCTGAATGGACATTGATCCAAATCACACCGCTTATGGGTATGAAAGTCTTGTATAGTCGATATAAAGAAATGTATTTTCCCCACCTTTCCTTCAAAGATTCTAACATTTATTACAGTTATATGTAAATTGTTGGACCCTTATTTAATGATTTTAGAAAAGCAACTTTGAAATCTGCCTTCTCTGCATGCACAATAAGGCGAACAGTTGCTCTGGTACTCTGGTGATTTGTACCTTTTTGATGACAAAGGAGGACCCATTATGTATTTGTGTAACACACGCTGTGTTTTACACCTGAACACAGTTTGATTGTTTCATGAGATTGTAGACCATGCCAAGGACTGTTTGCCAGTTTAGGGAAGTGATGTCTTTGTTCCTTGAACATTTTCTGCTAGTTGTCAAACTCATTCAAAACAACTGTGGGAGGCACTTCATTCATAGTGACTTTAGCATGATTAATGTTACTAGCGAGACGGCTTGATACATACAGTACTAATGACTGTAGCACACATTTTATTTCTGGTAGGCAAACAAAATGTATAAAAATATGCCAACTAACTGTAGGGTTGATCGGTAGAGCTTCTAAAGTGACTATAGATCACTACCATTATAATGATTGAAGTTGCGCAACTAATTTAATATCACATTTAGTCATTTTGTAAACGTTTTATCCAAACACGACTTACAAATTAGAAATAAACACACACACAAAAAAATCCTTACCTTGTCCGCTGGGCACGTAGACAGCTTAATTGAAAGGCTTCATTGGTTATAACAGGAACAATGAAATGTTCCTGATCTCTCTGATGAGGAAATTATTTTGTGTATCTAAACAACGATAAAATTTCATGTAGATGCTCCATATCAACAACACATCTAGTTAAGTCACTTCAGGTAAACGCTTGATGTTCTTTGAGAAAATAGATTAACTCAGAGCCTTACTTAAAGAATCTGGTAATGATACCGGAAGTGCTCTCAGCCTGGTAGCATTCTAATGCCTTTGTTATTGTTTATATCCTTAAAGTGGTCTACAGCTCGGCAGGTATAATGCATATAGTACTCTATCTACAGTATAAGGGCTGATAGGTTAGATAAAGTGATAGATTAAATACATCCAGTATTAATGTTAATAGAGTGAAAATCAAGCGAATTTGCAAAATAAAGTACAAATTAGAAAGGCAGGTATTAATCTGATTTGTGCTGTGCATCATGCTCTCATTGTGGAAAAACAGAAACTTTGCTATCAAAGAATAAAAATAATACCTAGTAATGTCACACATTTATGTGATATTGAATTATTTATCATGGAAAACTATTTATGGTTGTTTTAGAACTCTTAAATCATAAATGATAACACAACTGATTATCACACATCTCTTATAAGTCCAAGATAAAAATAACCGTCTAACTATTTACTTCCAAATTATATCATATTTCAGTATTTTAAACATTGTTTTTATCTGGTGAAATATTGTAAAATTATTTAAGAATATTATTTAAGAAATGTATGATGATATCATATAATCCTAAATAAACATATGTACAGTATATTAATAAATGCTATATTGAATTAAAATAAAATGGTATTTAGTGAGAGTTGTACTGTAAGCGCATTAGGCACAATTACTTCTTTTTGGAGGGCGTGTCCAAAATTTTTGCACATGTAGTTATTTGGGCAATTTCTCATTGTAAATCACCCTCAAACACATATGATGCGCACACACAATTTGATGGGTTGCTCATGCAAATAAGTACTTGTTATTGGGGATCTTAGTAAATCAGGGCCATAATGTCATTACTGGTGAGTATAAGAATGCTAAGATATACATTTTTAATAGCGACTTGGGTTGAAACCTTAAATGGCAGAAATGCAGATAGGATTGGGAAGTTCATTTCAATTTTACATCCTTTAAAATGTTTTGGTAAAAAAAAAACATATGTACATAGCTAAGTATTGCTGTTTATTACTATATATTGTTATATTGGTGCATATACATAAAAAATATTAAATATTCTTTCTGCATTAATTTAGTGAAAAACAGTGTGGAACAAATGCTTTGATTATTTTAATTTTTTGGCACCATTCGTAGTAAATTCTAGAGACTGTTGTGCGTGATAAACTCAAGAGATCAGCAGTTACAGAATTACTCAAACCAGCCCGTCTGTCACCAACAATAATCCATGTGATTATCTAATCAGCCAATTCTGTGGCAGCAATGTAATGTATAAAATCATTCAGATACGGGTCAGGAGCTTCAGTTAATATTCACATCAACCATCAGAATGGGGGAAAAAATGTGATCTCAGTGATTTGGACCGTGGAATTTTATTCAAAACAACCTTCTGTTGTTATTTCTCTTATCACAAATGATGTTGCTCTTTCATTATTCAATAAAAATAAATTCATTTCTTGAATCTTGATATACTTTGCGACCAGAAAAAAAGCTAATCTTCCTTAAGGTGTGCCTTTACCCCTGTTGTACCCTATACAGGAAACCTTCTATCTTGGTACAATACAAAAATATAAATAAATAAAAAATAGCAACAGCTATTGATTTTAAGAATCGATATCGATAGTGTTTAAATGAGGATCTAAATTATGCCACGTACAAGTGTATTTTTGTAATCTAAATAGACTGCCTAGTAGGGTTGGGCAATATCACTGTGCGCTACCATGATTGCCAAGGTGCTTTTACTGTTATTGGCTTTAAATATTTATGTGAAATTGCTTAGCTTTTTGTTTTCTCAAGGTGAAGCACAATCACTATGAGCTAACCGGAAGTGGTAACTGTGTCCAGAGTGAGTGAATATACTGTGAGGCAGGAACTAGTACGTATGTGTGAACATTTACGAGTGGTCGTCCTGCGCCTGTCGTGCTCCAGTGCTCCCTTCTGCCTTTAGATTTATTACCCCTGCACGGCTTCCCCTCAGTCCAGATCAAAGCCCACACACACAAAACCACAGCTGACAAATAACGCCTGCCACTTCTCATAACCGTCACTGCTCACACATAAACCTGCACCTTTTCATCCCTTTAGCCCACCTCACAACATGCCATCCATCTCAAATGCACTCTCACTAGTAGTGATGTGCAAAACATAATTTTGTAATCAACTAGTTGGGTTATGTTGACGGTTAGTCGACTAGTTGATTACTTAATAATTCCAATATTAACACATTGTCTTAAATATTAAAATTAAAAAAAGTAAAAACCTTTTAATTATTTATATTAGGGCTGTTGATTTAACTCAGTGTTAATTAATTCAGTGCGATTAATTTTACAAAAAATAACGTGTTAAAAAAAATTAATGCAATTAATCGCATGCCCACAGACCATAATAAGGAAGATTCCTGAGAAATGCAAGCTTGCAGTACCACCTGTTTACTCCAGAGGGCAGTAACTGAAATTTCAGCTGTATGAGCAATGTGCAGTTTATACAGTGAAGAAAACACTCCAGAAGGCAGAACAACAAAAAACATGCATTAAGTTCTAGCGTTCAAAACACTCGAAGGAGCGCAAATGCGATATGGGATCTCAAGATTTGTTTAAAGATTGAGTAATAAACTATATTTAACTTGACACAGTGACCGAAACATTTTATGTTTATGACGCAACACACCCGAGACGTCTGACGTAGGTGTAAATTGACAGCCCTAATATATATATATATATATATATATATATATATATATAAATATATAATTTTTAAATAAAGATAACTATGTATAATTATATATTGATATAAATATGTATAATCATTATATATTGAGTTATTGTTATATGGGGGGCTTTCTCAGCAAATTGTATATGCGATTAATCACGATTAATTAATTGGGACACCATGTAATTAATTCGATTAAAAAATTATTTAATCGATTGACAGCCCTAATTTATATATTAAATTATTAATTATTTTTCTTATCGACTATTGTCAGTTGTTGAACTACTAGTCGACAAGTTGACCATTCTTGCACATCCCTACTCATTAGGTCCGTACAGTTATGACCCAGCTGCTCTCAGAGTCACTTCAGCATCTTCTCACAGACCCTTTAAACGGTACTTCCACCCTGACCATGGCTGTACTGCACTGAATAGACTCATGCCTACGACCGTTGAAATATATCATGCAAGGATATTTGGGACAAACACATCTTCACTCCCTATAGGCAATTCTTGTTTTCCATACAGGTAAAATGCCTGAGGTGTAATTGTGATTCAAAGAATATATTCACATAGCGGGGAGTTATACAAGCTGATATCTCTTGCTGAGATTTATCACCCGCCATTGTAATTTGTTACAAGACAAATGAATAGGAAACTCTGTAAGGGAAATGTTGTAGTGTTGAAGATTAGTTCATCCCTTCAGTTCACTGCTGAAATCAGTGGTGGGTTCTAATGCCACCTTGTGTTACATTAAAAATATTGCGTAATATTAGTGGCGATGCTATTGGTGCTGTGTCAAAACAAATATATTTTCAGTTTTTTTGTTTGTTTTTAATTAAATTGTATTATTATTTGTGACTATCAGGTTAAAGTGATGTTGTGTCCATTTCTGTTAAAGATTTTCTCTTATACTTTATATTGGTGTTTCTTAAACTTGGGGCAATTTCATGTCCCACGGTTTAATTTTAATTCAAATTAACAGATGTCACCTCTTTCTTTTTGTTATGTGAAGATCATAGATTTTTTTTTTTATAGCCAGGATCTTTTTTTAGGTACTTTTCAAAATGCCTTTTACAGAGGATGTGTAGATTTTATTGTTTTAGCTTTGTCCCAGACTTCCAATATTAAACTGAAAATCCATTATAAAAATACAAATCATTGCACGTTTAAAACTTTGATAATGTAAACAAAGGGTGAATTAAACAATCCATGTCTGTATTTATTGTGTGGAAATGATTTGTCAAATCTTCAAAAATCATGATAAGTCAAGTTCCACTACTCTAAATATTTCTTGTCCTAAAATGTTTTAAAAAGTAATTTTTCAAAAGTTATTTTGAATAATAAAAGTAAATATAATAGTAATTTTGACATTATGCAAAAAGTGAAAATATTATTATTTGATTGATAGCTATGTAATTAGCCTTAGCAAGACATTCAAAAATGTCATTTCCATCACAGAATTCTATTAAACACAATACAGAATTTGAGATCTGCTGGAAATGACATTATGGTGGGAGTTCCCATAACTTTCAGGAGAAAATGACAGAAAAAGACATATATATCCTGTGATGCACTAGTGTGAAAATGTTTTTACAAGACTTTCTAGAAGTCCACAGTGTTAAAAGTGCTCAAAGTTGTAGAAACATGTGAAACACGTGTGTTTGTTTGAAGTGTATGTTACTTTTACATGGAGATTAAAACGTACATTACTGGGGACTATGATGTCTTGGTCCACTCCCCACATTTGCATTTGGAATGAACATTTTCATCCTGATGAGTTTGAGTCTGCGTTCTATAACGGTCCTTATCATACTCGCCATTTTGCTAACTCGGCTGTGTCTTTAATCCTAGTGTGCTGCACACCAAGGTTTTTATTTTGTATTTATTTACTTTCAAACATTTCTAACCTTAGTTTTGAGGCACAGCCTTACTCTATTTTGGTCCATCTGTCTGTCCTTTCTGTATCTGCTTTTTTATAATAATGTAATTTTTTTTATATGTAGCCACTTTTAACCCTCAGGCAGTCTTATGTTGTAATACACTGAGTTCAATGCCCCTCTATAGGTTGAATCACTGGAATGCATCTTCGATGGGGCATCCACTGTAGTGAATGAGGAGAGTCCTCCTCCTCTTACTACTTCCCACTCCAACCCATACCCTCAAAGTCCTGTGACATTCCAGGTAACAGTCACTCCTCCAACATGGCAAGCGGCATTCACCATCTCTTTGTGCTGCTGGCTTGCCAGTTCTGTTTGTCATATGGCTCAGTCGTGTGCGGTATGGTGTTGGTCATCTCTGTGTAATGAACATGGCTTGTTAATGCAGCTGGTCATCATTTAATGATGAGACTTGCATGCATTTTTAGGCTTAATGCTGAAAGGGTACACTCCAGTACCATTCCTAAAATGCATGGGCTCTCATATTGTACTCCTCTTTCGCCCTTCTTGTTTGTGTTTATAAGTTTGATAGGGGCATGCTAGAATCTACATAGTTTCTGAACAAATCAGACTGTACTTTGAATGTAACAGTTGTTTGGCTGCATATGTGGAGGTTATAGCTGTTGATGTTGCATTTGTTATGTGTTGGTGCATGCAGTCATACATGGAAGCACCTCAGCTTTCACAGCGCATGGCCATTGTGTTTTAAAGTTTCAGGATTTTGCTTTCGTGATCCCTGTTGTGACAGCTATAGACTCCAATTATAGCCTGATTACTCCACTAAATGTTGTGTTTAAAGTAATTCTATATGATGAATTGTTTAACAAAGAATGATTATGCTTTGCTGTTCCTTTTTTGCAGGCCTATGCAGTAGGGAGATTCTCACATAACCTGCCAGGAAAAAGCCCTGGTCCTATTTTACGTAAAAATCAAAAGATACAAATAAGAAATAATATTTTTCATATAGAAAATTAAGCCTATTTTCAGGGCCATTAAGATTTTTAACATTGTGTGATGATATTTTTAGTTATGCTCATTTTATTCCCTAATTCTCATTACTGCAACATGGAAAAAAAAAAAAAAAAAAAAAAAACATTTCTGCAATGTGAAAAAACTGCTATATTAATTAAATTGTTGAGTGTGTTTGTTTTAGACATCATAGTAGTACTTCCTTGGTACTTTCATTTTCGATGATTTTAATAAGAAACAAAATCATGGTACTGTACAATATGTTTTACTTTAATGCCATAAAAAAGGAAAATCATCATTGAAAACAATGGGAATAGTAGAAATAAATCTCTGGAGGCATTATAGTAAAGAAAATGTGCTTAAGTTTCCTGAAAATTGTATCACAATGCAAAAAATCTTAATGGTCATAAATGTAGGCTTCATTTACTCAAACTATAATTACAATTTTTAAAAAAAAATATGTTTGGGGTTAAATATGGCCAAGACATCACCTTGACAGGTTTTGCGAGAATCTGCCAGTTGGTCATGACTTATTCAGAATATGATGTATAATCTGGAGGCCTAGAATTGAATTGTAATTCCAATCAATGCATTTATAAGAACGAGGCTGTGATGCTATGGATTTGAGGTGAGGCTGTGTCCTTCAGTCACTATTCTCATACAAATCATGAGCCGGTTTCCCATCAGTGACGTCAGTCCTGATATATCTCCCTGTGAACCAAAGTTAACTGGCTTAATCGCACGTTAAAGAAAGTAACAGGAGAGCATGTTGAATGCAAAGAGCCACCAGCCCGCTATACCTTAAAGCACCAGGGGAGTTTTTCACAGGCAAAGAGATGTTACCCTGTTGCATATTTCTTCCTCACATTGCAAGGCAATGTGAGGAAGAAGAGGAAGGTCAGCTCTGCGAAGTGATAATAGACAAGATGACGTGTTCATCAGGCAGCACAGGGACACTGCAGCTGTTTGTCAGAGACTGTACAAGGCATAGCATTGGAGTGTTCTCTGCATTACAAGCCTTCAGACTTGTTTCATTCAGGAAATCAGTCTCATAACAGAACAAAGCAAAGTCAGTGCTGGTCAAGCCTCACTCTCTCGGCTTCCTGCGGACTCATTTTGAGCTGGAAGAGGGGAATGTGGGCACCTGCAGCCATCTGCACTGCTCTGCCCTGAGTTCACATCCCACCACTGCACAGCCACGTTTGGATCAGCTTGCCAGGAACTGCATCAGCCACAGCAGAGAGAGAGATAGAGAGAAAGAGAGAAGGTGAATCAAGTAGCCTTTTAACTAAGGGCTGCAGAGATTGTGAAGCTCTTTTTCTCTGCTGCAGTTTGCATGCGTCAGGCAGTCTCTGCCTCTGTTTTTCTCTCTCCATACGTTCGTAGGCACCTGCGCTGTATGTGTTTGTCACCAGCACGTACCATGTGCAGAAACTGGCTTTGAGATGCCTGCGCAAGAAGAGGTACAGGGGGGCAGGTCAGACTTTGGAAACGAGCGATATCTCATCGGAGTGTGAACCCCACACGTACCAGCCTCAGCCCACAATGCTCAACTCGGTGTGGTATGCTAAAAAGATGGGTCGCCGGATCATGGGTACCCTCAGGAGAAACAAGAGACGGCATCTGCACTTGTTGGTAGGTCTGGGACTTTGCAACAGGAAAACGCTCAGACATCTGCATCTCAATAACTGCCGTGCATACAGAACTGGCTTCAAGATAAACAAATCATAAATGCTAAACCTTTTTTTCAATGTTGAAGTTAGTTAATCTGTGTCATCTAAAAATAATGATGATCAAATTACTGTCCATTTTATCTAAGTGCATGCTTATTCTGTAGCAGCATTGGTCTGATTTGTTGTTAAGATTTCAGTCCATTTAAATGACTTGGACAACTATTTAATTACCACTAAGAGTCCAAGCCAGATGTGCTGTAACAGAGAAGACATGCGTTATGTTTAGGTGGTATGTCATGCTGTCTGAGGCACTGATTGACACTCTCTTAAGGCCTCCGCAAAGTGCTTTGTTTTGATGTGGAAAACACAAGCGTAGTTCTGCGTTACATTGCGATCGTCATCTTCGTGAGTGTTTGATGTCCAGCGCGTCAGTGCGTTTTAATGAGAAAATGTGAAAGCACATATCTCTTTCCTCTGCTGCCTGGCAACCTGCATGCCTATGTCATGCAGCAGTGCTCACTGTGTCTTACACACATGGTGTGCTGGATGAAGCGTGCGTGTTACAGATGTGAATGGCAGCAGTGCTTTGCCACTGATCCAATCGTGGTTGTTGAACATGCTGGAACATTTAATCAAATTTTACTGCTCAGATTTATTGTTATGGTTCTTAGTTGCTAAATGATGCATGTAATTTGTTACCAAAGGCATGTTTGATTTGGAAATACCATAATAGCTTGGGCTGTACTTATTGCTGGGTTGGTGGAAACGCTGTTTGCTTGTTTGTGGGAATATACAGTGGGGTTCAAAATTCAGACTACACTTTTAACATATAGGATTTAAAAATCTAATTTATATACTTGTGTGTGTGTGTGTGTATATGTATGTGTGTGTGTGTGTATATGTATGTATGTATGTGTGTGTGTGTGTGTGTATATATATATATATATATATATATATATATATATATATATAAAACACATATTGAAACAGTTTTAGGATTTTAGGAGAACACTTTCTTCACTGTTTCTAGATTACTAATCAAATAAGCAAATTTAATATGCTGTTTGGAACATTCTCAAATCATACTGGGATAACATAGATCATCAGAATTTGCACAAACCTGTGAAGTCCATGCCAGCTTGAGTGGATCTTGTCATTAAAGTTAAAGGACATTCTAAATACTAAGAAATTCTGAAATGTATGTACATTTCTCAATTGAACTTTCTCAATTCCTTGAAAATGTTACGCAAATAATGTACTTTTTTTAATGAAAAAACAGAAAAAAATATACAATTATATATTTTTGTATTTAATAATTTTCTTATGTGGGCTCAGACCTTTGAAACCCCACTAAAATGTATTTAGTGCCTTAATTAAGGGAACAGGTATTCAGTGCCTTTGTTGCATAAGCTTTAGGTTTAGGCTACACACATAAACAACAATTGTCTTAAGACACAGTTGTCTTTGGCTCCTACATTTGAATTATTAAAATAACTGCTACAATATATGATTAAAAACCCATATGAGTTAAAATATCATTCAGGTTCAGAATGAATATGAAGTGTAAATGCAGACAGTCCTTGGTCTCCTATTTTCATGGTCTCCAAACAGATCAGGCATTTATCAAAAGACTGTATCTGGAGAAAAGGCGGTGACAGGAATAGCCAAGAGAACATCTGTGGATCCTGACTCTGCTGTCAACATCTATTGGATGACCAGCAGTCTGACCCTGTCAATAGTCAGTCTAATTTGTCAGCCATTGTGTTGCCTATGGTAGATTTGAAAACTGATATCCCACGCAAGGTGCCCATTCAACCTTCAGAACCTTCATATGTGGCCAGTATCTACTGTACATACTGTGACTAACACTTGCTGTTCCTTTTGCATTAGACACGTACTTGTTGTAATCTCATTCTCAACTCTACATCCAAAATGGAAAATGCGGTCATTATTAAATTAAAAAAATATATTGCAGAACGTATTCCTTACTCACCTTTTGCTTTCATTGTATGTTAAAAGATGCATTTGTCATCTTCTATTGCATTCCATGAAGATAGAATGTCATAGGTGTTTGGATTCGGAACAACGTGATAGGTAAGTAAATGATGAGAGAATGTTCATTTTTGGGTGAATTATCCCTTTACCATAGTAAGACATTGAAATCTACCTACTTCCCTTTATTGGTGTGGATTTGCTGTGCCATTGTGTGCAGCGTTATGGGGGTCTAGTTATCAATTAGCAAGGTGACAGGGTGGCTCAGTTTTGAGAGGCGGCTCTAAATGGGTTTGCCGGGATCTCATTAGACATGCACACAGTGTGTTCAGAGGTTATTTGGAATGCATTATTGATGTCCTGCCATATCTATTGGGAATCTTTTCAAAAGAGTGGAGGAGCTTTAGCATTGTTGTTTGGGGTGTCATCTAATCAATAGTTAAAGCAAAATCCAAGCGAGTCAGTTGCTTTTGTAATTGAGATTCTTCATTGTAATTCAGTGGAGTCTACATGCAAATGACTTTATCTGATTACGCGTGGGAATGCAACACTATCACTGTGCTCAAGCCAGCCTTGTGTTGGCAACCGAACGGTAATGTTTTCGTACCATCCAGTCCTTGCTGTAGGCTCTAGTGCACTAATGAATATGTCAACAGATGAAGCCAAAGAGTGTTTTTATGTGACTTCTGGTGCGAGACAGGGGACCGGAGACTGCCCGGGAAATCCTGCTGGCTCTTTTAGATGTACGAGCTGTTGCCATGGCTTTATGTTCCCAAGGGAGTGGAGGCAGAGCCTGGTGTCAAAATCAGCCAACTCCTGTGGCACCTGTGGCACATCTGCGGAACTGTTGAATGGAAGAGGTTCCTTCTGAGCTGCGCTGTTAAAGATCTGTTACTGCATACCCAACTGATCAAGCCCTGAGGAAAAATTTGTAAGTTTCTGCGATGCCTCAATTCATGGTTATTCAAGTATTGTTACTATTTTCTAATTACTGACTTATTCCTAAAGTTTTCTTAAACTGACATTTTTGGTAATATGGGAAAACCATTTCAGAGGAAGGACCTAAACGGCAAGTGATATTGAACTTCTGGGTCTAATTTTCACTTTAATGCTACTAAGCATTGTTAATTGGGTGACATTCCCAGTTGGACTTGGACAGACAGCTGTCAATCATTCCTTGGTGGATCACAGAATTGCACAGATGGCTTCAGTGGAGCAAGGTAGTGCCAACTCGTAATTTTCCCGGCCAGTGATCACCTTCTTTGCGTCTGCATCCCCAACAACTTGTGACTGATAAAAGAGCAGTTTGCTTTGCTCAGAATACTCACTTTCTTTCTTTGGGAATTTGAACCAAAACAGTGGTGGTTGGGTGTAGCTGTATCACAGAGCAAGTTTTGGAGGGGAATGAAGGAGTGTCTTAAGATCCTGCGGTCACGAGTACACAGCACACATGAGGCTTTGTTCAGATGAAAACTTAAGATACGCACAGCACAGGAAGCCACACTCATAATTAAGGAAGTTGTTTGGAAGCGCTCTGAGATTCTGGCTAGATTTATTTTCCTGTTTTTGTCATCAAACCACTCCTGAAAAGTGACTCGTGTGCATCCATAGTTCCTTCACAGCGATGAACTACATCTTCAGTGGAAACAACCTATATTCCAGGGGAAGCCGAGGCACCAGCACCAGTTCGGCTCATGGTGGCTCAGCTGGGCCCAAGAATAGACAGTGGTCCATACGTAGTTCCTCTGAGGAGGCTGCAAAACCGACTCCATCTCGCTGGCGCCGGGTGCTTGCTACCCTCACCGGCCTCAATACTTTCTCTGACTGCATCGTATTAAGGACAATTCAGGTATGTTTTGTGGGCTTATGCAGAAGGTGGCTTTAGGACAATGCAGACATTTTGAGGTAATATTCTTATTATGCAACTGATGAGTTTTTGTATTTGTGTTTCAGCGTTTAGTCAGTGTCTTATTCCTTTCTGCTCTTTTATTATTTTAACTGTTATTTTTGTTCTAGTTGAGCTATCAGTGTTGTTGACTGAGCTTTATGCATCTTTTAAGATTTAAAAATGCTTTAGAGTATCTGAATTGTTAAGATTTGAGGTTTTTATATCTAGTGCCCAAAGACCAAAGTTTTAAAGTCATTGTGATTATTGATTATTACGTGTTATACTACAACGTTTTGTACTGTAATCACTTTGGAACATACTAGACAGGGCTTTCAAATAGATGTTGTTTTATATAAAGGTTTTTATATAATTCAGACAGACCCAAATGCTCTATGAGCCACTTATATATAAAATATACTTGTCGGTTCTGAATGCCTGTTTAGTTTAATCCAGTGGCTCGAAATCTTTTTGGTTCACGCCCCACTTTAAAACAAGAAAGTTTTAATTGAATCAAATAATTAAATTATGAACTTCTGTCACTAGGTTGTTCTGTTATTTTTTGAATAATTTCTGTTACATTAATACATAAAAACAAAAATTATGCCTATATACTTAAAAAAAAAAGTTATAAATAGTGATACTGCTGCAGTAGCAACCCCCGGGCATGAACACATTGCAAATTACAAATGTTGTCAGCCAAAGACTTTTGTTGTATCAATGAGACAAAGTTTTCTTCCTCCAGGGGGCGTGTGGCTGCTCAGAAAACCAAATCCTTAAATAAAATCTTAAATTCATCTGAATTTAACTATCAGAAAGCTTTATATATTTAGATTACATTTAGATAGTTATTTTTAATAAAAATTAATAATTGCAATGATTCAAACATGTGAATGGAAATAAGCCTCAGCAATCTCTCTCTGTTTCGGCCATGATCAGAACCTCTGTCCAATCTCCAAATGCACACATCAAAGCACCTTAAAGTTGTCCATAACACTCGTGCCATAGATCTCAATTCTTCTGAAGAATTGTGAGTGGAACAGACTGAAATTTAAGAGTTAATTTACCTCTTCACCCATTTGATACTGGTGCGCACGCCAGAACAATGTTTACATAAAGACACCATGAATGCTTTTGGCTGTCAAGAGCTGCACGCGCAGGATGCCCTTCAGTGCTAGGCAAAAGTTTAAACAAGGCAGGAGAAAAGGCAGAGGAAAATAATTTGTGCACATCGTTTCTTGTGTTCATTGTCAGTATTTTTGTTGGTTGTATGAAAGTGAACAAGATTTAAGAATGGACCAGTCTTTCCTGCCCCCCTTACAATACATCTGCGCCCCACACTTTGAGAACCACTGGTGTAATCTCATGGAAACCAGGAAAGTGAAGCAAATGAGGCTCTGCTGTGCAGCGCCGATGGTTGCCATGCTGTTGCCATGGAAAAGGCTTTTTGTCAGTTGTGGCTCACAAGCCATGTGATTAGTGATCCGAATGATTTTCTTTTATCAATGAGCTTCACCTGTCATTGTATGAATTAGGGAATATTATAATGAGTCACTGGTAATGGCACTGCATATGATGTCACAATTTCATGCCTAAACCCGCCGTTTATTGGTTTAGTCAGTCCAAGAGAACATAATATAAAACTCCTGGTCAGCTGAAGGTCAGATAGCTAATTAAACAAATTAAATCTTGCATGCTCACATTGTGTAAAAGAGCATAGAGCAGTCTCTGAACCAGTTGAGTGGTGAATCTCTCAAAATCTGTCAAAAACATGCCCACATCGTGTTTTAACCCAGAATAATAAAATAGATAATAAAACATATTGCATATTGAAAATAAACCAATTTTTAGGACCATCAACATTTTTAAATGTACTATTATGCACAAAATAAATTAATCATATATTATTTAAATGATTAAAAATGTTAGTATTTGTTATACTTAATGTAATTTTGGCTGATAAATAATATTACACTGATTAATTAAAAACAAAACAACAGCAACAATTGGGTACGGACAAGATGATTTTCATTAATTTATTACAGTATTACGTTTTTTCAGATTACACTAATGGCAATTTGTCCATTTATTGTGCTGAATCTTAATAGTTCTTAAATGTGCTTGTGTGTGTGTCTTATCTTCTATCTTTGATTTTGGGGTCTTCTATGGGCATGGACATTTTTTGTTTTATTTAATCTATGTCAAGATTTATTTGTCAATAATCACAATTCTTGCATCTGTTTTGTACTGTTCAAACTGACATTCACTCCCTTAAATAATTTCATGCAAATTAATATATTCAAAATTGTTTTGTGTTTTTATTTATTTATTTATTTTTTATTATTATTAGTTGAGGGCATCAATTCACAATTGTCTGTGAGAGCTGTGTGTGGCCAGTAGGTGGCATTAGAGTTGTATTGTTCCCTGAGGTGAAACAGCTTGCTGTAAGGTTGATCCTAATCCTGGCCAAATTCTAGCAATTTTAGATGTAAGCCACTCAATATCACCAGCAATGCACTGTGAAATGCTAATTTTATTTCACTAGTATTCAGAAAGTCACAGGACTATTATTACTACCATCTTTATTAATAATGTGATTATTATTATATAACTTTGGGTGCATATAAAGGACAACAGCTAATTTAACAGAATCCTCTGTAAGTACACATAGTCTACTGCTCACTACTTTGAGAAATATAATTCTGTGTGCTTGGCACTTTAACATGACATAATTAAACTAATGTTTAACCTGCTGATTGTATAAGTTCATTAGAGCTGACATGCATACTACTCTAAATGCTGAAGCAGTGGTCGTTAGCAGCTTGGTGAACTTTGGCTCATCAATTCAAATCCACTTATAAAATCAGCCTCCAATCCAATCACCCGAGTTGTCATGTCAACACAGCTTTTCCAGGCTATTTTGTATAATTTACCTATATTCCCAAAGGAAATATCCTTTGCATCCATACACTGTGACAAGCCATTTGTCACAAAAGTTTCCATATGTAATATGCATTAGTTTATATGCCATTTTGAATGTATTTTTTCCACACTGAGTAACCCCAATCAATGTTAAAAGGAAATTCAGACCTCAAATAATGATTTATCATTTTCAGTTGTCAAAATCTAATGAATAATTAACTTAATTGCTTTATATTGTCTTATTCAAACTGACAACTAGGGCTATGCAGATACAATAATATCGATGTATCATGAAACTTTTTCTTACAGTATTATATTAATAATTTAAATCCTTGTATCCATATTTTTATTCGTCAATTTACAAACTCTGAGATCATGCGAGTCGCTTCTATAAAGAGAGATTGAAAATGAAGCTGCAGATTTGCCCTTTCTCTCAAGGACATGCTAGTTGTCTCTCATTCATTTGGTGCCATTTCAATCACGATTTTATTATGAAATCATGATATAAATCTTAATATCGATCGTAACAGAGGTGTTTGGCAAGACCCAGCCCTACTTACTACACTAACAGAACATCAGGGAAAAGCCCCCTACAATAACTGTTTCCATCCAAGGGTTTTTTTTTTCGACAAAAGGTGTAGCGCATCAAAAAGATTGCAGATATAGCTGATGGAAATGTACATTTTTGCTAAAATTTCAAAATTTTGTCGACTTAATATTTTTCTTTTTAACACTTGCGCATAAACTCTATGTCGATACTTCAAATGTTGCGAAAACTGGTTTGGAAACACTTTTTGTCGAGAAAATGGGCATTAGCACAAAAATGTTTGATCTTAACCGCGTACCTGCACAGATCCGATGCTGCAAACACATCTGCGTCATGACACTGCCAGTAGTGCCAACACAAATGTCTTGTGTATCATGCACCTGTCATCGACAAGTTAATGCCCACTCTTTGCGATTAATTTAACCACTGTAGCCATCCGTGTATTTATTATAGTTTCTTTTCCACACCATTCAAAATAATAGACGGCAGTCATAGAATTAGACCATAATACAAAAAACCTATTATTTCTGTGCACAAAGAAGTTTTAAATTAAAAATAACTACACAATAATAGGAGAAAAGCTTCAGTGTGCATTTTTGGAACACTAACATATAGCCCAATTCTATAAAATTATTGTTTAGCTTTTTAAAAAATGCCAGCAATATTCCCTGTATTAAATTGAATAAATTACCAAATAAAAAAATTATATTGTTAGGCCTAAGTAATTACTGTTTCTTTACACAAACTTAAATTAACTTTACCCTGTTTTGTAGACAAAAAAGTCGGCTGAATGACATTTTCAGAATGTTCTACACTTTTTTCAAGACTATAAATTATCAGAACTATTTGTCCAATACTGATTTCACTTTCAGAAAACTAGCTTTTGAACATTTTAAAACTTTTATATATTTGAAATCTAACCATCTTTACCTCAGATCGCATTTGCTGAGCTTCTTCAGAAAATGTAAATTGTATTATGATGCTAAAATTAATTTGAGATGACAATCAAGTTCAGTTGGTTGTTAAAATTTGCTGGACAAATATATGGGACAAAATGCAATTGTGATGGCAATGCTTTAGATGATTGTTCAAAATAGCCTATTGAATATCAGGAATGGATCATATGTAAACCCTGATATTACACCACATAAATTTTTCTATAATAGCTGTGTACACAGCATTTACACATCGATGGATGATCCTTATACTAAGACCGAAAGTTTCCCCACTACATGGTGTGTGTTGCCAGCTTGAACATGGCCATGACGATTCGCTTTCGGGTCAGAACTGGTGGCAACCTGCGATAGGCGCAACATCAGGACCAATATTACAGTCTTATTAGAAGGACAACTTCTCCCTTTTGATTGCAGTTCCCCCTCTTCTGATTGCATTTATTTGTGAAATTAAAATGACAGTAATCTGACTTATTTCAATGAATTTTCTCAATACTCTCCCCATTTTATAAAGACCTTGGGGGGAAAAAATTAGGGAAATCTGGGAGGTGAAATGTACACAGTTAGTGATATACACATTGTTATATGGTAACGGTTTAAGGACGGATTTATTTAGCAATAACCCAAAACTTATGTGACCGTGTTTTTTTAAGCGTGACGTCATCACACACAATTTTTAGCGATAAAAGTTCATTTGAATGGAAACATGCTGAAGACTGCAAATTTTACAAACATGTTTTTCACTGTCAATAACAAAACAGCATGAAAAGTGGATAGAAATTAGGTTAATGTTGTTTTGAACTACAAAAGCCATGTTGACACAAAGAACCTTAGTCACTTCTCCTTAATTTATAGATACCTGTCATTTCAATCTGTGGATATGTGCTGTTGGTTAGGAGCTGTTTACTATATGGATTCCCCCTCATGCTAGGATACAGTCACTCTCTGCATATTGGCGCGGTTTCAGTGGGCTGACTTTGTATGTGAATCTGAGCTCAGCATTGATTATTCATGCCGTAAAAAAGCCCCTCCACGCCTGATGGCTGTGCCTATTGGAGCTCTCTAATTGGCATGAGAATGCAAAAAGATGAGAGGAAGAGTGAACGAGAGAGACACAGAGAGAGCAAGAGGGTCGGCGTGCACGTGAATGCGTGAGAGCCTGGACTCAATTTCACTGCACTCGTTTGTTGCTAAGGCACTGCACCAAATGCAGCCTTCTCACCGTTGACATTGTTTTCCTTAAATTTGACGCTGTTGCTTCACGTTTCGTCCACATTCTGAACATGACAACTTTCTACTCTGGACATGAGTATGGCGGCCATAGAGTGGACGGCTGCGAGAGATCGGTTCATGAGAGGAGAAATGTCTCTAATCCAAGGGTCAACCTCAGACAGAACCCACTTCCCACCACCTCCATCCTCAAGCAACCACATCTCCAGCAGATGCTGACCCAGGAGCCTGCCTACAACTCCTGCACTCTGCCCTCATACATAGGAAAAACCAGAACCAAGTTCCTGAATCTACGTGACAGCGTGAAGAAAAGCCCGACCATGAGCACGGCCAAAGTGATCGGGCTGGGGGAGAGGTTTTCTGGCAGGGTTGACCCTCTCTGGGCCTCTGTGTCATTTGATAAGGTATGTTAGGAGGAGAAAGAGCAGAGGAACGAGCAGATCTGCTTTCTGATCCTTGCATCAGGATGCGTTCCTACTGTTTGTTGTGGTGTCAAATATAGGTCCTACTTTAGCTTTACGTTCTTGACCAGTTTGCTGTTTATCATTTTTGTTGATGATGATGACTAAGGCATATGTCTTCCAGTGGTTATGCTGAGATTGACTGACATCTGTCTTTCGTCTACTCCACTGTACTTCATATTTATTCCTTTAGTGTTTCAGAGTGCCTTTGTAGTTTATTTGTAGTTTTTCGGCTCTGCATTTTTTTTTCTCTCTTAGCATACACTTGGGTTGTTGCATATATTACTGTACATATGCATCTTTTTTCTGATTCAAATGTCAGTTATTGTCAGCTTGATTGTCAAGCTTCTCATATACCTCATGTGAAATTTATTTAGAGCTATTAATCCCACAATTAAAGGTCTATAGTGGAGCACTAAAGTGGGACTCCAGTCGATGCCATTGATGAGATCTAATTTTAATCTGTGTGCAGAGCATGTTTTGGGGTTTAGGCACCACAGCAATCAAACCACCCTCAGTATTATTATTGTATAATAATATCACTCTTAATGTTTTTCAGCAAATCTTTCTTGAGAGTTGATAAGTATATTCTTTAGTCAGCACAATGTTGTGTGTAATTACATTGGTATGAGTAGCAGCGATGTCCTAGGTTTCAGAGAAAACTGTAACACATTACATTGTTATTGTGAAATAAATTACTGCTAGACTGCTTCTTATTACCTATATTTGTGACTGAAACCATTCAAACTTATTAAGAATGTTTAAACATTATTTGTAAACATTTAAAGACCCTGCTGTACATAAAGTGACCTAAATATTATTATGCCAATTAGCATAACTCCCCATGCAGAAGAGGAGTTTCTAATTTTAGACTTCACAAGTATGAATATTCGTAAAAAACAAAGGCTTCCTGTATTGTTTTGCATCTATTGTTTTTGGGACGATAACCCACTCTAGCAAGTACCCTCTCTTACAAAAAAGTACTGTGACAGTACAATGTTATAATGATGGTATCAAATGGTAATCCCATGTAATATTATGTGAATATTTTAGGACTGAATGATTATTACCTTGTTATTTACCTGCCTTGGTGTTTTGATGGTACTTTCAGGGTACTTTAATGGGACATGTACACACATATCCCAGTGTAATACAGAGCATACATTTTTTCATGACAATTGCACACCCATAAGGAACAATGGCTCACTGTACATCTTAGAGCTGGAGCCAGCCCTGATTAAATTAGAGAATTATTTAACAGAATTACCTCCAAGGATTCCTCCAAATAGATACAATAAACTAGTTAATTGTGAAATCTGCGCATATTGAGCTTCGGTGGCAGAGAAGCATCTGTGGTCTCAGCGAAGAGTGATTGTGAGTGTTGTGCTAAAGAGAGATGCACTCCTCCAATTCATCCACCAGGCTGTATGTCAGAGTGTGTCGTGGACATCTGCCCTGTCATAGTGTTACAGTGTGAGTGTGTCTTCACACCCATGAATGTGTAGGAAAAGCTTACTCCTCTCCTTGACACAGCTCAGTAAAAAAAAGTCCCAGCTCAATAACAAGTAGCCGGAGCATCACAAACACTCTAAAGGCTATTTTATATTTAATTTTTCCACATGCTATTACATCTCACACACAGTTGACGTGTTTGAAGCATGCACAATACAACTGCTTTGCTTAGTCAAAGGCAGGTGCATGTGCAGACATTCTATCAAATGCATCTTTATAGGACAATAAGATTATTTGGACAAGTACTCTTGTTACATGAAGTAGAACACCATGCCATCTACACTAAAAGCAAAGCATTTGTTAGAGACCCATTTAATCGCTGTTAATGCCAAAGTATACTTCGGTGTTCTGGATCATTCTCAACACACGGGCAGTTCTTATCTGTGCATTATAAGCGCCTGCCCTTGACTGCTCTAAAAGAGTATCACAAGCAGTCATAGTGTGCATTCGTTAAACGTGTTCATGTTCGCTTGTGCTCAAAAAAGCATTCTTTGAAAGGCTGAGCACTGAACAGTGTGCAAGTCTATCCAGCACATGAAAAAAACAGTTCACTTAAGATTTTAGCCTTGCATATGGAATTCTCACTGCACTGTCCATCCAAAAATATTTGTGGCCACTGTTCTGTCATCATAACTGTACCAAACTGTACCAGTTTGCAACTGTATTATACAGTCTCATTCACATGCTCATTTTCATTCCCACTTGTCTAAAATTCTCCAATAATCGCAAACAGTGTGTTTCACAGCTCCCTGCTGTGACGTCCCTCGTATTTGCCGCTGTCTTACTCATACACTCAGAAAGATACCCACTTTCACCCATCCCCCTTGGTTGGTTCCTATGCAATGCTGTACTTTTGTGTTGTTGTGTATATATGTGACCTGACCTCTCCCCTTCCATGCTATTGTTCAGCAGACAGATGCTGTCCCACCCTCCACTCTCATAATCCCTGTGATCCCAATCTCCACTGTCCCTTCGGAGCCCACTGTCATCCCTCCATCGACGTCACAGGTCTTTTTTTGCTCTATTTTCCCTCTCCCTCCTCCCTGCTTTTTTTTTTTTTTGCTCTCTTCCTGTTGGTCATTTCCCACTTGATCCCTACCATTCCATTGCTTGTTGATGGGGCTGAAGGATTATCAGCCCGAGAGTTGGGTAAAGTACTACAGCCATTCCCCTTAACTAATAGCATCTGTGTGTTAGCCAGCCGGAGGAAATGGCGAGCCACAGAGGAAGACAGACAGAGTGATTGAGCGAGAGAGAGAAAGAGAGGATTACATTTTAGGCTACTTTGGGCTCGTAATAGCATTCATGCTTCAGCATTGCATGTTCTGCAGTATAAAATGCCATGTACGTATGTATGCTGGCCGCGCTGTTAATCTGGTGTGAGTGCCAGTGGTGGTATATGTAGCGTCATGTGGAGAGTAAGTGATTTTACCTTTGCTGAGTAGAACACTGCAATCTTAACACAGCTTTTCCTAGTTACTGCTTCTACTAAACACATGTTGCTCTAGGTGCAATTTGTAAGGGAGGTAAGAATGTGCTGAAACTAATGTCATAACTGGACTGTTTTCTCTTGCAGGCAAATCCTCCCCCTGTTGTGGTAAATACAGAGAGTTTGGATTCAGCCCCATATGTAAGTGTCATTTTTACTTAAAGAATATTTTACATTTGTTTCGCACAAAATTCAAGAATCCCCTCAAAGCAGCACACTGCATTGATGCAAATTACATGTTTTACTTGGTTCTGTTACATCAAGGGTGATATTTACAACTTTAACAGCTTGGAACAAGCCACTTTTTAGTATTTTTTTCAATTTTGATTATCCATTTTATGTCATTGTCTTTGAGTCAAGGACTACGGTAGTGTTAGATCTTCGATCTCAGCTTAATGTAAGCATAGCAGTTGTAATATCATTACTGAGGTGGCGTTCAGTCAGCACTGTGGTGAAATTGCATCTCCATGGATTTTTTCCGATTCATTTCCCTTGAGTTTACCTGTGGAGTTGTAAGGTCAGTAGTCTTGATTGTGCTACTCAGGAGCACTATGTCTGTTTTTCTTATCCAGCACCACCCATACATCACAGCCTTCATTTTAGCCTTTTTGCTGTATCAGCAGCACAACAGACTCCGAGTAGCACACGGAGCCTTGTGGGACACACCGCCACTTCTGTGTCTTCTGTGATTGGGGGCCATAATTGACTCCATGTGGAAATTATGTTGTGAAGTAAGTGAGGTGGGAATAACATTTGGAGGTTGACTTTTTTAGGCAAAACACATTATGTGGGTGGTGTTGCTGTGACTCAGTTGAGATGAGTGGAGAAGTAAATTAGGCTAATGTCAATATAATTATTGTTGCATTTATTGAATTTGTCCAGATATTGTGATGAAGGCTTAAAGAATTATGAGCTACAATATAGAAAGCTACTAATCACAAATGAATTGAAATCACTCACTGTATTATTCACCGATCACAGCTATGTCCTTGTTCATTAACTCAGTGTTCAGATGGGCCCTTGTAGAGTGCCACTGTCCATGGTGCTGAGACCAAACCAGACGCAGCCAGCTACAGTGCTAATGAATATGCAAGGCCCAATCTCTCTATGCATTACATAATCAAAGCTAAGTTCTTCTGGACCATTGTTTTGAATTCAGTCACGTACTGCACCATCATTGGATGGACATTGAAGTTTAAGAGTTTTGATTTGCCATTTTGAGTGTTTAGTGATTATTGTGGTTTAAATAGACATCAATAGACAATGCTAGTTGGACATTTAATTCTTCCAGCAACAGGATCATATTTGTATGTTCACATGCTGCACAGTTAGCATCTTAAAGGGATAGTTCACCCAAAAATTAAAAGTCATTATTTACTTACCCCACATGTTAAGGTTTTACCTGGAAAAGTTTGATACTTTTTTATAACATGTTCATTTGAAACATATTATATAGTTTTACCCTGCTGTTTTATTTATGTAACTCTTTCTGTACTTGTTGAATAACTTAAAACCTTTGTGGAAAAAACCATGAGAATAGCCTTAGTTGCTGACATGGCATTACACTTTTAATTACTTACTTACCTACCCCCATGTTGTTTCAAAGACTTGCTTCTGTAAAAAACACAAAAGGAGATGTTAGGCAGAATGTTAGCCTCAGTCAGCATTGACTTTCATTGTATGGAAAAAATATGTTTTATAAGCGATTGGGGACCAAGGCTAAGAAAGACAGGGTTTTGTAACAACATAGGGTGAGCAAAGGATCACAGAATGATGTACTTTACAATTGTGGTGTCTCTTTTCCATTAGTAAACAAAAGTTTTGGGAAAGTGCAAGTGTCTCCTAAACATTGCACAAACTTGAATATGTCACAGCCTTCTTGTCATATCTATGTTTGGCGAAGTTCAGAACAGAAAACTGGCAGAATTGGCAAAATGCAAGGTGATTCTCTGGTATTGTTAATTTTTCAGCCTTAAAAAGCTTTACTACAGCTCATTTCTTATCAGTGTTTATTTAAGTGATAAGGTACAAATGAAATTAGGTACAAGAGGATGTGCTTTATTGTGAATAATACATATTGTGAGCTGGGCCTACGTTCACAACATAGCATTACCTCGAGTGCTGTATTGCTTTTATTAATATACTAAGGATCCAGTTTCATTCAGACATTATGCTATTTAGCTGCATTGTCCAATCATCACCCAGACTGGAATATTTCCATTTTATAAACGAACAATACACTATTTGACAATACATTCCACTACACAGTACAGTCTTTGACAAATATCCCCAATCTGTGCTTTTGATTTGAAATGGTGAAAAGCTTTTAGAAAAGCTCATTTCTGTCTCTTTATAGATAATCTACACATTATTTTAGAAAGTAGTATAAATGATAATCATATAGTAGTGAAGTCACATTTCCCTGGGACCATCATCAAGGTTAATATTGTCATTTGTAACTGTTCTGATGGGGCACATGAAGAATTTTAGCTGTGATTGCTTGTGTTTTTGGGCAAGAAGGCTCAGCTGCTCATCATTAGCTTTTCAGGGGCAGCATAATGTGTTTATTAATGTGTTTTCAGTGACTGCCATTAGTCTGACCATTCTACTGATTTAATTTAATGACTCTCTGCCTCAGTGTGCTCATCAGTCTCACACACATTCACAATTTTAACTGTAATCATACTCTCACACACTCATCTAGCCATTGAAATATTGACGCTATATCAATACAATACTACAGTGCGTGGCCACGTTTTCAGCCATCATGGTTCTAGAAGTATTTTTCTCTTAATGGTTTTCCATAGTGATTTTACAAAATCCTTCTTAAAAGTGTACTAAGCCATGAACCACAGTACCACAACATAATAAACTCAATCAAAAAGTGTTTGAAATTCTGACAAGAAGATAAAGGTACAAGACTGTGTACTTAAGGTCTTTAATGAGGGGACGAACTACAATCTCGTGAAGCATTGTGAATATCATAATTCAATAAAAAACTATTGAAATCTATAAAACTATTAATTTAAATGTGATAATATTTTAAGTGTATTGCAAAATATACCAATATTTTGATCATAGTGCAGTTTGTTAATGTTTTAGAGAGTGTGCATCACCAGAATGTCTCTAGAATTAAAGCTGATTTAGAGACTAATAATGGCCACAGTCTTCACATACTATACATAAAGAAAGCTACAGCAAGCTATCTGCAGTCTACCAAAAGTCAGCAATGCCTACCAAACACATCCATGACTTGAACTGTACATTTCTATTGTATATGATGGCTTGATGAGTATATAAATATGAACATTGTTTTGTTTTATAGGTTAACGGCACAGAGTCTGACTTTGAATATGAGGAGATTTCACTGGAACGGGTGAGTGGACTGTCCAATGCTGCTCTTGCCTTTGTTCTCTGGAGTTTCCAGAATTCCTATAGACCTCTTCCTCTGTCTATTATAGATTTTGATCAGGGTAGACGCTGTCATGTTGAACAAAAACTTGCCTGTGTGGGATAGAAGTTCAGTCATTTCAGTATAGTCCACTGTTCTTTGGTGTGGATCGTTCAGCTGACAAAATATATAAACTATACCTCCAAAACATTTCCAGTGAAAAAAAAAAAAACCTCTGGAAAATATGTTGTGAAAATTTGACATGTCCTAGGACCTTAAAGGGAATTGCACACCAGACAAGCAGTAAGGATACAGCACAGGTATCGCACATACCACACGTCTGCTCGGTGCATAGAAGTGGCAGTCCAAAACAGTGAATCTAATCTCTCTACAGCCAAGTCACATGAAGGATTTTGCTCTTGTTCAAGAATAAAAAATAAATAATAAAAAAACAGCTGTTTAACATTTGAGGACGCTGTATGAAATATTAAGACAGGATGGCATAATCCCTCACAGCTTCATTTTCCTTTGCATCAAATTAAATGTGTAGTCTACCCTGATTATGGTCTATTATCATGCTAGAACAGTGTAATCTACAGGCATGTTTAATAGGTCTGACTAATTGGTTGGGGGATGAACAGGTACACTAAATCAAACAATGCTTTAATTTACAGAGAAAGTGGATGTGAACTTTAAAGACAATTTTCATATTGCATGCATGAAGTTCAGGGCATTTAACAGCATATTAGAGCTGAGCAGGGTGCTGATGCACATTTTAAGTGTTGCATCACTGATCTCTTCATTCCATCGTGTTTTTTTATGTTTCATTTACCCTGCGAACTGTTTGACTCTGGTTACACGTACATCTTGGCAGCCATTTCTAAAGTACAAGCAGCTACACTGCGAAAGCCTTAAATACTTAACTCTGTATTGTCTCTATTTACATACAGTACTCAGAGCATGTAAATTAAAATGCAATGTGTCAGAGCCATCAGTTGTTAAGAAAGCACTAGAAACTCACATCCTACCTAATTCATCCTATCTCAGCAAAGTTACCAGTGAGAAAAAAAAAGAGCACCATTTTGCCTTCCACAGTAAGGGTTGACTGATATGTTTTTTTTCAGGGCCGAAACCGATGACAATTATTAGGAATCAAGGACACCGATAACTGATATTTGTGTCTCAAAATTTACACTAACACAAAATGTCCTTTTTAATGAAATACTACAAAACTGAACATTTCAATATTATCTTTTGAAAAATACTGAAAAACAACATATCAACATTATTTTTTCAAAATATAGTGGAGGGAGCTCCTAGCAGCATTTCTTTTGAATTATATATATATATATATATATATATATATATATATATATATATATATATATATATATATATATATATATAAATTAAATAAACAGCTCATCACAGAATGTTATGTATTAACTAGTGGTTGACCAATATGGTTTTTTTTTTAATGGCCGATATCCAGATAGCAGGGTGGCCGATGCCAATATATAACACAATTTAATATAGTAAATAGCAAACATAAAATTGCTTAAATGATAAACTGATAACTTTGTAAAAAAAATAATTAAAAAAATTATATTGTATTTTAAATGGTAGATAGCAGTTTCTTCTGATTTCTATTTAGTCATCAAATTTTTGTAATTTATTTGCACATGTAGAAATTAATATATTAGAAAGAATGGAAAAACAGCGCACACAGTAATCCAGCAACCATGGATGGCATGTCCATGTTAGCAATCTCTTTTACTCAAAAAATACTGAATCAAACCAATTGTAGATACATTGCATAGTGAATAAGACATTTACTTATAGTACACGTGAAGTACTTTTACCTTGAAGTTGCACCAGAGACTATTTAGCAGAGACGGGCCACTTCTATTAAAAATGAATGTGAGAAATTAGAACTCCTAACTGCAGCCAATGGTCAACGGATGTAAATAGGATGTCCCGCCTTACAGGTTAAAGAGCCAATCACCTTTTAGATACAGACATCGCCTTTTAATCAAATCGAGAACGCGCATGCTTATTACCTATGATAGCTGGGAAAATTGTGTTTTTTAGTGTAATCTGAGGTAAAGAAGCACCATTTATGACACCAGTGTTGTCAGATTTTACTGCTGATTTGAAATGCAGTACTGTGGAAAAGTTTTAGGCACTTAAGATATTTCACAAAACATTTGTCTTAATATTTTCAGCTTTAGTGTGTAAATGGTAAATAGTAATCCCAAATATTACTTTAGCAAATAGAAAAGATTAGAAGAACAGGGAACCTTGCAACAGATGTCATGGCCCCCACAGAGCCCCCCAACTGAACATCGAGTCAGTCTGGGATTACATGAAGAGAGAGAAGCAATTGAGACAGCCTAAATTGATAGAAGAACTGTTGCAAATTCTCCAAGAAGCTTGGAACATCCTATCTGCCAACAATCAAGAAAAACGGTGTCCAAGTGTACCTAGGAGAATTGGTGCTGTTTTAAAAAGCCAAAGGTGGTCACCCCAAATATTGATTTAGCTTTTTTATGTTTATTGGATATTGTATGACATTAAGTGATAAATGAAAACTAATTATGTCATTATTTTTGAAGATATCCTCACTATGCAACATTTTTCACAAGTGCCTAAAATTTTACACAGTACTGTATGTTCTTTGATCGTAATCTTGACCAACGGTTTTGGAGATTTCGGTCTTTCACCATTCAAGTAGATTGGAGCTGCACTGTCATGACTGGAAATAGATCCTGAGAGCATTCCAAACATGGCACAGTTTTTCTTGGACAGTGGACTGACTTGCTAGAAGGACTTTGGTTGCACTCACACGCTCGTGCGGATCCAGCGTGAACCACAGCAGTTTCCTGACAGTTTAAACAGCCTGGATCGCCTGCTTGTATTGTTACGGTCAGACCGTCATGATTTGTGAATGAGAGGAACTTTTGATCCTGAAGTTTTGATTCTGGCTGATGGAATACGCGCTTCAGTGGAATATATTAGATGAGTGCTCGACGGGAAGAAAACACTGGATTTTCGTGATGTTTCCTGAATTATTATATACCATTTGCAAAAATTGGTGTAACAACGGTGACATGTGGCAACCGTTGTCATGATGGAACAAATCCGGCACTAATTGGTGACCGCTGGCATAGAGTATTGTGATGTTTATTGCAAATTCAGAATCTGTATTCTCATCTTTGAAAACGGCTCGTCCTCTCTGATATATCTTTCTCTCACTGCTTTCCTCTTTCCTACCTCTCCCCATGAATATGGTGTACAGTGTTGATTGGCCATTTACTCGTGACATAACCAACCTGATAATACTGTGTGTGGGACAATGAGCCACACTACAAGCAGCAAACTTTCAGAGAGAGGCAGTCACTGCCGGTGGCATCAGAGCCAATGGAGCGCATTTTAAGATTTATACAAAATAAAATAACGATTCCGCTAATTAGAAAAAAGTATGAATATCGGATCCTGCCAGGCCGATAATCGTTTGACCCTTATTCCACAGTCAAGACTTAATCCCCAACTCTGCCTAAGGCCACCCCCTCCCATTTCTCATCAGCTTTTTTTGTGACCCAATTCAATGCTGCACTCTAGTGCACATTTATTAACTCTGTATAAATAAACAATGCCACTCTACAAGCTGTCGTCAGTGCAACTTAAAGCCTGCTTCTTAAGCATAATAACTTTGTCGTCTAAATCCACAACTGAACACAGCAAGGTGTTTATATAGTCCACGCTCTATTATTGCTTAACATTAATGTTTCTTGCCTTAAAATCCACTTAGTAATCTACACTTTGCAGTGTATTGTATTAAAGTATTCCCTTGTAAACGTGTTTTGAGTGGCACTGTAAAGGCCGAAATTAATTTTAATTATATTAGTACTTTTTCAAGAAGTTTCTGCTATGCACACTTTTGGTGGGTTTCACCAAAAAGGATTAACCTTAAACTGAGATTAAATCAAGGTTTTCTAATAATTCTGTTGCACCAAACTTTAAACTTTGTTTAAAAATAATCATGGTTAAATTTAAACCATTATTTTAATCCTGATTTAAATTTCACAGTAAAGCTAGATTAAATCTAATCCTGTTGCTCCATTACTTCAAACTCCGATTTTAAAATTCAGTTAAGGATTAACCTTAAAATTGCAGCTGAGGAGGTTTAAATATAGAAAATGGAAAACACTTTTTTGGTTGATTGGGGACAATGAAAGAGGGCCTCGAAGAAAAATACACCATTGCTCCAGCTTCCAAATGGTGGATGGGGACCTTTCTGTAGTACATAAATCAACTGTGAGCAGAATTATTGGAAGGGTATCAGGGTCTATTGCAACTCTGAAAAATCAGTCTATAAGATTTGCACCAGCTGGATTTTTATACAAGAGCTGGGTTTCCTGGAGTTATAGGAGCGATTGACTGCACCCACATTCAGTTTCAGAACACTGGTGGAGAAAAATTAGTGAAGGGCTACTGTTTCATCATTGTTCAAGTAGTGTGTGATGAGAAGGGCTAAATCACCAACATTGAACACATGACAGGATCTTTGACAATAGTTGTCTGTGTGCTTTGCGTGAAAGCCATGCATTTCAGGGTCACTTGGTAGACGATAATGGCCCTGTCGTTCCTACATGAAGACCCCCCTCTTGAACCTTATAGCACAAGCTGAGAAATGCTCCTGCCACATTGCAGCAAGAAGTCTTGTGGAGAGAGTGTTTGGTGTTGGGAAAAAAAGGTTTCCTTGCATGCAGTATGGGCTTCAAACAAAGTCAAGTCACTTATTAAGTGCTAAGGGTCAGTATTTAGACAGTGATTGTGTTTGAACTGCAAGATTAGTGACCAGTGTCTTTGAAGTCCATCCTTGATTAAATTCCAGAAGTTCACTTAGATGCAGTTGTCCTTGTTTGGCTGATGAAGGCTTTTGTTGACAAAGCTTGAGACAACACTTATGGTCATTGTTGCAGGGGTTGTATTAGACAACTTTGGGAAATATTTGGAGATGAGCTACTACAGGAGTCTGTATAGGATGCACAGCAGGAGTGCAACGCTGCTATTGCTAATGGAAATGCTGTCCATAGAACTGTAATTGAGAACCATTTTACCGCACGATTTGTGTTATGTGGTATTAAAAGATGCCAAATATGTAAACGAGAGAGAGAGAAGCTAAGTACATATCAATGCACTGCAATATACTTTCAATAAAATTAATTATTAATATTGATTGAAAACATTTTAATTCAAAATATTTGCTTGAATATCCTTTCTTTGCACAAATAAGATGTCCCAATTAAAATGGTTGCCTTCTTGTACTTTATTACAATTTATGCAATATTAATACATTAATGTAACATTACAGTCAGATATAATTTACATACAGTACTGTTCAACATATAAACATTCAAACAAAATATAGTTTGAACACTGTTACTTGTCATTTTAAAATAGACTGTTCATCCATTTCTCTAGATTTCATTAAAAACTATTTAAATGGGGCCCGTGTAGCTCAGCGAGTATTGGGGCGTGCTGAGTGACTCCAGTCAGGTCTCCTAAGCAACCAAATTGTTCCGGTTGCTAGGGAGGGTAGAGTCACATGGGATAACCTCCTCGTGGTTGTGATAGTGTGTGGTTCTCGATCTCGGTGAGGCACGCAGTGAGTTGTCAAGTCAAGTCAAGTCAATTTTATTTGTATAGCGCCTTTCACAACACACATCGTTTCAAAGCAGCTTTACAGAAGTTCAGCATTAACAGACGATAAAAATGTAATGTCTATAAAGTCGATAAATCATCATCCTTGTGCAGGGCTCCAAACTGCGACTAAAAATGGTCGCATTTGTGACCAAATAAATTTATTTGTGTGTAAAATTGTGCGTGGATGCGGCAGAGAATAGCGTGAAGCATCCATATGTGCTACGTCTCCACAGTAATGCGCTCAACTAGCCACGTGATGAGACGTGATGATGCGGATTGATGGTCTCACGGAGGCAACTGAGATTTATCCTCCGCCACCCGGATTGAGGCAACTCACTACGACACCATTAGGACTTAGAGCGCTTTGGGAATTGGGCATTCCATATTGGGGAGAAAATGGAAGAATGTTTTTTTTTTTTTAAAGTGTTTCTAGTTCTAAGTAATTTTATTAAAAAATCAGTCAGTGCAAGAAAAACACATTTACATGAGACTTCTCTATCATATGGTTATTTTCTGCTTTTGATGTCAAAATATAAACAAACATGCGCACAAAACTTGGACATATTGGATAAGCCCATAAGAATGTCAGTAAAAGGGCTCCTTGGTAGCTCAGCGAGCAAAGATGCTGACTACCATCCCTGATGTTGTGAGTTCGAATCCAGAGTGTGTTGAGAGACTCCAGCCAGGCTTTCTAAGCAACCAACTGGCCCCATTGCTAAGGTTAGTAGAGTCATATTCGTCGTGGTCATGATATCATTATTCTCACTCTCGCTGGGGTGATGAGTTGAGTGTGGATGCCATGGTGAATAGCTTGAGCCACCACACTCACTAATTCTCTGTGGTAACACGCTCAGCAAGGCAAGTGATAAGATGTGTGTGCTGACTGTCTCGGCAACTGTGATTCGGATTGAGGCGATTAACAGCACCGACATGAGGTTTTAGAGAGAGCAAGTGGGTCTTGGGCATGCCAAAATTGGGGAGAAAAGGGGATAAAGTAGCCCAACCACTGGTTACAGGTTGAGACTAAAATTGCCCGGTAACAGATGCATTTGGCTGTTGATGTTTTGAATTCCCATAAGTTTGAGCGCAGCTCTTCTCTCTGTGTAGGGTAATTCAGGCCTGGGTTTCAGTATTGCCGGTGGCACAGATAACCCTCACATTGGTGAAGACCCTAGCATTTTCATCACCAAAGTCATCCCAGGGGGTGCTGCTGCTCAGGACGGGAGATTACGGTAAGGCTGAAACTTTTATTCTTACATACTCTAGATCACAGGTGTCTAACTCAAGGCCCACGGGCCGAATCCTCCCACCTCATTTAATGTGGCCATTTCATAATTTCAAAAACGTAGGATGAACAGGCAGATAAACAGAATGTATCACTGGCCAATCAGTTAGCACTTTCCTCATGAATATTAATAAGCCATCCCCTGTCATCCTAACCTTATTTTTTTAAGCAAATTTTGCTCTCTCCAAAAGCGTAATGAAACTGCGATAGTCACACATATTATCAGCACGACTGAATGGTCAGAGCTGGTGTGTTTACTCGTGGACTGGTCACAAACGCGCAGATTATTATCAACAGCGCTAGATGTTACTCTGATCAATTTTCAGCATGACAGACTGGAAAGAGTTGCGCGAGCACAAGGCAAATGCGTTTGTTCGTGGACTGGTCTTGATCGCGCAGCAGTGCAGGCCATCATAAACAGCGCTCGTGAGAAGTTTGGTGTGGATCGTGAATCGAGTTTGACCGTGACACAGAATTCTTTGTTGCAAAACTCAAAATGTCTTGATGATGAAACTAGTTTAAAAACATATTAAACAGTCCTGACATTTTAAACTGCACTGAGCAAGAAAACTGATGAAAACTCTGTGCTATGACACCAATTAGAAGGTTTTTCATTCCACACATCACAAACCTTGCAAAAATGTATCATGGATTTATTGTAGTTACACTAACTGAAGTAACTTTGGTATTTAGACTACTGTTTTTTTATTACAAAAATGCATTCATTTTATATATATATATATATAGAGAGAGAGAGAGAGAGAGAGAGAGAGAGAGAGAGAGAGAGAGAGATACTAACCATGGTAGTAAGTTACATGTGGTCTTATTACAAATAGCATTGTTAAAACTATAGATAGTATGGAAAGCTAATAGTTTTCAATAGTGTTGTGTAAAATCCCTTTGAGGGCACAGATAACACTGATGTGGCCCGGGCTGGAATTGAGTTTGACACCCCTGCTCTATATAGTTCAACAAAAGAGTACTTTTACAATCCCATGTGATTGGAAGTTAACACATGCAGGTGCTCATGCAGATGATGCCAAATTGATCCCCAAATACTAATACGTATGGTTTATAGGGGTGTAAGTGTAATCACAATACAATCATAAATTGACTCTTAGCCAGTGATCCGATGTCTGCGATACCTCAAAGTCTGCTGCTATCCTGTCACCGGAGCTCGTATTTTGAGGGAAGCCAGTTTGACATGCATGCACGGATAGATAGACAGATAGAGCGAACTTCGTGTCCCATATAAGAAGTGTATTTAGTGCTTATAAAGCGAGATGAATATAATAAATGTTGCTGTATCCCCTGACAGAAATGCTTAAGGATATGGCTGGCATGAGTGTCAAAATAAAAGTGGATCTTAAAAAAATATGAATCAATATTTACAAGTTGAATCAATGACATTGCATTTTTATCTATTTGATCGATGCATTGATTCAGAATCAGATCAATGGATAGTTATACCCCTAGTGGTTTAAATGTCCAAATACTTTTGAACCACTGTATGTGAATGAGGACACCCTTCAATAAATGCTTTTTAAATGTCAATTTAAATGACTTGGAAATGTATTTGCTGTAGCTTCTGTTGAAATCTATTGACCATGCATTCTAACAAATTTCCTACTCATGCATTGAATTGTGTGTGAATGGATTTGTCCTGTTTTGGAGTGGTGTTACTAAGTGATAGAGCCCTCCAGTCAGTGTCTCAGTGCTGTCAGAGGCTCATTAAACAGTGCTGTTGAGGTCCTGACAGCATCATGCTGACTGATTGGTGCACACACACACTCACACACACACAAGAGCGTAAAGAGGCCAGCCCTGCCACCGGCTGCTTGCTTTATTTCTGATTTGAATTGTGTGTCAGGGAGTTAATGAATTTATATCATAAAGGCTTTGGGATACTTAGTGACAGTGCGATGCATAGACTGTCGAAATAAAGTTTGTTTTGTTAACTTATTTTAACAACCTGTAGTCACATTTTTTTTTTGTCATTAAAAAGTGTGCACTGAATTGTCACTCGTTGTGAACGATTAATTTTTTAGTTATTATAAAAATAAATTAATTAATCTCTCATCAAAATTTATTTACTCGCTCTTCTTCTAAAATTACTTTCTCCGCTGATGTCACCAAGCCCTCAGTATTTTTCAACTCCTGCCCTCCTCTCAACTACCTATAATTTACAAACTAATTGTCAGGATCCTATCATTTCTTGATAGATTACATAGATTAAGTCCCACCCTATGTTAAAGTTTCACTCATTGAATATCCACATTGAATATACTCAATTGCTTTGCTTCACACAGGGTGAATGATGTGATTCTGCGAGTGAATGAGGTGGACGTAAGGGACGTGACCCACAGTAAAGCTGTGGAGGCATTAAAGGAGGCGGGTTCACTGGTCAGACTGTATGTCAGGAGGAGAAAGTCTGCCTCTGAGAAAGTCATGGAGATCAAGCTCATCAAAGGTCCCAAAGGTACAGGAACACCACCGATCTCACAATTACTGTCCAAGAACAGTGGTGCAATTGAGTTAATCTTACAGCAAATCATTGTCGTTTAGCATTAGAGATTTTACAGTGTACCTTGGATATTGAAGTTGATACTCAAATGGGCTTTTCACAGTTGTAACTAGTTGGGTTTCCTTTGAAATATTTCTCACATTTTAAGCACATTTCTAAAAATTAGACTCAGTCGGGTACTAATCTGATATAATGAGTGCTGAAATGGCTGCGATGCCCACACGCCGCCAGCCTTCGCATACCTGGGAGGGCACGTCCTCATAACTGTCTGGGCAGCGTTTCCAAAAGTATTACAAGCTTAAGTTGATCGTAGAGACCATTGGCACCATTGGTTTCTACGATCTACTTAGCTTACGATGCTTTTGTGAATCACGGTTCTGGATGATTGTGAGGACCCACATTAACAGCCAGCTGTGGGATAAACGCTTCTGAATGTCAAGGGCTATGTTAGAAGAATTGTGTTCCAAGGTCTAATTTTTCATTGGGCCATTCACATCAAGCTATCACACAAATGGTCAAAACATGTCATTGTTTTGCAAATAAACTGTTTCCATCACCTTAATGTGCATTTCAAATGTGAAACTCTAGAAAGTCCACCTTCTCCTAGCGCATTCAATTTTAAGCGAATTGTGAGAGTTTATTCGTATGTCAAGCAATTCCATTCAGGATTTCTTTTGCGCAATTCCACAAAGTGCATAAAATAGTTATAATTAGGTCATTTTTAACCCTGGCTTAACCATATCCTGGGTTATTTTGTTCACGTTTCACATTATTCATACTTTACCCTCAGTAAGTGATTAAAGGAATGTTCCGGACCGGGTTCAGTAAAAGTTGAGCTCAATTAAAAAAAAAAAAAAAGAAGCCAAAATTGCGGTTACAAAGGAAGTGATTGGGGCCAGTTCAAATACAAAAAGTAAAGCCACAAGATGTGAACATTAAACAAATTAACATGATTTAGTGTAGTAAAATTGCTTACTAACCTAATCTGCTAATCTGTGTAAAGTTATGTTTTTTCATTGAACATGTTTACCAGCAAACATGTTTACCATCGGTATGTGAAATTTTGGACTGTTTCCATCTGATGCTGAAACTTCTTATGAAAGATTCTGCAATAGTGCAATGAGCATGAATATTTAATAAGCAAGCATTACAAGTTTAGGATCGGTTGTCTGTTGCTAAATGACTTGCTGTAACATTCTTGCACCTTTTAAAAAAAACTTGCATTAAAAAAAAAAACTTCCAAGCGTAAAACATTGCTTAAACCAGAGTTAAAGGCTTTAATCCAGAGTTAAAAAAATACATTAAGCGTAGAGCATAGCTTCCATGTCCCATGTTTCAAAACCTATCAATTAAGATCCCAAACTAATGGCAGTTCAGTATGCATCAAAATACAACTTCTCTTTGTCCCCTGCGGTTACATAGGTTATTGAAGCAGATGAATGTGTAAGTAAACCTGGAAATAAATCGCTATTTATAAAGTTATTATTATTATTAATATTGACTCCTCCTGCATCAACAAGGACAAATAACAAACTGAAGAACAAAATTTCAGTTTCACAAGATGAAATGTGCAATATTCTAGGTGTTTATTATTCCTTGTTCTCCATCTGAGCCTCTAATCCTCAGTGTAATGCTGTGAAAGAAGCAGGAGTGCTGCTAAATCACTTCTTGGGATTAATATCAGAGTTGAGAGTGTACAATGGTTCGGCATTTCACATTCTATTCACATTCTCCCCATCAAGCAATTCTTCTACACAGGCATAAACGCACACGATGGTGCTATTTTAAGGCCAGCCACAACATTCTGCAGTCTTTTCCACAACACAGTAAAGACTTTAAGCTGCTGTTGCCATGGAAACATTCCCCTCCCTTGGTTTTATAGACTGTTTTGTCTTTTTGCAATAATTTATCTCGGTTTATTTTTCTGTTCTTGGAATTTAAAGAGTACAGGATTAATTTTTTTTTATGTTGTTTTGTGTTTGAGAATGTTAAGTATAGCACAATAGAACGTTTAGGAGGTTTAAATAAACAGGTTTTTTTCAAATTTTGTCTGATGTTTTTTTGAATGTTGAGATCATGTAGGTCATAATGCCAAATATATCACAGGTTAATCTGTGTCTTGTGGTATCATCATTAGTTAACCCTTTGCTTTTGTTTGGATCACAGGTCTTGGTTTTAGTATAGCAGGGGGTGTTGAAAATCAGCACATCCCAGGGGACAATAGCATCTACGTCACTAAGATTATTGAAGGTGGAGCTGCACACAAAGACGGGAGGCTACAAATAGGAGACAAACTTCTTGCGGTAAGAACATATCAGTAGTCTGTATTCTATGTTTTTGATGGCTATGTAGTAGTCTGAGAAAGACTGAAGTTTTTCTGTGTGTATTGGTGTGTCTTAGGTGAATAGTTCCTGCCTGGAGGAGGTTACCCATGAGCATGCCGTGACTGCCTTGAAAAATACTCCAGACGTGGTCTACTTGAAAGTGGCTAAACCCAATAGTGTCTTTATGAATGACAGTTTTGCCCCTCCTGACATAACTAACTGTGAGTTCCTCTATTCAATGACCCACCTAAAATCAGCTATATAAATCACTTTATTTATGGCTCGTTTACACCAAGAACAATAACTAACAATAACTTTAACATAAAGTTTTAAAACTCGTTCTAACTCCTCTAAGATAATAGTACATACCACAATTATTATGATAACTTCACTGAGGAACGATATCGTTGGGATCACTTTCAGAGCAATTTTCTTCCAGCTGATAGATGATAAAAACATTGACAGCCAATCAAAATCCATCCTACTTTAAAGGGCTTGAGCTGCAACGTGCACTCATCATAGCATTCAATATAACACACTCAAACGAAATGGAAACTCCTGTTCAAGAACCAGCTGTTTCTTCTGCATACTTCTTCAGTATGAATGGAGATGAGCTAATGAAAATCTAACACAAGCTGGTACCAAAAATTACCTCCGGTGTCCAGCGCTAATGTCGATATCATTGTCTTGCCTCCTTTGAAGTTGTATCTGTCTGTTTATCTTTTGGTTTATTTGCAAAAGATAGGGCAGTAGCAGTTCATCTACATTAATTTTCTTGACTGTGAATATAAATGCAGCACGTGCTTAGAATAAGCAGAATGTTATCATCCATTGGTGTGGATGATAATATATTTCTCATTACAGTTATCGTTATAGTTATCATTCTTGGTGTGAATGGGCCTTTATGCTATGAAATAAATGCCACACTGAAGGAGTTGCCAGTGAGGTATTTAAGTGATTGCCAGAGATGACACAACATGGCCAAAAGTATGGGGACAGGCTAGGCCTCTTAATTCAACTGAAGATAAATCCTAATACTATGGCATACAATGATTCTAGAAAATGTTGTGCTTCCCCTTTCCAGAAGATTGGAAGCTGCTGGGGATGGAAAAACTCCCTTTAATGCCCATTGTTTTAAAATGAAATGCTTTACATGCACATATGACTGTACAAATACTTTTGGCCATATAATGTACAGTATATAAAGCACTAAAGTTTACTAACAGTACACCTACCATTATAAGAATAATGAGGTAGGTAACTTTTTAAGAAGTTATAGAATGCATTAAAACCAATCACAACTTCCTCAAATCATCCACAGTATCGACTGCTCTCTTTTATGATTCCTCAATGGAAACATCTAGCTGCAGTGTTGCTTGCTCATTTGTAAAAGCCATGAAATGTCAAAGGAAAAAAAAAGATAAACTGTTGTACTTGTATAGACTGTTGTGGTGTGAGGCCTATGCCCAGCAGTGAGTGTATTGATCTGTGCTCTGTTCGTTGCCCTGCCAGCGGGAGCACTAATAGCCCACAGAGGAGAGGACTAAACTACTATCGATTACTCTTGTGTGATTGCACAGCCCCCATAGCCATTAAAACCTACGTTGTGTCTGATCGTGCGTACCATTTGTCTCGGAAGTCGGAGCTCTGATTTATTTTCCGAGTTCTGTGACCGGAACTGACAAATGGAACGCCCCCCGATGTCGGAATTCCTACTCGGAAACTCGGACGAACTCAGAGGACCCCGAGTTCAGAAAGCAATATGGCCGCCGTGGTTAATATTTTGATACAATCAAATGCGTGGAAACATTAACACACCTTCTCCGCTTTCTGTCGTCTTCCTCGAGGTCTCTTAGATGAAGGGCATACTGATTTTGTAGCTCCCTGTACTCCGAAAGAGCTAGTGCAACAATTTCTTTCCTGGAGGCATCCATCTTTTTTCTGACTTGTAGTTTTGTGTGTAAATGGAATACATCCAACTCGGATTTCTTGTTTTTTTTTTTAACGGATATGACGTTGATCAGAGTCACGAGCTCCGACAGATTCTAAGACAAATGGAACGCAGCATGAGTCCAGAGGAGGTGATGGTACAACACAAATGCCTCTCCGTATGTCTTCCTCCCCTCCAACATGGGACTAATGACTCTGACTAATGCACGGGACGTGAAAAGTTAAAAGTTTCAACTTTGACTCTGATTGCCACTGTTTTTTTAAACAGTCAATGATTACCAGATAATACACATGATTTATTAGTAAGTGGGAAGTGCCGCATGAAAATCAAAACAAGATGGAAGAGAGACTGAACATGTATGTATTTAGATACTTTGCGTTGTATGACTCGACATCAAAGGTATATCATGAAATTCAGAGATCATTCCATGATGCTATCTGTAACGGTGTATGTTGTGTTGAGAGGTGTGAGCCTGGCTGGAATCATGCAACAGGGACTTGAGCCTTGCAGCCTCATGATCATCAATCATCTATTTGGACGACCTGTTTAGCATTTTAACTTTTGAAGCAGTGGCATAGCCAGAAACGAAGCTCTGGGTGTGCAAAAAGTGAAGCAGAATAAAGTGAAGGGATACATATTGCATTTATTTCAGGGCTAATATTTATTTTTTCAACTCTTATGTTATAATGACTAAACAAATTAATGAAAGTTTTATCAGTGGAGTAAGTTAGGTAGGGCTTTTAGTGTATCCAAATATTAGGTTTAATATTGTGTCTTGAAATTGTATTAAATTATTTTGGGATGACTCGTAATTTTTCCCACAATGTTCTTTCATTTAGACACAAATCTAAATGAAAGAACAATTTGCTCTACCATTTCAAGGACTGTTCGTTGGTCACGTCAAGTGACATCATTGTTCCATTAACATTTCCTGCTTGTCAAAACAGAGACTCTTTAGCAGAGCGGGCCACTACTATTAAAATTAATGGGAGAAATTGGAACGCCCAACGGTCAACGGATGTAGAAAGGAAGTCCCGTCTTAAAGGTAAAATAGCCAATCACCTTTTAGGTGCAGAAATCGCCTGTCAATCAACTCTAGATCACGCATGCGCATTAGCTGTACAAAATGGTAAAATTGCGTTAAGTTGAGTTAAATGTGAATGATTTAGAAAACGTCAGTGTTGGATGAACAAGCATTTTGTTTGGCCGATCATGTCCATGATAAGAGCAGCACAAGCATACAGTAGGTGGAAGCATGCACACCACCGCTTCTGTCTATGACAGACGAGGCATGTTTCTCTGAAGGGCGACAGGCAACAAGCTCTAATCGCGCTTTTAAACCAGGGTTAAACCATGAATGTGAATGTGTCTTGTGTTCTCTACTGTCAGTTGTTGATCAAAAACAAAAAAAGACACTAATATCAATCATGGCGCAGAACCGGCAAAGAAACAGTGAAACAAGAAACAATGCAGCGACTCTCGTCTATGGCTTCTCATATCTAAAAAAATAAAACGGACATCCTTTAATTTGCATCCTGTCATCACCCTCTTAGGATACGAGGCAAAGATGCAAGGAAAGGAAGTGAGGACGGATGATTCCAAGTGAAATGTACTTGTTAATTTAAATGTCCCACTCATTCAAGCATCATTTCAGAGCGTCACCTTTGCGCAGCTGCATGACCTCTGGGCTCTTGCCATTATGTTGTTCAAATATCATTAATTGATATATTAAGAATAAAACATAATAATTCAAGATGCAATGTCAAAGCATGTGATAATTACAGTTTATTAAAACAGTGGTGAAACATTAATCAAACTATTGTCAATCGTCAAGTGCTTCGACACAAAAGATTTCCGCATAGAATGCGTATCCTCGCTCAAGTCTCATAAAACTTCCTCTGTCCTCGTTTCAATTGTTTTTCATTTAAACGTCCTAGATGAATGTCTTTTTTATGCATTTGGTGTATTTTTAGATGCTGTAAAAGAACTTAAACTGTTAAAAACACTTCTCGAGACACCTGCGTTCTGCCTGTGTCTTGCTTTTTTAGTGCAAAAATGCTTTTGGTCTGAAGTGGGGTCAGAAATTAACAACGGCTCAGAGCAAAAATGCCACTGAAGTTGACAGAAATGACCCTGAAATTAAGACATTTTCTCTGACTTAATGCAAACCAAAACAAACAGATGGTAAGTAGAGATTTGAATAAGCTAATAGATTTGCATAACACCTAATGGGAACATTTATTGAACCAATAATTGAAACAGAGAGATAATAAAAAGAATTAACTATTTAATGGTGTCGGCATATAACATATTATAAACAAATAATCATCACGTAAAAGTGCGTTGCAGTACCTTTTTTAATTATTCATAATTGGGGAAGATAGGAAGAAATTTATTATATTTTGCTTATATGCACACAATTCTGAATAATGACACAGTAATCTGAATGCGGTAGCATAAACTTTCTTAATTTTTTGAGTGCGCTTATTTCCTCAGTCTCTGTTATGTGCGTGTAATCTTAGAGGGCCTCTGTAAAGCACTGGGTTTTATTATAGTCATTACAAACAAATATTAAATTCTGTAATCAATGCTTTGATGTTTAGCATCATATTGATGCATTTTTTAAATACCTACATACTATTATGCATCAGTGTTAGTTGACGTTTTTGCTGGCATTTGCACACCCTGACACACCATTGGCTACACCAGTGTTTTGAATATGAAGATGGATGGGAATGTTGGACAAAATGTGCTTGTGTTTCTCTACTGTCTTAAAATTCCCCAATAAGCTTTACCCTGTTTTATGAGAGTCACCTCTGAAAGTTATCCAGCTCCAGCCCATGGTAGCCTTCAGTGCATTTATGTAATCATACACCCTCATCCTCAGCTGTTAAGCACTCCAATGGCTGCTTGACCGCAGACAGGCAGTACCACAAAACCCAATCAGACACGCTTTCATCATAAAGGGCTCTTGATCTCTCTACTTCTTCTGACATGCCCTGCACAGCTCCCTTTAGACACTCATTTTTAATCCTTAAACTGGATGTTCGTCACATTCCCCAGTACAATTAAGGTTAACTCCCATCTCAAAGTTAAAACCAGAACAACTCTGCTCTTAGCTCTGATTCCCCCTTGTGTATGGAGCAATTAAACAAAACTGTTTCAATGTGTGGCCTATTAGACACAGATAAATTAATAGGCCCAGAAATCAGTTTCAAACTATTAGAAGAGAAAGCGAGTCCCTGACCTTAAAGGGATAGTTTATCCAACAACCAAAATTCAGTCTTCTTTATTTACCCTCATATTGGTCCAACCCCATATGACTATCTTCTCCATGGAAAACAAAAGAAATGTTAGACAATGTTAGAGATTGAAAGCCTGGAAATTATATATATGTGTATGTGTGTGTGTGTGTGTATGTATGTATGTGTATATATATATATATATATATATATGGTAGCCAAAAGTTTGGAATAATGTACAGAATTTGCTTTATTTTATTCTGAAATTCTGACTTTTAGTCTCCAAAGTGGCATTCAACTGATCACAATGTATGGTCAGGACATTAATAATGTGAAAAATTGCTATTATAATACCTAAACTACTTCAAAGAGTTCTCTTTGAAGACTGTAGTGTACACCTTTGTATGAAATCTTCAGTTTTTTTGGATCAAGCATTGTTTAGCCTTGATTTCTCAAAACAATGATTGACGAGTATCAAGAGAAAGCCGTTTCTTTTTTGCCATTTTTTTTTACCTAATATTGACCTTAAGAAATGCCAGTCTATTTCATACTGTGGCAACTCAAAAACAAACACAAAGACAATGTTAAGCTTCATTTAACAAATCAAATAGCATTCAGTAATGTTTGATTATAATGACAAGTGATTTCTAGTACCAAATTAGCAATTTTGAAATTGATAACTTGGACCAATAATAAAGAAAAGAAGCCAATAAGTGCCCAACATAGATGGGAACTCCTTCAATACTGTTTAAAAAGCATCTCAGGGTGATTCCTTAAGAAGTTGGTTGAGAAAATGTCAAGAGTACATGTCAATCTAGGCAAAGTGTGACTACTTTGAAGATGCTAAAATATAACAGTATTTATTTTAGATTTTGTTTAGTCAAAACATAAGTCCCATAACATGAGAAATTTCAGAATAATAGTAAATAAAAGTATATTATTTCAGCATTTCTATCTTTCATCACATTCCCAGTGGGTCAGAAGTTTACATACACTTTGTTAGTATTTGGTATTTTTTTCTTTAAATTGTTTAACTTGGGTCAAACATTTTGGGTAGCCTTCCACAAGCTTCTCACTATAAGAATTTTGGCCCATTCCTCCAGAGAGAACTGGTGTAACTGAGTCAGGTTTAGAGGCCTCCTTGCTCGCACATTCTTTTTTAGTTCTACCCACTTATTCGGATTGAGGTCAGGGCTTTGAGATGACCACTCCAATACCTTGACTTTGTTGTCCTTAAGCCATTTTGCTTTATATTTCCATGTAAATTCCTGGCTTTCAATCTCTATATATTTAATTATTATTAAAAAAAATTGTTCCATACAATGAAAGTGCATCATACAGGAGTCAAGATATGTTGATGCCTCAGGGTGCTTTCAGCTTTTTTGGTGTGACCCGAGTTCGAATGTCATCAGTTTGGTTAATTTAGGTTGTGTGAAAAGGTGGTCTGGGGTACGGTTCATGTGAACTCCAGTGCGGTTCGCTGCAAATATGAACGCAATCGTACCACATCGCAGAAGTGAACTGCTATTCACATTCACATTCAGCAGTTCACATTCTTCACATTTCTTGCAATGCATTTATGGGCTCGTGACAGACAAACGCTAATTTTACACATCAATGCACATTCAGTGCGTCAGTGTATGTAAAGTTTTGGTGGTAAATCCAAAGAGATGAATACTTTTATAAGACAGCGAAGCTGATGTCTTCTTGAGTTGTTGCCTAATTACAGGTATACAGCTGCCGCTTTTACTCACATTGATGATATAATCGGACCGTGGTTCAGACCCAAAAAGTATTATGTGAACAGAGACCAGAGGAGGCAGTGGGAGGGGGGAGGAACTCCGGTTTAGTCAAAGCAATCGAACCAAGTGTGAAAGCACATTTAAAAGCATGTGCAAAATTTACTTAAACTTGCAAAACTTAATGAGCAGTTTAAATGGGTGATGGTCACAGACATTTACAAGACAGAGTTGATGTTACTACAGAAAGAGGGAGGTCATCCCTAAGACCAGCCCTTTACAAACCGTGAAGACAGCAGACAAGGATGCTTTGCTCCGCTTGACTTGTAGGCATGAAAGACAAATCACAAATTCAGTCATGACAGGGATTACATGGTCAAGCCTGTATTGCTAATCCAAGCACCAATATCCTAATGCAGGGCAGAGGCCAGCAAGTGGAACTATGCCACACCAGCTAAAGAGAGCCAGCCCAAGTTAATGAATGAAAAATCATTCTGATAAGTGTGCACAATCATTCAGCAGCCTGATCCAGAATGGAAATGTCACTGTTTACATAGCACTGAGAAAAATAGCTTGGGCAATGTTTGCATTCATTTATCAGACTTTGTCTTTTTGCATGTACTATTGTATTGAGGGCACAGAGATCTGATTGATTTGGTCAGTGTGCTGCAGAGGAGGGGGGGGGGGACTTTTCGTGTCAGTAGATTATATTTTTGCCACCACAGAGAGCCATAAAGCATGCATTTCACCATCTGTTGTGTTTTTATTATTGCGCCACTCCATTCCACCCTGCCTGAGGGTAAAGCAAGGTTTCTGCAGTTAAGCCTTTCATTCTTTTAAAGTCTATGGTGCAGTACTGTAGGGATGAAAGCTACCTGATCTAAATATACATCTCAAAACCACCATATACCAGGATAAAACATTTGCCAGTTCTCAGGCCACAAAATGCTACAGAAAGTGACAAAAGGCTACACATATTTCAAGTGTGGGGGCAAAAAATGCCACATAGTGAATTCCTACATCCTTTTTATCCGTTATCTTTGAAGATATTTGGGTGTTTCTTTAACATCGGGCACTTTTATGTCCCAGGGGTTGATTTTTATTATAACAGATTTTAGCTTTTTTCTTTTGGGGCTTTTTTTTTTTTTTAAATGTATTTATTAATAAAGTTAGTGTACTTGTTAAGCAAGCTGACAAATGTGTCATTGCAGAGCATGTTTGAGATGAAATATGAGAAGTTGTGTTTGAAGAAAATTCAAGGCAAATATCACTTATGACAGCTTTTTAAGCTGTCATTTTGTCAAATTATGCAAAAAGTGTGAAAATGTTATTTGATAGTGTGTATGTAGGATACATAAAATGTTTGTTTTGAAATTAGCCTTAGCAAGACAGAGGAGTCTACTATTTTATTTCAAAAACATTTAAAATGTAATTTTCACCACAGAATTTTGTCAAACCCAGTGGTGGGAAGTTTCATGACTTTCAAAAAAAATGACATCTCCTGTGATGCATGTGCATTGGACATTTTTGACAAATAATTTAAAAAAAAAACTGTGTGTGAAAAAAGTTTTAATGAGACGACTTTTTAGAAGACTACAGTGCTAAAAATGCCCAATATTGAAGAAATACCCATTTGTCTTTGTTAGATTTAGCATCTTTTATAATTTTAGATCTAGACTTTAATCTGTTGTGTAGGGAGCCCCTTCATTAGGAGAAAGATTTTTGCTTTCGGCTTGGGAAAAAAGTTTTGTGGTGATCAGAATGTACTTTTTTTTTATACTATTACATGCTGTTTTTGAAAAATGAAGATCAAGAAAACTGACTGAAAACATTTTTAAAAGAAAAAAAATGCTTGCTTAAAATGGTCTTTTCCTACCCATGACACAGGTCTCTCTTCATAAATGATATTTTATTCTTGGGCTTTGAAAGCACAAACAGTATCTAGCCGTTTCCCGCTACAGTGGTATCACATCTTATCACTTGCCGGTGCCGTCTTTCATGCAGTGGACACTCTAGAAGAGGTGTATTACCATTGCTGTCTTTTAGCCTTATTATGTTTAAATATGCATTCAACATTGGGCACGCTTCGGTAACTGCTGACAGTAAATACTTACAAACAGACCTAAATACAGTTTGGGTTCAGTTCAGAAAAAGCCTGTTAATCTCATTTGTGGGTTTATTTTTTTAAACGAAAGCTTTCTCACTGTGCCACATTTGGAGATGAGAATTTTGCCATCATTTGGATATTTGTTGTGGCCATCCCACTTACTATCATTCTGTCTTTATTCAAGCACATATCACTCTGACATACAATTATCAGAGCTCATTTGAGGATGTACTGATATCCAGGCAGTCTTTTGTCATGTGCTCAGCTAACTGTCTGCATCAAATGAGATGTTTACAGAGACAAAGAGAGACATCTGGGTAAGATGAGGAGCTCAGTTTCACCATAACCCCCAGGTCTCACTCCCCCACATGGATATCTGTGTAAGCAGAGCCTCAGTGGAGTTCCAGGTGCTAAAAGCTCAGCCCAGGGTATCATTTACTGTCAATGTACATTGCTCTATCTGAAAGGGCTTCAAAACTCTGACTAGGTAAAATCTTAATAGAATTTAATTATGCAAGTTTGGTGGATTGGAGACACTTGTACAGAATAGTGGAACCATTTGGTGCAAGCTTATAGACAATACAGTTCTAATGATAAGTTCTGTGAACTTTTTGTTTCTGTTTTAATGTGTCTGTTTTTCTCTCTCTCTTTCCCAGCATATTCCCAGCACATGGAAAACCATATCAGCCCTCCAAGCTATCTGAGCCAACCCTTGCCCCCGGTGCATTCTGGACGCTACTCCCCGACCCCAAAGACTATGATGGGCGATGATGACATCTCCAGGTGCAGTTCACCATCTCAATAATGACACTTTTAATTCAGAGTTATTTATGTAACTAGTTAAAGAGATTCACTCATTCCTTAAATAAGTTTGGCTAGATTGGTACATTGGTACCCAGCAGCTGTCTTCTCTTTTTTGCATTTTCTGTTCTTCCTCATCATCATCATCATCATCATCCTCTTTTTGTCCATGGTCATGATCGCTCTTTTCCCCAGCCTCCATTCTCTACCCATTTAAGGCTGGTGAGGTAGAAGTTAAGAAAATTGTACAGGTGCTCATCTGTAGTTGGAGCAGCTTTGGGATATCTTTCTTACTTTATTTTTCCCTTCTCGGCTGCCCACGGTCTTCATAGTTCCTTGCTGCTTTCAGGTGACTGAATGTTGTCATTGACTGAATCTTCCTACAGGATACTACGACTGAAAGAGAGTGAGAGAGGTTGAACTGATTCTCATGACTTAATTTAGGAATTGCCCCACTTTAAGAGGGCAAAATTGCAGATGAAATCACACTGCCACAAATGCCAAAAGAAATGACAGGAAGTAAAGAAAAAAGAAAACTTGACAACTCGACACATAATTGCCGATTTAACGATTTGATAAGCTCAAAATTCAGCCTATCCACAACATGTGTTGGTTCATTTTCATAAAAACAATGGCACATCAAGCCTCTTAGCCAGCTTTCTAGAAAATAAATAAACAAGATTGTTGTAATCCAACAGAACAAACGATTCAATTAATCTGATCATTTAGGTACACAGGAGGATTTGACATGTAGTGCAGCAATCAAACATGTACAGTAGCCTCTAAGGAAGCATGTTTGTGGCATTCTATGTGTTTTTGTGGGGAGTATTTCAGAGTTACAGTATGTTCTTTTGATTTGTCTTTAACAGGGAAAAGCTTATGTTATAAAATGGTTATGTTATAAAATTGACCTTATCAGTATTCTAATACAGAGCTATAGTGAAAAGCCACAAGGATGTTTTTGGTGTAGAATCAGACAGCATTGCCTCTTAAGATCTCAGTTATATACACAAATCCTACAATCTTAAAGGAATCTTTCAGTTTCAATACAAGTAAAGCTCTATTGACAGCATGATGCATAATATCAATTACCATAGAAAATAATTTAAGTTGACATGTATAAAACTTAACAGACGATGTCTAGCACACTAGTCTCTTGTTAAAGGAATATTCCGGGTACAATACAACTTAAGCTCAATCAACAGCATTTGTGACAATATTGATTACCACAAAAATGTATTTTGACTCATTCTTCCTTTAAAAAAAAGAAAAAAGTCAAGGTTACTGTGAGGCACTTACAATGGAAGTAAATGTGGCCGATTTTTTTGAGGGTTTAAAGGCAGAAATGTGAAGCTTATCATTTTATAAAAGCACCTACATTACTTCAGGTAAAACTAGTTTATAATTTGAGCTGTAAAGTTGTTTAAATTGTTATTTTTACAGTCGTAAAAGTTGTAAAATTGGCAATAACTTAACACAGAAAAGGTTAAAAATCTATTTTTATCACACTAAAATCATGTTAACACAGATATTGTTTATGTATTGTGGCTATACCTTTGATTGGCCCCGATTCACTTCCACTTTAAGTGTCTTTGGAGGGGCAAGTCAAAATTAAAAGAAAAGAAAAAACTTCTAAGGGACCAGTTCAAATATTTTTCTGTGGTAATGTATAATTATGCCACAAGTGGTGTCAGCAGAGCTTACAGTAGAGCATGCATTGATCTGGAACATTCCTTTAACAACAGTTCCACTTGTATTAAACTGTAACCTTAAAAGCTAGTATGTCTAACCCATATGTACTGTTTCAGGTTTACACTTCTAGCACTCAGAACTGTGCCAGCTGTGTTTCTGATGTGATAAAACAGTTTGTATATGCTCTGCAAAGGATCTGTGAGTTTTGTGTTACATGTTTATATGGATGTATAAGGACTGTTTTTTTTCTCCGCTTAAGCAGAGAGCCCAGGAAGGTGGTACTGCATCGTGGTTCTACAGGGCTTGGCTTCAACATTGTGGGTGGAGAGGATGGAGAGGGCATCTTTATCTCTTTCATCCTGGCTGGAGGCCCTGCAGATCTGTGTGGAGAGCTAAGAAAAGGAGACCGCCTGGTGTCTGTGAGTATTTGAGCAGCCACTGAAGTCTTACCCTCTCATATACTGTAAGATGATCATCAAATCAGGAGTATTCAACAGATGTACTTTGTCCCTTTTGCATGCATTTAAAGGGATGGTTCACCCAAAAATGAAAATTCCATCATCATTTACTCACTCGTAAAGTGAAACCTTTATGACTTTCTCCGTTTCGTTGAACAGAAAAGATGTTAGGTAGGTTGTTTGTCTCAATCACCATTCACTTTCATTGCATCTTTTTTCCATACAATGAAAGTAAATGGTGACTAAGGCTGTCATTCTGCATTTTGTGTTTCACAGAAGAATGTCATAAGTGTGAGTAAATTGTGTGAACTATCTTTTCCCTGTTAATGTAAAAACAGCTGACAAAGCATTGTACCTCTCTCAGGTGAATGGTATAGACCTACGCAGTGCCACTCACGAACAGGCTGCCACAGCTCTGAAGAACGCCGGACAAACTGTCACCATTGTCGCCCAGTACAGACCTGAGGGTGAGTCTCTTACTGCAGGACAGTGCCACTGTCAATCATTTTAAAAGACCAATAATAATAAACCAGAAATCAATCAGCGATCAATAGAACTCTCTTAGTTGTGTTATTACAAGAAAAAAGCCAATACTCCAGTTTTATAGCCATCTATTGACTCTTTTTACTCAGGTCAGACTCTTAAATGGAACTCATAAAAATTATATTTGGATGTTAAAGCATACAAGGCTGATGATATGAAGATGAAAACTTTTAGAAACAGGGATGACATTATTTATCAAAATATACCACAGTCAATAATATCTTTAAAAGGGAAACATTAATAATTAATCATAACTCATTATTAATTATGAACATTTGGATCGGTTAATAGGATTAACTTGATGTAGCTGAATTAATATTACAATCAATGTATCTGTTTGTCCAGTGAACACTCAGTATTGATTGTCTATCAATTCTCAGAAAGTATATTTTTCGTGGCCACACAAAAATAACTCTTTCTTAGCATGGAGCTGAGATTGAATCGTTAAATTAACACTGATTTACAAGCAGACCAGAATCAGCTCGCAAGAAGGTACACAAAAGTTTATTTAACTAAAATACGAACACATAACTAATCTAAATCTAAACAAATCTAAACAAAAACATACAAAAACATACACACGATATATATATATACCATTGTGCAGGATGTCACACAAGGATTAATTTGATAGGAAACATGATACTAAATTATTTTACATTAGCTGGAAGTCCTGTCATCTGTTTTTTATTATTATTGACAAGTATTCTGCAACATGTTTTTCCATGATGTTGCTCAAAGGTTCTCATGTAAAATCTTTCATACTGTATCTTCTAAACACATCTAATCATACATCTGTGTAATGATTTGTGAGCAGCTGAACAAACTAAAGCACCTGAAACATCTCCATATATCAGCTGCACTCTGAGAGAGGAGTGTTGAAGTTTGGTGGCCTTGTGTTTTTCAGAGTACAGCCGATTTGAGGCCAAGATCCATGACCTGCGAGAGCAGATGATGAACAGTAGCATCAGCTCAGGCTCAGGATCACTGAGGACCAGTCAGAAGAGATCGCTATACGTCAGGTACTGGACAGATATCTACAACGCACCACATGGAACTATAAATTAGACACAAGTACTCCAATTTTGTGTTTCAATTAAATTTGTATAAATTGTGTAATTGGAATGAGATTACTTTTATTTACAGTTCAAACACTCATTTAAGTGATTTAGATAAGTTTAAGCATTTTGAGATCAGCTTCTCTGACTTTGCCACACAAGCTCAAACATTAAAGGAAAACATATTGGGTGTTTCTCTTTTTGATGTTTTCTTCAGAGTGCTGTTTGATTATGATAAAACAAAGGATTCGGGATTGCCCAGCCAGGGCCTGAACTTCAAGTTTGGGGATATCCTGCATGTCGTGAATGCTTCAGATGATGAGTGGTGGCAGGCACGGCAGGTCACTCCTCAAGGAGAGGTGGAGATGGGCGTCATCCCTAGCAAGAGGAGGTGAGAGAGTCAAGCCAACTAACAAAAAACTAGAGATCTGCATTGCCCTTAAAATGAAACCAAACCCAACCCATCCTATCAGAATTTATGACCAAACTGGGCCAGAACCCAAAATCGCTCATTCTCTTCATAATTTCTTTCCCAATTTCTTCTATAGTTGCAATAGGCTATATTTTATGTAAGTATCCTAGGCAGCTAAGAAAGGTAACAGTGGAAACAGTTATCATACATATTTAAAGAAAAGGTACTACGGACAAAAAGGGAAAAAACATTGGCTTTATCACCGAAACTTTTCTTGCTGCAGAAGAATCTATAATCATGTGTAACAATGTACAGTAACAGGCACATTAAGTCTTCTTTGCAACCTTAACTTCAACAAAACATCAAATCTTTGTGATGCCTGTGCTAAAACCAAGCTAGATGCAGTGCAAAGAATGAAACATAACACAGGTGTCTCCAGATGCATTTTTATAAAAATCAAAGTTGTCACAGTGTCTAAAAATGCAGCGGTTCTGCAGGAGATGCTAAAAAACAGTGAGAAGTGTTGCAATGATCAAAGATGTCCATTCAGCATGTGTTTGTTTAGAAAAACAATGGAAAAACAGGGCGGATGGGCACAAAAAGACATTTGATGTAACGGGCACTAACTATACATTTGCGCATGTCTGTGAGGGAGAGCACATGTGCAAAACAAATTAGGTAGGCCTATTTATTTTTTCATGAACTACAAACCCAACCTAAACCTAAAGTCATACTTAAAAAAGTATGCTGAACCTGGTCCGAAACCCAGTGGTTTGTCAAATTCCCTCATGGCGGGGCCGAATTTCAGACCTCTTAAAAAAACACTTGCACCATTAATGGCAAGTACCTTGATTTTTGGTTAGAACTTCATACTGCCCCATTATGATCACATGATTCACAAGGTTTAAGTCTTAAACTTTAAGAGGATCAGCTACTTCCAAAGGCAGTCGCACACCAGGCTAGAAGCGTCACGCCACCTCGAGGCTAGGACACTGCACAGGTATCAAACACGTGGCACGTCAAATCGGTTCAGGTTGCATTCGGTACACACGAGTTACAACGGTTTTTCTCTTGTTCAAGAATGAAAAATGCTTAAGTAAATAATCTATGTCCATATAATGGAAAATATGTTAGTTACGCTCTGTGGCATGGCAGAAATTTGAGCAGCCTCTGGAGTCATACCTGGGTGTCACCGACAGACACCGAGTGGCGGTGGTGGTGTGCGGACCTTCATTTTAGAACGCGCCATGTCGCCAGAGGCACCCACCCCAAAACCATTTTCTCAAGACATTTCAATTCGTTTTTGGCAAAACATCAAAGTATATTTGAGTCAGAATGTGGTAGACTCACTTTGGCACTGTTTGAGCTTCATGTTTAGAGACATACAGCTAAGTCGAGTCCCATCTCTCCCTCTCCTCATATACTGTATCACCTCCCTATACAATTAATGTTAACTTGTCCATATGGAAAATATAGAACATGGCTCCTTGTTGTTAATTCATTTTTATCATGCCACGTCCAATGGCCAACCTCCATGAAAGATTTCAACTTGCCTCAACCATACCTGGGAAATACAAGACTGTTAAAGAGTCAGACGTTGAATCCATTCAGAAATAATATTCCTTCAGGGTCCTCCAACACCTTTCCACCAAAGACTTCAAGAAGGTTTAGACTGGACCGGAGTCTTCCTGTATGTTTACTGATAGCTCACCATCAGGATCCTCTAGCACATGTCTTGAAGTTGTCCTAATGAAGGGGATATGTGCTTTAAAGGTGGTGTAAAATGGATGAAAAGTTGAATAACATCTACTGTAATGTGGAATCCTGTGTGTTTTCCTTCAAGAGTGGAGAAGAAAGAGAGAGCCAGATTAAAGACAGTAAAATTCAACTCAAAGTCACGAGAGAAAGGGGTGAGTGAACCATTTCATACTTCAATACCAACTAAGATATAAACAGTTACTCTAAAAGACACTGATATCATAAAATAATCTGTCACAATGCTAAGACTCTTTTCCAAAACCCTAGTGAGCTGCCTTTGTGTCTGCACTCTACTGCCTACACAAGTAGCAGCTTTAGGCTGTTTTTGAACAGTATTCTCATGAGAAGCATCGCTATGATGCCTTAAAATGCTGTCTAGTTAGGAAGCTCACAAGGTTTTGAAATGGACGTCTTGCGCAATGTGGTGTTAGTGACCAACAAAGCTAAATATCTAGTGTACAACATTAAATAAAATTGAAATGCATTTAAAATGGCTTTACAATGAGCATTTGCTTGTGTCCCTACCTCTGTGAAAGTTTGGCCATTTGATATTAACTCACATGTAATAATGCTCAGTCAATGCATTCAGTGGAATTGTAATGTTCTAGATGTCGTGTACTAATCAGTCTGCCGTACGAATGGCCCAGTCTAAATTAACAGCATGTGTAACCGCAAGTGCTGGAGGCATCTATAACTCATTAATAAGGCAAAGAAGTTAAAGACCAGACCTGTAGTCTCAGCACATATTGTCTAACATGCCAATAAAGGCAAAACATGCATGATAGGAAAACAAAGGACAAATACGCTTGCCATTGATGTCAGACTGCTCGTTCTTCTGAACGCCACACCTCCTTCTCACCCCTCCCTCCCTTGCTCCTGTCCTTTATTCTTTCACTTTTACTCCTTTCACTACTGTGTAACACTCTCCAAATATCTGCAGTGTAAAATCACTGTCTGAATGGATATACCCTACACGTGATGCACCTGTAATCAGGATGCCTAATCACTACCAATGTTCAGTGATTTAAAAAAATACAGCCTTAACTTTTGTCCTGGTGTCACTGCTGATAAGAAAAGTAGCCACAGCCAAAGCATATGCTTCTGGCACCTTTAAAAAGCTTCCTACCCTCTGCATGCAAATAGAGCAGTTCTGTCCGTCTGCCTTCACAAGCCTTCTGTCTTGAGTGTCCTTGGTCTATGGCTTCAATCCATTTATTTGTCCTGTTCAGTTCTTCATGCATTTCATACAGTTGGAAGTTTACATACATTTAGGTTGAAGTCATTAAAACTCATTTTTAACCGCTCCGCAGATTTAATATTAGCAAACTATAGTTTTGGCAAGTTGCTTAGAACATCTACTTTTGTGTGCATGACACAAGTCATCTTTCCAACAATTATTTACAGACAGATTGTTTCACTTTTAATTGACTATATCACAATTCCAGTTCGTCAGAAGTTTAAGATAACTGTGCCTTTAAGCAGCTTGGAAAATTCCAGAAAATGTTGTCAATCCTTTAGACAATTATCTAATTAGCTTCTGATAGGAGGTGTTCCTGTGCATGTATTTTAATGCCTACCTTCAAACTTAGTGCCTCTTTGCTTAATTCATGATGGGGAAAATCAAAAGAAATCAGCCAAGACCTCAGAAAAAAATTGTGGACCTCCACAATTCTGGTTCATCCAATTTCCAAATGCCTGAAGGTACCACGTTCATCTGTACAAACAATAGTACATAATTATAAACGCCATGGGACTATGCAGTCATCATACCGCTCAGGAAGAAGACACGTTCTGTCTCCTAGAGATGAATGTAGTTTGGTGCGAAATGTGCAAATCAATCCCAGAACAACCGCAAAGGACCTTGTGGAGGAAACGGATAGACAAGTATCTATATCCACAGTAAAACAAGTCCTATATTGACATAAACTAAAAGGCTGCTGATCAAGGAAGATGCCACTGCTCCAAAACCGCCATAAAAAAAAGCCAGTCTACAGTTTGCAAGTGCACGTGGTGACAAAGGTCTTACTTTTTGGAAAAATGTCCTCTGGTCTGATGAAACAAAATGGCTATAATGACCATTGTTATGTTTGGAGGAAAATCGTGAAGCATGGCGGTGGCAGCATCATGTTGTGGGGGTGCTTTGCTGCTGGAGGCTAGTGCACTTCACAAAATAGATGGCATCATGAGGAAGGAAAATATATGGATATATTGAAGCAACATCTCAAGACTTTAGCCAGGAAGTTAAAGCTTGGTCGCAAATGGGTCTTCCAAATGGACAATGACTCCAATCATACCTCCATAGTTGTGGCAAAATGGCTTAAGGACAAAGAAGTCAAGGTATTGAAATGGCCCTGACCTCAATATGATAGAAAATTTGTGGGCAGAACTGAAAAAGTGTGTGAGCAAGGCGGCTTACATACATGACTCTGTTACACCAGCATTGTCTGGAGGAATGGGCCAAAGTTCCAGCAACTTATTGCGAGAAGCTTGTGGAAGGAAACCCAAAAAGTTTGAACCAAGTTAAACAATTTAAATTCAATGCTACCAAATACTAACAAATTGTATGTAAACTTCTGACCCACTGGGAATGTGATGAAAGTAATATAAGCTGAAATAAATAATTCTCTCTACTATTATTCTTTCACTTTCACTTTCTTAAAATAAAGTAGTGATCCTAACTGACCTAAGACAGGGAATGTTTTCTACGATTAAATGTCAGGAATTGTGAAAAACTGAGTTTAAATGTATTTATCTAAGGTGTATGTAAACTTCTGACTTCAACTGTACATACTTTTGATTCCACCACTTAAAAAAGAAAGTTATCACCTGTCTATAAGAAATTGCTCTTCAAATTGATTTTGAAATACTTTAATACTTTAAAGAAATGGTTAATTAAACCATCAGGGATTCACAAAGCCAATATCTTTTTTTTACTCCATATGGACATTAGACAGCCCTCTTCCCCTGCCCTTCTTTTCTTTTGCCCTTCCTTCTCTTCCTCAGCAGTCCCTCAATGACAAGCGTAAAAAGAACCTCTTTTCCCGCAAGTTCCCCTTCTACAAGAACAAGGAGGCGAGTGAGCAGGAAACAAGCGATGTGGACCGTAAGTACAGACAGTCCCGCCACTGAAGGCCGCACACCTGGGCAAGAATAGGGCAGCAGGTCATAAGGACAGAGGTGGGCACTGCTCCACTGGGCACAGCGGGCATTAGAGCCATTTTTTGAAGCAACAACACCATGTGCTTGCATGTCCAGCAGACAGAGGTGTGTGGTCCTCAGAAAAGCTTGGTGCCTGCTGTGTCCAGTGGCTGGACCAGGCCTCAGAGTGTCTCAGTAACCCATATACTCTTGTGGTTGTTGTCTTTCTTGTTGCTCCCTTCCTGACCGCTCAACAGGACAACCCAGACGACATGATATCCAAAGGCCTAAGTAAGTGCCCCCTGTAGATTTCTACTTGGTCTCCTCTGGACCAAACCTCCACTCTCGCTTACTTTCTCTGTCATCTTCCATTGCTCTTGCTCTCATAGCTCATGTTGATCTTTCTTTAAAGAGCACATTTAGTCCCAGAGTGCAAGAGCCACTTCTCTAGACAATGTTTACACTGTTGGTTATGATGAAGGGTTGGGATTTTCTACTGTAGGACCAACTTTGTTCTATGGATTCTGTCCTAATTCAGTTTCTGCTTATGTTATTAAGTCTTGATATTTATTATCTATAGATTTTCCTCTAGAACCACAAGCTACAGAGCCCCTTAGAGGACAGAGAGGGAATTTATTTTAATAAGTTTTTTCTTTACCAAATAACTGTACCATCATAAAATTTGTGTATGAAGGACAAAAGATTAGACTGCGTTGTACTAATGTGCCATCATACTGTACACTCTAGCTCTTATATGCAGTGCTGGGAAGTAACTGGTTACATGTAATCTGGATTACATAATCAGAATACAGGTAAAAAGTACTTGTAATTAGATTCAATTTCATTTTAAAATACTAAGTCAGATTATAGTTACTTTTTATGGACTACATGATTATATATTAATAAGGGAATGGCAGTAAATCATAATTTTAAATAATAATAAATAAGTTCATAATTTATTGATCTCCACCTAATTCTTTTAAAAAAATCTTTTAAAGGTTTCATTCTAAATCAGCCTACAGATTATGTATACAATAGACCATGCCTTCTCATGGTGAATTATTATACAAGTTAATAAACAATGCTGAGGAAATATTAGGTGTACATTGTGTCCAATAACCTTTAGTCATTTCTGAAATAGTTTTTTTTTTTTTAAAAGTCCACTTTTAAATGAATAATTTACACCCTTTATACATATCAGTTAAAATGTGTTTTGTGTTTCATTACCCTTTAAGTGCCTTTTGTTATTTCACTCAATAACAGACAAATAGTGAGCACATCATAGAATTCATATCAATAATCATATTTTGATTCATTAATTAAGTTTCCTTAAAAGTAACATTGTGTCAAAATAGCATAGATTATCCTACACAAATGATTATGACATCATATAAACAAGAGTTAGAGCCGAGGTAATCAAAAAATAATCAGATTAGATTACCTAAAAAACACTATCCTAGAGATTACGTTACTGATAGCAATTTTAGTACTGGATTTCAATTTAGACGTAATCTACCCAGCACTGAATATATATTTGCATTCTTCTACAGTTGACTCCTTAAAGGTGCACTAAGTAATTTTTGTTTATGTTTTGCTCTTAATAGTCTTTCTCAGCAACTGATACGACATTGGTCTTGGACTTTGTACTGACATCTTTCGAGTGGATGCATTATTTTTAAAAGGAATTGTTGAAAATTGTCATTTCTGTCATCAGTTACTCATCATCACATTACACACCTGTATGACTTTATTTTTTCCCCCATCATTTCCATTGATTGAAAGCTGCTCTTTTAAGGTCCAATAAAGCACCATCAATGTGGCAGGTTCAAATATATGTAAGTGTGAAGAAGATATGAGAGCTACAGCAGAATGGAAGATTTTGGAAAGGTTGAGTAGTTGATAACAGAATTTCATTTTTGGGAAAACAGTCGCTACAGGATAAGTGTACAAAATACTTATTGCACCTTTAAGTTGCAGACTACACGGCTACTGTAGTGTTTCACAGAAGGTGTCCCTCTAGTGGTATGAATGTGTACTCCTTTACTGTATTATACACTGGCTGGTATTGTGCGCTCACTCGAAGTCACCTCATGAATCAGTCGTCATGTGCTCCTGTTCTTGGTTTTCATTATCCATTCCCCTCTGTTATGATTTCAGAGCATGTCACTTCTAATGCCAGTGATAGTGAGAGTAGTTACCGTAAGTTCTTTCTTTCATTGTGCCCTTATTCCGGCATTCTCGTCTGCACCTCTTGTTTTCTTTTACATACTTAACAATGTCATGCTCTCTCTCTCTCTCTCTCTCTCTCTCTCTCTCTCTCTCTCTCTCTCTCTCTCTGTGGCATGCAGCATAAGCTTTTGTGTATGAGATATCCATAGTAGTGGATAGATAATATTGTAACATATAAAGTGTGGTAAAGTTTATGTTGCTTCTAAATGACAAAGCAGTGTTATTCAGGACTTCTTAAGAGTTTACATTGATGAACAGACACAAGCGTCCACCTCCTTCCATGCGAGGAGTGCTGCAATGAGACAGGCTTGGTATGTTCCAGAAGCCACACAGATACAATACCAAAATCAATCAGTGAGCCCTCCGTCAGCCCCTGACTCAGTCTCCATAGCAACAGTGCATCCCTCATCACTTCCCAGCCTTTGCCCTCTCTCTCTGTCATAGACAGTCGGAGAGTCACTATGGTGCTATATCAGAGCCTATATACTACTATCATACTATTCTGTCTCACAGGGGCCAAATACACACACAACTTTAATCTGCAGTACAGACAATGCATTATGGCTAGGTATCGCCAACTACTTCACAATACAGTACACATTGTGATTACATGATATTACACAATCATTGCACAATGTATCACAACAGCATAATTGGAATCAGATTGTTATTGAAAGTACAACAAACACGTGAGAGAGTGAATATGCGTTATCAGCTTCAATTTCTCTTTTACGGTTTGCTTGCCTTTTGTACAGGATGTAGAGTATTGAGTAGCAGATTCATTAAACAGTTGTACCACTTTTGCGCATGGTATTTCAATGCAAAAACCTGCGTCTTATTCACTAACCACCCGCAATCTATTTTAGCAGGCGAATTCAGCACTGAAATTACGCTGCTTCTTGAGAATTGAAATGGAGCCATTGTCATTACTTTCCATGCAAACACGCCTCCTTTCCATGTAAATTATGCTCATTGTAGATTGCGATTCATTCACAAAAATTGTCTGGCGCAATTTAGACTGCACTATTACCGCCGAGTGAAAGTAGGGACGGTAAAATGAATTTTATTTAAAAGAGATTTTCATGAACTGATCATATCAACAATAAATAGTCAAATGATGAAGAAGAGCGTTATAACCTGGCATATATCCAGATGCGCGGTGTCATTAAGCACACTTTCTGCACAAGAGATGATGCATTAAGAGATGATCCAGGTCTGGATCAAAGTGATGCTGTACAGTCCCGGCAGGGTGTGTCAAATACGGTGGTCTGCGGCATCCTCCACTATGTAGCGTTCAGAATCGGACACCAAGATCAGAATTGTGAGTGCAAATTGCATTCAGCAGCAATTGTGTGGCCGCATATGCGCCGTTGCCTGATCTGCAGAATTTAATTGGTGAACCAGGCGCTAAACTGGCGCAGAGCGCGTGCAAACAAAACAGTGTTTTTACTGGCCACAATTCATTCTTACTGAATCTGCCCCTGAATGTTTTGTTTTTTGCACCTCGTAGAAGCAGCTCTTACTGTACTGAGAAATTTTGTCTTGTAGGAGACGAAATCAATGAAATACACATTAACAAATAATATATATCAATACACGGATCTAAGGTATCTATGCAATTTCATTAGAACTAAAATCACAATGTTTTGATGTACTGTATAACAGTATTGGCACTAGGGATATGAATCGTAAAAATTTAACAATATCAACGGTTTAGTAATTTTTTTATTCACTAAAAAGAACTGGCAGATAAGAGTCATTCGTTAAGGAGAGGGTGCTATATATTTTGCACTGTATATTCAAAAGAACCGTTTCATACGAGTAATTTCTTCGGGAACCATGCTTCACTGGTTGAACTGCAATGTTCTGCACTGCTATTCAATAGCTGTGTTGTATTTCTACTGAACTTTAGCACAGGAAAGTATTTTAACATGGTGTTCCACCCGCATCAGTGGAAGTATGCATGTTCGATAACCTTTAACGGCACCGAAACTCATAAAAATGGTTTGGTTCCAGTGTTTTGTTTTGTTTTTTTAAATGGAACAAGAATTAGAACCAGTTCTCAGTTTCCAACACTTGTCGGCGCAGCCCTATTGTGCATGACTTATGGACAGATGCTTGTTTGAGATAGTTGAGACTGTAGTCTGTGTAATTAGTTTGTGTGTGATCTCTCATACATAATAACAAAATAACTAACAAAATCAGCCAATTAATCTGTGTTATCACATATACCTAGCACTCTTTTTCACTTTTTTAACACCGCTTTGCTGGGGGTGGGCGGGGATAAATAACATTTTGTGATTAAAGTACACATTTTAATTTTACAATACTAAATATTATCAAATAGAACTAGTTTGCTGGTCGCTTTTTCAAGTATGTCACAGGCCTTTACAAATTCTACCCTTCAGTTTAACATTGTTCATTCATTTACATTAAACATATATCAGATTCTAATTCAAAATGCACAGGCGTGCAGTCAGCCTCAGGCAATAAGGCCTGCTGAGATATGTAGAAAGAGCTCTACTTTAATCATCATGACAATCTCACATTAACCATGACTGAGGACTCCATTGCTTTAACACTATACATTTGTGTGACAGAGAGGTCCTCTAGTGGCCAACAGCAAATCTTAATTTTTCGAAAAATTAATAACATAAACGAGATTGTGAATTGTAGTAAGAGATATGTCTATTCATTTCTCAGGTAGTCAGGAGGAATATGTGCTGTCATATGAGCCAGTCTGTCAACAAGAAGGTAAGGGATACTGTAATTATTTTCTGTAATGGCATTATTTGTCAAACTTTGATTATAAGGAAAGCACATCCCATAAATTGTATCTCTACTACACTTTATGGATAGTAAAGTTTTCATTATGGCACAAGAACACTGTTTTTATTTGCTCCTTTACTCTGACGCTCTTTAGAGAAATTAAGCTAATTTCATGAATTGTCTTACAGTGAACTACTCACGACCAGTGATTATCTTGGGTCCGATGAAAGACAGAGTAAACGATGACCTTATATCAGAATTCCCTGAGAAATTTGGCTCCTGTGTTCCCCGTAAGTATCTGTACACCATGTGTGTGGTCTGAGGAGATATTTACAGACCATTATTGTCAACAAAGATTACAATGTGTTTTGCAAACATATCAAATTAAAAAGGCATTCCATGCTACATTGACACGGCCTGATGTTCAGCACCATATTCTGTAGATATGTTCATGTTTCTAAATTGTTACGTTTTTAAATTGTAGGAGAGATTAATTTAAATTGTAGTTTAGGCTAAAGGGGTAATATCATGAGGAATCTGATTTTGTTTGATGTTTTGAAATAAGAATTTATGGTTCAAGGGAAAAAATACTGTAACCTTTAGAACTCAAAACTCCTTACTCTTTCAAAAAGACCATTGATTGAAAGTAAGCTGTAATAATAGCCCATTATGTACTTCCACAACTTGCTAATATTCTGTAGGATGAATACACACACACTTTACCGCCACATTTGCACGTCGCTGATGGCTAATCAGTATTTAGAAACTGCCCAGGAAGGTAATAAAGAGGAAGTAGGATAGAGAATTTTTTTCCCCTAAACATCAGAAGAACTAACAAAAAGAGAAAAATGTGTGAAAGTCCTCTAAATCTGCATATCCTTCCTAATAACACAAATTTACAAAGAAGTAAAAAAAAAAAAAAAGGCATAGCAGCAAAAAACTCTGCCTGTTTAATTCTAAGAATCAGTGAGATGGAAAAAATGTTCATGGAAAATTAATATTGTTTTATGTGTTAAAAAAAACATGACCAACATTATAACTGACCTAGTAAAGTGAATTATAGATACAATTATTTTTAAGTATTTATATAATAACAAAAACATTTCTCACAAGAAATGCACTGCATGTCATGAACCATGTTACAACCATTAGTTTTGTACGTAAATTAACCTTACAGCTTGTGCTCTTTTCTTTTTCAGATACAACAAGGCCAAAGCGTGATTACGAGGTGGACGGGAGAGACTACCACTTTGTCCTGTCCAGAGAGCAGATGGAGAGAGATATACAGGAGCACAAGTTCATTGAGGCAGGCCAGTACAACAGTCACCTGTATGGAACCAGTGTGCAGTCTGTCAGAGAGGTGGCCGAGAAGGTGAGCTCACTCACACATTTATTGTTTTGCATAGGAACTGTTTTAATACCAACGCTAACACCAATATGATCATAAAGTCTAAATCCTTACTATTTTCCAGACAAAAAAATATTTTAATATCATTATCATTTAGCGCAGCATTATTTCTAGAAAAAAGATGCAAAATATGAATGAGATGCCTGCTCAATTGCTGACAACAGTGTTACTTGCATGACATACATCATTATTGCTAACCATATTTAAACACTCTGGTGATTTTCTCAGGGCAAACACTGCATTCTAGATGTATCAGGCAACGCTATCAAGAGACTGCAAGTTGCTAAGCTTTACCCCATCGCTATTTTCATCAAACCAAAATCAATGGAGAACATTATGTAAGTAGAAGACAAGGGATCAAGCAAGTGCTTAAAGAGAGAAATCTCTGTTCAAAAAAATGTAATAAAAAAGTGTTAAAATGTCACTATCTATGGCTTTTACATCACTATTGTATTGCTAGAATAGAATATGTATTTGGGATCCTCCTTTTATAATGTATGTTCCATTGTGTGTCATATATACCATAAACCTTACACAGTCAAACCAACTTTAATAGGGTAGTATGCAAGGATCACTAATCTATAAATGTTCTCTGTTTCCCCCAAAAGCAGAGTAATGCTTTGAAATGAGTGTGATGCGTAATAAAAGTGTAATTCTGTGTGCTCTTTCAGGGAGATGAACAAAAGACTGACAGAGGAACAAGGCAGGAAGACATACGACAGAGCCATGAAGCTGGAACAGGAGTTTATGGAGCACTTCACAGGTCTGTGGGTCTCTCTCTTACAGATGTCAGGAATAACAGCTAAACCAAACTCTGAACCAAAGTGCTGTCATGCCTATCTATATATTTTCAATATCAACTAGTAGGATGTGTGGTTCTCTTAATGAAGCCCTGTATAATTAGGTGAGTTTAGGTACATATCAACCGCCGGTCTTGCAGGTTTGCGCTTTACAACATCAGGAAAATGAAACCTCTGTTCTGGACATTTCAAGACTGGACTACTGCAATGCTCTGTTGGTTGGCCTTCCAGCTAACACAATTAAGCCACTGCAGATGAAGCTTTGACTTTCGGGACGGCCAATGGAAGCGCACCCTCTTACTTCAGTTCACTTCTTCAGGTCTATGAACGAGCAACGCCTAGTGGTCCCATTACAAAGAGGCTCAAATTCTATTTTATGATTGTTCACTTTCTCTGCTCATCTGTGGTGGAATGAACTACCAACCTTCACACAATCTGCTGTTACCTTCTCAACATTCAAGGACCAGCTGAAAACACATCTGTTCCATGAGCACTTAACCAACCCACACTAAATGCACTTACTACTGCACTTAACGTACCAAAAAAAAAAGAAAAAAGAGAAGAAAACAGCATTTAATGTAAATAAAACTTGCTTATTAGGAGTCATATTTCACATTTCAATACTCTGAATCCTGGCTGGAAAGTCTGGAAACAGTCCCACTAGTAAAATATGTGCATATTTATATAAAATAGCATGTCAACTAATGTAAGTAAAACTAAATGACTTACTCATCCGAAATTATATCCTCGGCTGGATTGTATCCTCGGCTTCAAAATACAAACGTTCATTGGATTCCCACTCTTCTGTCAATATCTAGGAGCTTCCTCACTTGTGTATCGTGCGATCTTCCAAACGCGCAGAAAAGTGAATGAACTTTGTTTTTAAGGCACAGTTTTTAAGGGCGTTAACCATTTGCATTGATCGTTTCAGCACATTACCGTATGAATAGTGCTCGCTGCCCGTGATTGTGATCACATTTGGGATAGTTAGCTGAGCCAGGAGAAACTGTACATCGCATTGTTTCATACAGATTACATTGCAGGAGAATATTTGTTTTAAATTTGAATTGTTTTATTTAAAAGTAGACATTTTAAGCTTTTTTTTAGACATATGTTTCATGTTTGTGTGATAAGTATTCGCAGAGTTTCAGTTCATTTTTGTGACGTGTTTCAGATATATGCTCGCAAACCCAGAGACTGCTTACAGCTCACCCTTTTTATTTTCTTTTTTTTTTACAAAAGCACAAGGTTTTGTTGTTATTGTGAGTGTACACAAATAAAAGTAGACCCTTTATAGTCTCTAATGATGTCTTGCACTTACCTGTATGCCCCAAAATGGAGTATTTTATGTTGTTTCTGCTATAATGACGAACAATTCCAGCAGGACGTGCCGGTGCGTCTTTCGACCCCAGAGGGTTAAATTAATCTAAATGACTTCATGTGACTGTTACACATAATTACAGAATAATTTTCACCTGGCAAAGTTTCAATGCTTGATAAATAGTATGTTTTATTTTCTCTCTTTTTCGGTGTGCCAACAATAATTCCTCAAGCTCAATACTAAACTATTTCAAAATCAAAGCATCCTGAAAAGGGAAATAAATCACAGCAGTGTAACTCCACACATATGAAAATATTTGCGCATATCAGGTTTGGCATTTTATTTAATTTTTTTAATGTGCATGCATACTTGATGTGAGTGATTTATCATTTTAAGTATATTATCTATTTAAGCTCATAGCTCACTGTGGACTTTATTCCCTGCTAGAGTTGTGTTTGATGCATATCCATTGCAATAAACTTTCTTAATTCCTGAGACCCCAGTCCTGACAAAAAACAAAAAACAGCCATTTGTGAACCCATGCGGTTAACTGCGTATTAAAAACTGTTATTACAAGCTCTGTATTACTTGATTGTTATTGGTAAATGGCGCCACCTAGCAGCCTGATATTTCTCAGTAACAATCGCTCATTTAGGAATTGCAAGTCATCTTTCCTGCTTCCTGGATCACTGTGCAGTCTCTGCAAGTAAGCTAATATATCGCTAATCATTTGAACTCAAATCAATGTTTCATGTCCATTTATTTATTTAGCAAGTAGTCTTGTAATAAGATGGATAGTGAGAAAATAAACGGTCATAATTTACAAAATAAACACCAACAGATCGCAAACCGGAGGTGGAATTTAGCCATTTATTACTTCTCACATAATTGCACAATTTCAATGTAAATCAATATTTACTGTCCATTTATTTATTTATTTGATTAGTAGCCATGTAAGATGTGGGAGTCTGGCAATAATAGACCTTATTCACATCTTTGATTTTGAACAGTAATTAAAACGAGGCTGTGAGGGGTACACTTAGTGTATCATAGTGTAAAGCTCCTAGATCCCATCTGATTTTCCACAACTCATGTTGTATAGAGTTTTTTGTTTACTAAATGATCTTGGAAAGATATTTTTTTCTCTATGTTTTATCCGTGAAATGATCCAAAAACACTTTAAACTGCAGTACAGTCCATTGAAGAGGCTGTGCTTCATTCCCTTCAAAAATCAAAGATGGCACTTCTGTAGGTCTGTAGCCTTGAAATGTATTGTTCAAATCGGTAAATTTGTTACAAAAACAAAGCTTACCATCCTGAACCATCTCTACAGTAAACTATAATTATGAAGTCTGGAATAAAATTCAATGTGTGTTTTAAGTCTTAATGGTGTTCTCACTGTGACCCTCTGTGTATTGCAGGCATTGTTCAGGGGGACACTTTGGAAGAGATCTACGATCAAGTAAAACAGATCATTGAGGAACAATCTGGGCCATACATATGGGTACAGTCCAAGGAGAAACTATGAGCGCCTTCAAGAGTTTGTCATCCCTCTCTCTCTGCCTGTTTTATTTATTGATTCTGTCCTTTTATTGGTCTTTTTTTATCTCGGTTGGACTGCTCCAATTGACAACTCAACAAATTAATTCCTTAATCCAACAAACTTCAATCTCAGTTCAGTTCTGCATCACCTCCTGACTTCTAGCTCTTCAGTAGCTATTTAAAGCGAAGAGGATCTGTCCTCCTCAGATCTCAACTGCTTACAGAAAGCAAAGCTATGCCAGACCAGCATCTGTTTACCAGAGTTTTGGAAACGGTACAGTTCCTTAATGTTTAAGGGAGGTTACTTTGTTAGGAAAAAGAAAGAGTGATGTGGACTTTCTGATGCAAGTCTCTTTTAATTTTTCTTGTTTTATTCTTTGTTCTTTTTGTGTAAGATAGTAATATGGGGCTGGAGTCTCAGGCATTGGATTCATGAAACGGTGAAAAACACTCACACAAACAAGCAAAACTTTGCACGTTATAGCTTCTAAGACCATGTGTTCTTTAGCCCTCTTTCTTGTGGTTCATTTCCACCGTAGTCCCGTACATTCGGCACATTGTCTGTTATTTCTTTTTCTTTTTTTCCCTTGACTGTTGTATTGGCATGCTTATTGTATTGGCATCCTCATTCTAAATGTCCACGTTATGGAGCCATTGTGTTTAGACGATGTTGCGCTGCACTGGTATGAGACGTGTGCCACCACCGTTAGAATGTTGGAGTCTACAATCAGTGTCTTACACAAGAGTACGTGTTTTCAACACATTGATTTACATTTAGGAAAGTCTGCCATTTGTAAGGAACTGATATTTTTAAGAGATGTCTTCTCACATCCTTGGCAATAAAATGCCACTGCGTATGTGGAAGAAATTTATTGTACAATGAGATCTTAACAGATATTTAACCCTCCATAAACTGCCTATTTTGTTATAATAAAAGTCTATATTGAGCTTTACATAAGCACTGTTATGATGGGAGTTATTTTCTTGACATCGTACAATGTATATTAGAGCAAGAGATTTAAAATGAAATGGTATGAGTATATATTTTTTCTTTTTCTGTTACCACCCTTTGTTTATTTTACTAAATTAAAACAAATGACAAGAAACAGGGCAGTGAGAGGACGACATCTCTTTGTGGACAGGAAATATAAACTAGCAGATCATTAAGCAGCTAGTTCTCTGCCTTCCTGTCCTCTCACTGCCACTAATTCAACATTGTCTGCTTAAGTGCTACATCAGAGTCAATACTGTGTGGAGAAGAGTGCTCTGTCTGTCCCACCTCTCGGACACAACCTGTCTCAGCTGGAAGAAGAGCTTCTCTGGGCTGATGAAGCTTCGGTGCAGGGCTGATGCTGGAAGCTCCACAGTGACTCATTTTTTTCTAAACCCGTCCTGGAGTGGGTGTTCTGCCTGCTCTTTCTACGACATGACTGTTTTCTATTTAAAGACTGCTTGTTCTACCACCTCACCACCTCTGCTTTTTAGGGACATATTGGGACTGGAAAAACGAAACGTGTAAATAACCTACTGATCTGATTCATTCCATTTATCAAACCGGACAAGAGGAAAATGGCTAATTCAAGATGAATAAAGTAAATTCTTTCTCATACAGCACAGTGCTGGTGTGAGTGTTCCTTCAGATGGAGAGCTAATGTATGTTGAAACTGTGTTATTCTGTACAGCTGTTTTGGGACCAGTGAAAGGCTTTAACTTTAAGCGAATCTTACGAACTCAAGAGTTCCCAGCTATATTTGACAAGTGAAGTTTTCCAGTCATTTGAAATGATTGGATAAAGATGTTTTAAAACCATTTCTTACAGATTGCGCAAAAAAAAAGATCAATACACCTCCCAGAAAGTTTACATATTAGTGTTTATGAGACTGCTTATATTAGATGAGGCCGATTTATGGATATTGCAAGTCAATAACAATTGCGATATAACATGATTAAGTGTGTTGATATTCAGTACAACTGCATGATTGTGAGAGTGATATTGCTGTTTTTTAACAGTTCTATAAACAGAAATGTAATAGTGAGTAACTGACACAATATGGCCAGCTGTTTTGTTTTTTTCATTGTTGCAAACCATAGAAATATAATTCTATATAGTGAAGTTGAGTGACACAAACCATGAAATGTATAAAATATCAGCACTCTTGGAACACTGCTTGTCTTATCAAATTAGAGAACCTGCAGAACCAACAGAAAAACTGCTCTAGATGCTTATATAATAATTTATGACACTTCTTCCAGCTAAACCTTTCCATGACTGATGATCATCTGCCCCTAATGTGAGGATGTCTGAATTCAACAAAACTTCAGATGTTTTTCAAAGGCATATTCGGGTTCAATACAAGTGAAGCTCAATTGACAACATTTGTGGCAAAATGTTGATTGACACAACAACAACAAAAAAAAGCAGCAAAAGTCGAGGTGACATTTTCATTGGAAGTGAATGGGGCCAATATTTGGAAGGTTTATAGGCAGACACGTGAAGCTTATAGATTAATAAAAAGCACTTGCATTAAATCTTCTATTAAAACACATGTATTATTTTACCTGTAAAATTGTTTATATTAACTTTTTTTTGGGGGGGGGGGTTAATGATGTTATGTCGTCATGGTAACAAAGTTGTTAAATTGGATCTACCAGTAACTTTACTCAGAAAAGGCAAGAAAGCAATTTTAAAACACTAAACTCATGTTAACACTCAATGTATTGTTAATGTCTTGTGTCTATATTTTTTTAAGCAGTGAGGATTTTAACCTTTACAGATTGTCCCCCATTCACTTCTATTTTAAGTGCCTCGATATAATCCCGATTTTTAATCTGGTTTTAATTAATTTAATTACTTTATTTTTCAAGAAAAGGAGGGTCAAGTTGAAAATAAATTTTGTGGTAATCAACAATATGGCACAATTCTGTCGATTGCGTTTAACTTGTACTGAACCTGGAATATTCCTTTAATATCCAGCTACCATGCTTATGGGAAGTGAATTGGAGCTCTTGCACAGTTTAAATGCCTCCATTTACTGTTGGGACAGTCAGAAAAAAAAAGTGGGGGTCAATAATAAGATTTGTGAACACTGATTCCAATTCATCACAACCTATTATAATTTATTTTACCAATGACATTTCACTTCTACGATCATAAAATCAATTTTCCAACAGCTTTACAGTGTTCTCCATTTAAATTAGTGTATTATGGGCCATTTAACAGCAGTCTGATGATGCAACTGACACCAAAACATTATGCAGTCTTAAATGGCGATGTCGTCAGATTCCACTGATGACACAAATGCCAAGTTCATCTCAGCCACTCGATTCACTCGTCATCACTTTTTGTCTTTGATCTGTCTGCTGGCATCTCTCACCCCCTCTTTCACCTCCTTCACAAACGTGTCCCGTAGTCGTGTAGCTCTCCGTCCCAACTCCTGCGCGTCCCTGGGCATCTTTGACGTCTCCTCGCGTATCTGGCGGAAGGTCTCTGATCTGAGGATCTTGGTTGACGCGTCTTTCCCGGCGATCTGTACTTTAGTGATGGCGAAGACTATGATCTGCGCCGCGCGTCTGATGGGTCGAGACTCCGCGAGCTTCTCCACCAATTGAGCGTTATTTATCAAGGCATACAGGAGCCGCCGCAACACCATTGTGAACCTGCTTTACAAACACCGATATTATATTTAGTTGACTTTATCCAACTACTTTTAGCTAATTAATTATTTTGTGACGTAAATAATAAATTACCTCCAATGTGTTCAAGGTCCACAATCGATGTCTCTGCGCTCCGCTAGGTGGGACCTTTTCAACACTGCCTGCTACCTAAGCGTTTGTGCACCACAGTGCCTCCCACAGGTGTGGATGTAAGGTAGTAATTAATTAAACAAAATTAAAAAAAAAAAAAAAAAGTATGAAAATAGATAATTTTGTAATCTGCGTTTAAAAAAAATATGTTAACAAGTTTTAATGTTTTTAGCTGCCTTGAATCTCAACCACTCTATTTACAGTGTAATAAATACAACTCTATATGCAATAAAAAAAAAAAATACCTTTGTAACTGTGGGACAGGAATACTTTGCATAGTGATAGGGTATTTATTTATAATACTAATGCAATGTATCTTTATTAATTGTCCACCATGCATTTAGTTTTGACTGTAGCACAGCACTTTATATATATATAAAAAAAAAAAAATGCACTCATTGTAACGTAGTGTGTAGAGAGCAGATAGTGTATCTGCTTGAAACACTGCTCAGGCAGACGCATATGCAACAGTATGCTGCATATTCAATGGGGATTGCATCATCTCTGGAGGTGTATGATCAAAAAGTATTTTTTAGGTTGGGGTGAATTAATGAACATGCTTTAGCCTCCAGCATTGACGGAAGCAAAGTGCTCCTGACACCATACAGTGAATAACCTGCTTATGTAAAATCCACACTATTCACTGTGTTATTAATGCCCAATGCCCTTCATGCCTTACAGCATTACAATAGCTTTGCCTTTGGCCCTCAGTGCTGAAAGATCCTTGTTACCATTCACTTGTCACTTTGTTTATAAAGCACAGCAGGTCAAACCTGCACGCATGAAACTCTCTAACACTGGGCATCAGGGTCTAGGGCTGGTTTTATTAGGTCTCTATTTGCAGAGAGATTCCTGTTTGCATAATATCTTACTGACCTTAAAACCTCATTCTTGTTGTTTCAGGCACCTCATTCAGGCGCTTTCTTCCCACTAACCTCTCATGTCCGCAGTTAAGAGACATTAAGGAACAACCAGCATTCTGAAGCACACACTTCTACTGTGTAGACTATTACAATGAAATCTTTGCCCTTGCAGAACTCACCGCCACAATTTCAGGGTGTTGTGTGTGCTTCCCTGGGGGATGCTATGCAGTCGCTAATGTTTCAGAGTGTTTTTAGCACACTGCTTGTGTTGTTGCTAGTGTTCAGGGTTACTTGGGCATTGCATGTTTCATGGTTTGGCAGATTAAAATTGTAAGTGGTTACTAAGCCTATGGATGAGTCATTATAATAAAGAGAGAGAGAGAGAGAGAGAGAGAGAGAGAGCATCTGTGAGGAAGACGAGGAAGGATCCGACCGTATGCTTAAGGTGGACTTCAGTCTACAAGTCAGCTGTCATGGCCAAACAGGAAAACCTCAACATAAAAATAATGTCTGAATTCACAAACTCTCATGAATTTTCCGTTAAACTGCATGAACTCTATGAAATCACAACATTTCATTGTGGTCTCACATTTAACAACAACACTTGCAGCTGTGAGTAAAATAATCACAGAGCTTTACCTCTGACCCTAAAAAAAACACGAATCCAAAATGCTCTTAACAACGCTGGATTGCTTGCTGAAATATCTAGTGATCATAAAACTATAATCAGTTAGCACACTGGTGAGAAAACTAGAAACCAAGCTGAGAAACTTAATTTTCCAAGTACGAAGGCACTGCATCAATCTTGCAGTTGTAACATGCTCTAAGACAAAAAAGAGAATGTTTTAAAAACACTTTCATTTGCAACCTTCAGGCCTTAAATAAGATTTAACGGTGAAGTGTGTAATTTCTGCACCACTAGCATCATCAAACAGAGTTGCAAAATGTTTGACTTCAAACAGGCTTTCTGAACACGTCGACTGATAGTCCCAGAAAGGGGGAACATGTGGTGCTAAGTGTATGACTTGCAAGTGACAATTAAAAATCTGATGCAATTAGTAATTTGTTGTTGATTACTATCTCAAGAAACTTTCCCAACACTGGTCTATAAAACATCAAAACAATGACGTGCTTCACCTTTAAGGACCATTTTAACAATCTGCATAGCCTTCTGTAACATTTTGCAGCAGCTTCTGCTAAAGCTGTTTAAATAATAGATTAGATTGTAACAGGAGAACACTGCAGTTGTGAATTGATGCAACAAAGGGGTCAGAGGAGGGCAAGGCAGAGAGTCTTCCATTATTCTCTCTCGCTCTCTCTCTCTCTCTCTCTCTCTCTTTCTCTCTCACTTTGTGATCTCAACCTTGCTGTGTGCCAAACCTCTCCCCTTGCGTGTGGGATACTGATAAGAAGATCTTCTGAGAAAGTGAGGAAGCCGGATAATACTGATCAGCAAAAAGAGGCGGGAAAAGGATTGTGTGTGCGTGCAGTATCTCATACTGGAGGTGTGCAGCTGTGGAGAGTATTTGAAGCTTCTCTGTAAAGGTTGTGGTTTTCTTTCACCCTGTCAGCAGGGTCTGGTGCCCATATACACAATACAAGGCTTTGAACGGAGTCTGCCACTGCTGGGCATCACATGCAGTAAAAGAGAAAGCAGTCTGACTCGCTAACTTTCCATTTGTAAGACACAAAGCAAGAATTTATGACTTCAATAAATGTTAGTGATATTTAAGCTTGGTTAAAGGCAAATTGTTTCAGGTTTAATAGATGCACAAGTCCTCATTTACACAGGAAACTCTAAGAAGTTGACTCTACTCAATTTTTTGAGTAAATTTGTTCACTCAATTGAATGGAGCAATGGCATCTCCGAGACTTTAAATGTAAATTGTGCAATTAATTTCATAAACTGAATCAACTTAAATATTTAAGTTAACGTAACTAGATACAAGTAGACTTAACTCAGATTTTCCATTTAAATATTGTTGTTTCTACTTAATAATTTGAACTGAATGGACTCAAATGTAGAGCAAACAGTAATAGCTCAAATAATGAAGATTATAACTGATTCTAGGTCAAATATTAAATGGACTTATTTCTCCTCTAAAATGCATATATATATCAGTGCTTCAGCTGCACATGCAAAAAAGATGACAAAAGACGGGTTACAGGGTCCAACTTGACCAAAGGGGACGCAGGTCTCCCTAATGGTGACATCACACGACACTTCTATTTGCAACAAAACAACATTCAAAATACTATAAAAGAGCTAAAACCTCGATGGATTTGTATAACAACTATTTAAATGCCCCCAAAATTCCCCCAACAAGTTCCAACGCTATGATTGTGGATGTTCTCCATAGCCTCATTTTTGTACTGAATCGTTTGAGTTATTCACACTTAAAATCTTAAATCTATTGATTTTGAAGGTAAATATGTTGAAGGAACATAGATATTTGAGTTATGAGCCTGAAACTTGACATTTCAAGTAATGTTTAATAAAAACCACTTCATTTTTTGGGTAATAACAAGATTAGGGTTTACAGTGTTCACCTGGTATGCAGTTTGGGTGATTCAATCAAAAGTGGGCAGCACTTATTCATAAACTCTATTCATTTATTGCAACATTCTGTAGTCACTCATATTTATACAATGATTGCTAAATTTACCCTCGTCTCAGACAACCGATTTCCTCACAGCTTGGAATAGATAAAGTCTCTTCTGACATGTCATGTCCATTTAAAGCTTTGGTAAGTAACTGTGCAATATGCTAGGTATTGGTTATGTACCATCAGCTGCTCATTTGAAGAAAATAATACCCCTACAGCAGTGGTTCCCAACTCTGTTCCTGGAGGCCCCCCAACAATGCACATATTGTATATCTCCCTTCCCTTGTCTGACACCCCAATTCAGGTTGTGGAGGCTTCACTTACAAGCTGATGAGTTGAATCAGGTGTGTTTGATTGGGAAGATATCCAAATGTGTAGTATTGGGGGGCCTCCAGGAACAGGGTTGTGAACCACTGCCCTACAGGATGATACTAGACCCCTCTGCTTTGCTGTATTTATTTTACAATTATGACTGACCAACTGTACAATGTACGGACGTGAAAGCGTGGAGTTGTTACCTTCAAACTATTTCTATCAGACCCTTATTCGCATAGCATAACATAACATGGCATATAGCATAACATGGACTTTTCCCAGAGAATCTGACATCTTTCAAGGGACTAAATGGTAAAGCATTGAAAATAATAATTTCCTCATAATTGCTGTCTGTTGTCAGGACATGCAGAGTGAGAATGAAAGCAATGTGTGTTCCACTGGGGTTCAAAATTTGCAGGAAGATGTTTGTGTGATCAGTGTGTGAACTTTGCACATTCGGGTGATCAGACTATGTTATGAGTTTCTCTGGATGGTTCACTCACTGATATTCTGTCCTTATACTCCCACCTGTCATGCAGCAATATTTACCATCAAACAGAGATGGCTGTATCAGTGTTTGTATATGTGTGTGAGTGTTTTTGTATTGATCTACTTATCTAACAGCAGACATGGAATTCACCTTCCTAAAACAAAGAAGTACAGTGGAATCGTGAGAGTGTTAGAGGTACTTGTATAAACATACTTTTTTTTCTTAGGGTAAAGAAATGAGAAAAGTACACAAGCTTAGTGTGCGTCCCGTACAGTGTAACAGTACGGGCAGCACTTGCACTCAACGGCAGCCATTATTCAGTGATTTATTGAAAGTAATTCAGAACACAGCCAGGGCAAAAGGAAATTCTAAGACTATGTTAATGAATCTGTGGGTGTACACATAAATAACATTTCACTCTCTCAGTCTTGTTTCACTGAAATAAAGTACTCTCAACAAAAGCCTGCTCCCAGAATTGTTTAATTTTACCAGAGATTACTTTTACACGAATAACACTGAACATTCTCTTGGCCCCATCAAGAGACATTAAGAGACATGTATAGGCACTGTATCACCCTCCTAAATATGTTTAAAAATATATTTCTGTATTACATATAGTTTGGTATGCCATGACACAACCCACCAGAGGTAGAGGATTTCACTCTGAATCAGTGTTTGTTAGCTGTAAATCAGAGACCACCCATTGTGTTTGAGATAGTAGAGAATTGTGTTTTGGTGTCTTACAAAATGGGTTAACCTTAATTATAGCAACAGCGTTGTGGATAAAGAGCCTTTAAAATATACAAAGAGCACCTTGAAACATACAGTGTATGATTACACTAAGCAGAAATCAAGAAATAATACCATTACAATCTATATAAAACATTTGCAGGGCTCCGTGCCCATGTCGCCCATGTCTAAATCCACCCCTGCCCTGTAGGACATGTGCTGTAAAAATGTGTATAATAATTCGTCAATTATTTTCAGGGATTTTCACGTTAGTGACAGCTTGTGGATAATATGAATGCCTGATTATATTCTGCATTAATGGCGTACATTTTGATTTCCTTTGGCAGATGCGTTCTTATTAACATGCTTTCTACTGATCTAAAGGATTTTATGATTTATCATTGAACTCTGAAAAAAGGGAAACCTAGATTAAACTTCAAGTTGATCAAGTAGAAATAGCAACTTAAGGCAACAATTGAAGGTTACTATTTTTGCACAGTTGTTTTACAAACATTTAAAACAATAGCCTTGCACTGTAAAAAGTGGTAACCTGAATATGTAGAGAGCTATTTCCAGCTGATCCTAACTAAATTGTATGTATTCAGGTTGATTTAGTGATATTAAATACATTTTTTGTCTTGAATAAAACCTGTTAATTTAGATGTTACTACACTTAAGCACATTTACCTGATGTGTTAGGTAGACGCTTTATATTTAATTCATTGTGCGCATGTAGTCAGAGAATAAAGTCTCTCAAACATTTGCACATGCAATTAAAATCATACAAACTACCCTATGTTGTACACTGTTTTCACAGGTGCTGCTAAATTGTGAAGAAAACCCACATTGGTTGTGTGTCCTTTTTTCCCCCGAGCACCTCCTGGAAAATCTGTCCCAGGTTAGATTACTTTGGCCTCTCTATGTTTTCCTGTCTGCTCACTTAGAGAGGATGGTGTCAGAGTCTGCTGAGCAGGCATTTTGAAATAAAGCAATCTTTTTATTATTTATAAAACAATTTGATTCAACTCTCAAGACCTTTTAACCCTTAACTGTCGATGTTACACGCTCATTACATGTTAACATAATTAGTTATGAACAGCTCCACAAATAATATATTAAGTACATGTAACGTTAATACTCAGTTCTTACTTTTGTAATTTAGTGCTGTGGACTTCTAGAAAGTAAAGTCTTGTTAAATCATGTTTCATACTTGCTCTAGTTTATTTCGTTTGACTATTAACAAGCTGTGTACGTACGGTAAATGCATCATGAGATTTTTGGAAAATTCCTGCACGGTGCCATTGCACATCACAAAATCTGTATTGTGTTTAAGAGAATTGTGTGGTGGTAATGACACCAGTCTTGATTTAAGTTTTAGAAAGAAAATGACTAGCTGCTCATGCTAAGGCGAAACACACTCTCACAAAGAAATCGTCAGGATTTGTACGACTTTTCTAAATTTGGCTAGTTCGTATGATATCCTGAGACTGTCATAGCTAACATTTTACTAAATACACACAATTAAATCATTTCCACACTGTTTTGCATATATTCGGCTTATATAGTTGAAAGTGCGCCAACTCTAAACTTTTTACGGCCAAAATTGTTTGGTGGAGTAGAGGAAATAACGCCACAACTGTCGTTTTTTTTTTTTTTTTTTTTTTTTTTTTATGAATAGAAATTATTTTCACACAATAAATATTAAAATTGTTCATGTGTTTTTTTTACACTGTTTTTAGATTATCATAGTTTTAAGCATGTCGTTTAATGTTTTGTATTGTTGTTCTGAATGTTCATAGTTTATTATTGATTTATTATTAATGCTTTATTGTATAGCATATATACATCAAGTCTATATACATAAAGCCTAAATACAAAAAGCATGTGGCAAAATTATAAATACTGTGAGAATTGCAATGAAAATTCGAAACGTCAAAATTAAAAAAAAATTATAATAATAATTTTCATGCATATTAAATCTTGAGCGGACGAAATGAGAGATATTTAATAAGTGTGTTAATATAGAAAAAGGAAGTGACGCTGCTTTGACTGCCCCCCTCTGTCATTCAAACATGACCGTGAATGCATGTTCTGCTTCTGCAAGGTTACAGTGCAGACTTTCAGCTCTAGACGTGCTGGTGTCGGTGTCCGTGCAGCAGTCGTCACTTTCGCCTTGAACAGGACAGGCGCATTAAAGCACTGGTAAGACTACAGACCTTCTGGTCTTTTAAGATCATTTTATGGTCTGCAGCATGTTAACTGCAGGGCATTTACACTTTAATAACAGTTTTGTTGACGTTTGAACCTCTGAAGTGTTTTAGTATTATCTCTCACAGCATCGAAATATATTTGAAACTGTGGAAATGCATTTATATAATGACATTAAAATTGATTGTCAAACGTTAGGTAAACGTATGTAGTACAGACTTAATCCTGCCAGATGGAGTTGACATTTTCTGTGGTCATTTTTGACCCAGTGTCCTTTACAGTGAACTCGAATTCCTTCAGTTGTGTTTGTTGACCTCAAAACTGTTTTAGACTTCATGTGTCTAAACGAGTTAGTCATTCTAGTTTGAAAGGTGCATTTTAAGATGGAGATTTTATCATGAGCATTTTTTATTTATTTATTTATTTTTTTATTAAATTGAACTTATTTAGCTTGTAACTGAATTTAGGTGTTAGATGTTACTGGAGAGGCAATGCATGTTTAAATGTTATAAAATCCTGTTCAATGTTGAGTGCGTTGTAGAGAAGTTAAAAAGTGCAGTTTTTACCTTACCTGATCTGACCTTTAAATGTACTTTTTTTATGTGGTAAAACTCAATGTACACTGAAAAAAAAAAAAAAAAAAAAGGTTAAATGTGCTTCATGTGGTAACATCTAAATTAAAAGGTTTTATTTAAGTCAGAAATATAATTTAACATAAATGAATTTAACATAAACCAACAAAACTAATTTTAAAGGTTAGATCAAGTAGAAATGGCCCCAAAGCTAACAATTGCAGGTCACCACTTTTATGGTTAATTCAGCTATATTTTTAATCATCATTATTATTATTACTAAATTAATGAATTCATATTAGATATTTCCAAAATAAGTAAATTTTTTAGTTTACCTAACTAAATATTTTTGCAGTGTTTTTTTTTTTTACACTGTGTGACCATCACATGATCCGCTACAGTACAGTGAAGGAGTTTAATCCCCTCTGCCATTTCTGTAAAGATTATTCAACAAAAGTTTGCTCATTCTTGGAAACTTCTAGATCATGCACCAAGATTGTTTGACATTAACCTGTAGAGACATAAAAAACAACCCTGCTTATATATTTATAGCTCATCCATCGTGAGCAGTTATTTTACACTGTGAGTAAATGGCAACATTTAGATGAGTTCACCTATTTACTTCTCAGAAAGAATGATTTATGTGGCATAGTCACATGCTCACTTCTGGTAAGGTCTGGGTCTTTTGTGTGAATGGATTAAACCAACAGCACCCATTACAAAATCATTCAGGATTTTGACTTGAGCACAAGAACCAGCTTGTGGAGAGTTTTAGATAATTTAGAAGTTTTCCTTACACTTAATGTCACAGCCTTCATGCTCGCCCTTGAGCCTTAACTTGAGTTTGAAAGACTGCTTCAGTGTGCTATTTATTGTGTTTCAATTTTTCTAAGCCTTGAGTGATAACAGTTAGTGTTTTCTCTGTCTAGTGGTTCATTTAGCTTTCATTGCTCTCACATTGAGAGCACATCTTAAGTACCAGGGCTTACTTACTCATAAACTTGCTCAGACAAGGTGTTTGCATTAATGGGCCCTACTAAAAGAATCCTGCAAAGTTTCTGAAGACAGGAGGTTAAGTGTCTGGCCCAACGGACGTGAGCATTGGTTTGATCTGATTGTGTTCAAGCCCTTTCCTGGTAGGGTGTAGCAGCCCAAATGTTCCTAATCTCATGCATACATGTTTCAAAGACAGCTACTGCAGAATTTGAATGCACTCCAGAACCGGTCACAGACGAATAAACCATTTGGCTCACCTTTTCGAAGTCTACTTTCTTGTATTTAGTTATTCCTGAACATCCTAAAACATTTTTGTTGTTTATTTATAATTCTTTTATCCATTTACTGACTGAGACTGTCTCAAGGATCCATGTTTATCTAGACTGCAGTGTCTGTGCTTTGTGTTTTGGAGTATTTGGTTAACTTGTACCCTTCAATCTTCAAAAAAATAAAAATAAAATCCTTTTGGCCAAGGTGTTAAAGTCCTGTTCCTGCTTGTTAAATTGTATAATATCACACACACACACACACACACACACACACACACACACACACACGTTGGTGTGGCTATTCTTATGAGGACTCACCATAGACATAATGATTTTTATACTGTATGAACTATCCCCTAAACCTACCCCACAAAATGCATTTTTACATGTTTAAAAACACATAGTTTAGTATGTTTAAGTGATTTGAATTATGGGGAGCTAGAAATGTCCTCATAAACCACATTTATAGCATAATACCCTTTTAATTACCAGTTCGTTCCTATTTTTGTGGTAATCAACATTATGCTACAAACGCTGTCGACTAAGCTTAACTTGTATTAAACGCAGAATATTTAAAAACCTAACCCTACAGTAACCGTACAGAGACCAAAACATTATTCTTTGCTGTGTAAAAGTTATATCTCGCTAGACAGATATCAATTAGGGATGCAATGTCAAATGAACAGTGTGGGCAATTTTTGGGGCATGATGCCACTTGTCCAGATTCTTCTAAATGGATTCAGGTGGAAAACATTCAGAACTAACACACCGATTTCCAATGTGATCATGTTGCTTGAAGAGATTACTTAAAGGTAATCTTAGAAATATGTTTTCTGTGTTCATCCTAACATCTCTATCTCTTGCAGTAACTCTTTGAGGCCACGATGGATCAAGCCAGAACAACAATATCAAAAATTGTAAGACATGATTTTCATTAAATTATTTGATCTATTGTATTACATCTGAGCGATCTGAACATTTAAATTGTAATTTAAGCGAAAATGAACCTCTTAAACTCCATGGGAAGGGCACTATATGGTAAGCCATTTTATCACTTAAAACCCTGAGGTCCCTGGATGCATAAGTTAGGCATATGTGGTATCATTTGAAAGTTTAGAATCTGAACTTTTCAGAGACCCATCACTTATTCATTTAGTTACATAAAATAACAAAATAAGGCCTGAAAACTTTTGTGTCACAAATTGACCCCACCAAGAGGTTGAGTTGTAGAAACGTAATTCTTTCACATAGCACTTCAATAGACAAGTGATATATCAAATGAAAGCTCTCATTCTCAGGAAGGTGACTGTACAGTTTATTTAATTGCCATAATATCAGAGTTTGAATTACTTTCAAAAATATTTGAAATAATAGTGAAATATTATTTCAGTAAGGCGTCTCTTTTCTGAGCTGACCACTGATCTATAAGTACCAAATAGCCTCAAACATTATATCAAATTGTACCTTGGGTTGTTAGCTTTAAAAAGAGTTGAAGATATATATTGTTTACTTGTTTGTTAGCTTGAGTGGGTGAGTATCATTGCCCTATAATGCAATGCAATTGCAACACCATCATGACTTAAAACTTGATCAGCTTTTGAGTCTTCTAATATTGAAGAGAGCCAAGGACAGTATAGTTCCAAACCCATAAGGACAGTTATTCACATTATAGACTTGTAACTGTACATTTCAGTTCAATGGGGAGCCACGATCGTACACACGCTTTAACCTGACCCAGAACATGGAGGGCGACAACAGCCAAGTGGAGATGAAGCTCTCCTCTGATATGGATGAAGACATGGAGGCCAATGGAGTTGGGAGAAACACAAGCCAACATAATGGTCCATATTACCCCAGCAAGCTAAGCCAGCGCTCTCCCAAAAACATTTGCATCTCTGTCATTGCCATTCTGGTCCTCTTCATTATTGGTAAGCAACAGTGGCAGTATTTTCAATCTTATAACATAGCTTTTGGAACACTTAATTGATTGGTCAATTTCAGCATTCTGCAGTGAGTGCGATCAAGCATAGTTGGCTGTTGTTGCATGTAACCAATTGACCTAATATATATATACAAATAATTTAAACTTGTATCAGTATTTCTTGTCCATGTAGTTATTTATTTTTATTTGAGAAGTAGCCATGTAATAAACAGGATAATGTACAGTCAGCTAATCTTTTTTGCAAAATCATCCCCTTCAGTTCTGACTGTGCATTATCTCTATTTGTAGGTTTCAAGAATCTTTTTATACTTCTCTCATACACCTCCTTATATATTCCTGTTAAACTATCACTTGTCCCAATGTTCTGATATTTCTATTTCTAAGAAACCATCTCTGAGAAGCCATGGCTTAACCAAAGTAATGGTCATATTTTTGTCTCTCAGGGTACCTCATTGGTTATCTGTCTAATAAAAGCAAAGACAAACCAATAATAAACCATGCAAACTGTCCGGTTGTGGAGGACATTATTCCAGAGCCGGTTTATTCTTTGGACTGGAGTGATCTTAGAGCTTTGCTGAAGAAAAAACTGACAACCTCCAACATTGAGAGAAGCCTCAAGTAATAACACTGTTGATTTTTCCATACTGAAAGGTGAGACCCAAGCTAACCATGTTTCTAAATCTCTACCATTTTCGTTTCCTCCTCCAGGGAATTCTCAAGTTCCAGTCACCAGGCGGGAACGGCTGGAGATGAGGCACTCGCTAATAAAGTCATGGGAAAATTCAAAGCATTAGGAATGAGCCCCTGGACTGATGAGCACTATGTTAAAGTCCATGATCCTGGTCTCTCACAAAACAGAGTGCTGTTCCGTGATAACGTTGTGGGAGAAACCGAGGGCTATTTGGCATACAGTGCAATTGGTAGTGTGCAGGTTAGTAATTAAACACTTTCACAAACATTTATATTTAAGGTTAAGGATTTGTAGACTTGGGCGGCACGGTGGTGCAGCGGTTAGCACTGTCGCCTCACAGCAAGAAGGTTGTGGGTTCAAACCCCGGATCCCCTGGCCTTTCTGTGTGGAGTTTGCATGTTCTCCCCGTGTCTGCGTGGGTTCTCTCCGGGTGCTCCGGCTTCCTCCCACCATCCAAAGACATGCAGGCTAGGTTAATTGGTGTCTCCAAAAAATTGCCCTAGGTGTGGATGTGAGTGTGAGTGTGTGTCTGTCTATGTGTGGCCCTGCGATGGACTGGCGACCTGTCCAGGGTGTACCCCGCCTTTCGCCCAATGTTAGCTGGGATAGGCTCCAGCCCCCCGCGACCCTGTACACAGGATAAGCGGTTGACGATGGATGGATGGATGGATGGATGGATGGATTTGTAGACTTTATTAAAGGGTTATTTCACTACAAAATGAAAACTCCGTAATCAGCCTCATGTTGTTTCAAACTCACATGACAACACAAAGTCACAATGACTTTGTGTTGTCTTTTCTAATGCTAATGTCTAATGCTGCTCTTTTCCATTCAGTGAAAGTAAATGGGGATGGATGCCATCAAGCTCCAATACTAGTCCATATGAATCATGTGATTTACTCTTACTGTTCCGAAGCCATATAATAGCATTGTGTTAGGAAACAGAATAACATTAAAATCATTATTCACTGAAAATGACAGGATATTAAATCTCACATTTCTGCGTGGCACGTTGTAATCTGTTATGAGACACATGACAGTAAATGGCAATATTGATTGCAAAATTTAATGTGCCATATTTATTTATACTTGAACACAAACACGATTTAAGAGCCATGATTTTTGTATGAACTTTTCCTTGAAGTTATACTGATATTGTTGTATAGGGTCCAGCTCTGTATGCACATTATGGGCGAGCTGATGACTTCAGGCAACTGCAAGACAAGAACATTAATTTGACTGAAAAGGTCGTCTTGGTCAGAGCTGGAAAACTGAGTTTTGCTGAAAAGGTCGGTGCTCTCTCTCGTTTCACTAAAGAATACTTAAAGAGTGTTAATTTTAATGTTTACTTATCTATCCTGTTTTTACTGGCTTATTACAGGTTGCTAATGCTGCTAGCTTGAATGCTAGTGCTATGCTAATCTATCCAGATCCTCTTAACTACAAAATAAATGAAAACTCTGCTCTTTTTGGCCATGTAAGTGAGCATTTTTACAGTTAAAATTTTGTATAGTAAGGATGTTTTCAAAATTAATGCCATTATTAATTTTTATTTGTCGCCGAATGTTTAGTGTGACTATCCTATGCCTTTGAAGGAACAGTTCACCCAAAAATGAAAATTCTCTTATCTTTTACTCACCCTCATGCCATCCCAGATGTGTATGACTTTCTTTCTTCTGCAGAACACAAAGATTTTTATAAGAATATTTCAGCTCTGTAGGTCCATACAATGCAAGTGGACACATTAGATGTTTCATAAAAACATATTTAGATGGTTAAATCTTTCGCAGTCTACAGTATTTATCTTTTGTGGTGGAACCTTCCTGTTATTGTATTAATTGTGCATTTAGAAGCTAATAAGAAATTGATCTACTGTCTTGATGTCACACTTCACGTAGGTTCATCTCGGCACTGGTGATCCCTACACTCCTGGATTCCCTTCCTTCAATCACACCCAGTTTCCCCCAGCTCAGTCTTCTGGCCTTCCCAGAATTCTGGCCCAGACTATCACTACAAAGCAGGCTAATGAGATTATGAGGTACAGTTGTAGTAATTAATAACATTAATTAGTGGTCACTATTAGTCATTGCTAATACTTAGAGTTAGGGAGTTGAACAAACCCCTGGTATACTATGGACTCGTTTCACATTTACGGGTTTGGAATGCAAACTATTGTGGGATAAGCTTCAATAGGAGCAGATATTATTTTTGTATTCCCATTTGCGCCAACAGTCACTGTCACATCACATGCTAGATGTACACTTTTAAATAAGGCAGGTATGCGTGATCAGTCAGTCTGTAAAAAATGTCCATTATTTTGTCCGGCCAACATTGCGACCAGGTAACTCCGCCCCTTTCACTACTCTTCTTCTTGTTGGATGTTTCAGTGTCAACACACTACTCATACAATTTGAACTACAAAATGTTGTAGAATAGTACATTAGTACATTAGTATTAGCGATTTGGGACACAGAAATTGTGTCTGCGAGTTTGATATGGACAAGCAGCACTCAGATTTTCTTCAGAAAATATACAAATCTTATTTGGCAACCCCCCCCCCCCCCCATTTACATATTTGTCACATTTGTTTGCTCCTGTTCTCAAACAGACAGTTAGGTGGTCAGAATCCTCCTCGTGGCTGGAGTGATGGAATGCTTCGGGAGGTCCTTTACCAGCTTGGTGATGATAAGGACATCATCACAGTGGAAGTGAACAATGTTCTCACCCAGAAGAAAATCCACAATGTGTTTGGAGTCCTTAAAGGATATTTAGATGCAGGTATTCTGTTGCACTGCACACACAATCAAGCTACATATACTTATATGACTTAAAGGATTACTTCTCGCAAAATTCACCCTCATGCCATCCCAGATGTGAATGACTTTCTTTCTTATTCAGAACCCAAATGAAGATTGTTACAAGAATATTTCAGCTCTGTTGGTCCATAAAATGCAAGTGATTGGATGCAAAATTTTTGAAGCTCCAAAAAGTACATATAGCAATCATAAAAATAATCAGACTCCACTGGATACATTAATGTCTTCTGAAGCGAAACGCTAGGTGTGTAAGAAATGGATCAATATTTACAATATTTACACTATTTTTTACCAAAGATTCACGAGGGTTGAGGTCAAGTGCATTGGTAAGTTTACGTAAGAACTGACGCTTGAAATACAAAAAAACCCCAACAAAATGGAAGCGCTGTGTTGTATACAACAGAGGAGCATAGATAGATAGATAGATAGATAGATAGAATCATACATAGATGCCTCATTTGGTTGGTTTGAATGTGTCAACTGCAGCACCAACTTGGAACGGTAAACAAGGAGAGCTGTTTGAATTGGTTTGAATGTAAGTGAGTGAGTGAAGGAGATGCCTCAGACTGAGCTCCTTGCTCAGACTGCTGTATAAACTCCTTTTGTCTTGGAAAAAGTACCGCAGTCCATAGAAACAGCTGCTAATAAGGGATCTATGTATGAAAATCTATGCAGAAGAGGCTTACTGCAGATGCAGTTTCAGTTTCAGCTAAACCCTCGCCAACGTACAAACCTCAAGCTGGCCAGAAGTGAACGTTTTTAGTAATAAAAAGTTTTAAATATTGACCTATTTCTTATACACACTTAGCGTTTCACTTCAGAAGACATAAATTAGACCACTGGAGTCGTATGGATTACTATTATGATGGTTAAATGTAAATTTTGGAGCTTCAAAAAGTTGGCACCCATTCATTTGCATTTTATGGACCTACAGAGCTGAAATATCTTTCTAAAAATCTTCATTTGTGTTCTGCATAAGAAAGACAGTCATACACACATTGGATGGCATGAGGGTGAGTAAATAATGAGAGAATTTTCATTTGTGGGTGAACTATCCCTTTAAAAGCTGTGTGCATGAATCAAGCAATTGGTCTTGGTCCCTGATCATCTTGTTTTGCTCTTTATCATATTGGTTTAGATCGTTATATTGTGATTGGAGCCCAGAGAGATGCCTGGGGCCCTGGATTTGCTAAAAGCACTGTCGGCACTAGTTTGTTGGTGGAGTTGGCCAGCACTATCTCCGACATGATCAAGACTGGTATGTTTTGTGCAAGAAGTGATATGTCATTTTCATGGCTTGAATTAACTGTACATCACAACAACAACAAAAATCACATGATTACAGATTCATGCATTTTAATGTAATATAAGCTAATTTTCAATGGAACTTTTGTTTTCTTGAAAGATGGATTTAGGCCAAAGAGGAGCATAGTGTTTGCTAGCTGGAGTGCTGGTGAATTCGGGAGCGTTGGTGCTACCGAGTGGTTAGAGGTATGAATAAATATAATTTTGCTCTATGCTAAACAGTATGAGTATGTAACTTACTATTTACAAAATACTGCTCAGTATACACTGTATATTACCTACTATTTTAAGGGAAGCTGTAGGCATAAACCTTTCAAACAATAGTACACAACATTTTTGTCACACACTACAGTATATCCTGCAGAAATATATAGAGTAGAATGTTAGTATGGTATTCTGAGCAGCCTGTGCTTCCAGCAGTTAACCATGAACATTAAGCTGAATATATTTGTTGTTTTTGTACCCACAGGGCTACCTGACCTCTTTGAATATGAAAGTGTTTTCTTATGTCAGCCTTGATGGAATTGTTTCAGGTTTGTAAGGAGTCTGTTAAGTTTGTGAAGAACATTTAGGAATGACTTCAGTTCTGACCTGATGCTAAATATCTCATGTTCTCTTTAGGCTCTGATAATTTCAAAGCGTCTGCCAGTCCACTCCTGTACGAGTTAATTGAGAGTACTATGAAACAGGTGATTATTTTTTTTTTTTTTATACTTCTTATAATCTGCAAAAGTGAACTATAAACAGAAATATGCTTACTATATTTCACAAACAGGTCTCCTATCCAAGTACAACCAAAACCTTGTATGAACAGTTTGCTGGATCCAGTTGGGAGAAGTCTGTGTATGTGTGGCCTTAATTACATACACTCAGAAATTTCACAGAGATGTTTCTTTTTTCAGAAGTTATAATGGTGAAATTTTCTTTCACAGAATGGAGCCCATGGATTTATCTGACCCTGCCTATCCTTTCCAGACCTTCTCTGGTATCCCTTCTTTCTCATTTAGATTTACTGTGGTAAGCAGCGTGACTTTGAGTTCAGTTAGGCTTCACTTCAATACCACAGTTTGAAGTTAAAATGGAGTAGTTGAACTATTGCCTGGCCTGTTTCAGGGTTCAAATTTGTACCCATTTGGCACTATTGAGGATACCTATGAATATCTGCAGCGGTACACTTCTCACAATACTCCCAATCTGGCCAAGGCAGCAGGTGAGGTGGCCGGGCTGGTCAGTCTTCGGCTGGTCCATGACCACTTACTAAAGCTGAGTACTGTGAAATATACCAGTGTCATCCGTGACTATGTGACCCAGATCAGCTCTAAACTTCAAAAAGTCCACAACGTGAGTTTTCTTGACCTATTCTTTGTGAGAGAAGCATGGTTAAACCCCATGATGAACTAATAATGTATGTAATTATAGAAATTTGCACCCTAGTGGTCATATAGTGAAATGTTGATCACCATTTTTCCAAACAGCTTTTAGGTTGTGTAACCTAACAAAGAAGTTAGGCATAGTGTTTGTAGAATTTTACAAAGCACAGAAAAACTGTTTTGTTTCACTTTTGTTTTTATATTGTTTTTAAAGTCTGGACGCCTTTCGAAAACACTGACGATACAGTGGCTTTCATCAGCTCTGGGCTCGTACGACCGTGCTGCCAGTGCCCTTGCTTCCACCATCCGGAACAGCGATCTTGAAGACATGGAGCAGTGTCGCATCATCAACAACCGCATTATGAGGGTAAACAATATCAACTCTTGTGCAATATTTAAAGGGATAGTTCACCCAAACATTTTAAGTCTATCATTATTTGCTCACCCTCATGTTGTTCCAAACTTGAATGATTTGTGGAACAAAGTTGTTATGCAGAATGTTATTCTCAGTCACCATTAATTTTCACTCAATGGAAAAAAATATGCCATGATAGTGAATTGTGACTGATACAAATGTTCTGTCTAACATCTCATTTTGAGGAACATGAGGATGAGCAAATGATGACAAAGTTTCCCTTTTTGGTTCCTTTTGTTATGTGTGTGTGTGTGTGTGTGTGTATATATATATATATATATATATATATATATATATATATATATATATATATATATACACATTGTAAAATAATTTAGTTAATTAAAATGTTTTTAATTTCTGTGGCAGGTGAGTTAAGACAATACAAAAAGTGGCTTTAGTAAGTCAATATATTGGTTATTTCCATAATATTAAACATGAGCCTATCATTGGCCTACAGTACACACCAGTCCATTTAGCTCAATCTGTCTGAGATAGATTTATTATAAGGGCTTTTCTAAGGAGGCATCAATGTACACAAGCGTCAGATGGATGATTTGGAGCATCTCACTTTGGTTATGTCATATCATAAATACTACATTTTTAGGTTGCTGTGTCAAGTTAAACATAGTTTGAAAGTAAGAAAAACATGTCTTGAGATCCCTGCATTCGAAATTGTGCTCTGTATAGCTGTTCTTGAACACTTCCCAGATTTTTTCTTATTACAGCCTGTGGACATGATTCATTATTTTTCTTTTTACTTAGTTATTACAGTTATTTTTTACATGATTATTGAAACTAAATTAAACCGTTAAATCAAGAGCCCTGTACACTGATCAACCACAACATTAAAACCACCTGCTTAATATTGTGTAGGTCCCCTTCGTGCTGCCAAAATAGTGCCAACCCGCATCTCTGAATAGCATGCTGAGATGCTATTCTTCTCACCACAATTGTACAGAGCATTTATCTGAGTTACCGTCGACTTTGTTAGTTCAAACAAGTCTGGCCATTCTCTGTTGACCTCTCTCATCAACAAGGAATTTCTGTTTGCAGAACTGCTGCTCACTTTTTGTTTTTGTCACCGTTCTGAATATATTCTAGAGAATGTTGTGCATGAAAGTCCCAGGAGATCAGCAGTTACAGAAATACTCAAACCAGCCTGTCTGGCACCAACAATCATGCCACGGTCATACATTTTTTCCCCCATTCTGATGGTTGATGTGAACATTAACTGAAGCTCCTGACCCGTATTTGAATGATTTTATGCACTGCATTGCTGCCACAGGGTTGGCTGATTAGATAATCACATGAATGATTGTTGTATTTCTTTAACGGTTGATCTCCTGAGATTTTCACGCACAACAGTCTCTATAATTTACTCAGAATGGTACCAAAAAACATCCATTGAGCGGCGGTTCTGTAGACGGAAACGCCTTGTTGACGAGAGATTTCATCAGAGAATGGCCAAACTGGTTTATGGTAACTCAGATAACTGCTCTGTACAATTGTGGTGAGAATGCTATTCTGAGATGTGGGTTGGTGCTGTTTTGGTGGCACAAGGGGGACCTACACAATATTAGGCAGTGGCTGATCGGTGTGTGTGAGTGTGTGCGTGTGTATTATATATACACTACCGTTCAAAAGTTTGGGGTCACCCAAACAATTTTGTGTTTTCCTGAAAAGTCACACTTATTCACCACCATACGTTGTGAAATGAATAGAAAATAGAGTCAAGACATTGACAAGGTTAGAAATAATGATTTGTATTTGAAATAAGATTTTTTTTACATCAAACTTTGCTTTCGTCAAAGAATCCTCCATTTGCAGCAATTACAGCATTGCAGACCTTTGGCATTCTAGCTGTTAATTTGTTGAGGTAATCTGGAGAAATTTCACCCCACGCTTCCAGAAGCAGCTCCCACAAGTTGGATTGGTTGGATGGGCACTTCTTGCGTACCATACGGTCAAGCTGCTCCCACAACAGCTCAATGGGGTTCAGATCTGGTGACTGCGCTGACCACTCCATTACCGATAGAATACCAGCTGCCTGCTTCTGCTCTAAATAGTTCTTGCACAATTTGGAGGTGTGTTTAGGGTCATTGTCCTGTTGTAGGATGAAATTGGCTCCAATCAAGCGCTGTCCACTGGGTATGGCATGGCGTTGCAAAATGGAGTGATAGCCTTCCATATTCAGAATCCCTTTTACCCTGTACAAATCTCCCACCTTACCAGCACCAAAGCAACCCCAGACCATTATATTACCTCCACCATGCTTAACAGATGGCGTCAGGCATTCTTCCAGCATCTTTTCATTTGTTCTGCGTCTCACAAACGTTCTTCTTTGTGATCCAAACACCTCAAACTTGGATTCATCTGTCCACAACACTTTTTTCCAGTCTTCCTCTGTCCAATGTCTGTGTTCTTTTGCCCATCTTAATCTTTTTCTTTTATTGGCCAGTCTCAGATATGGCTTTTTCTTTGCCACTCTGCCCTGAAGCCCAGAATCCCGCAGCCGCCTCTTCACTGTACATGTTGACACTGGTGTTTTGCGGGTACTATTTAATGAAGATGCCAGTTGGGGACCTGTGAGGCGTCTGTTTCTCAAACTAGAGACTCTAATGTACTTATCTTCTTGCTCAGTTGTGCAACGCGGCCTCCCACTTCTTTTTCTACTCTGGTTAGAGCCTGTTTGTGCTGTCCTCTGAAGGGAGTAGTACACACCGTTGTAGGAAATCTTCAATTTCTTAGCAATGTCTCGCATGGAATAGCCTTCATTTCTAAGGACAAGAATAGACTGTCGAGTTTCAGATGAAAGTTCTCTTTTTCTGGCCATTTTGAGCGTTTAATTGACCCCACAAATGTGATGCTCCAGAAACTCAATCTGCTCAAAGGAAGGTCAGTTTTGTAGCTTCTGTAACGACCTAAACTGTTTTCAGATGTGTGAACATGATTGCACAAGGGTTTTCTAATCATCAATTAGCCTTCTGAGCCAATGAGCAAACACATTGTACCATTAGAACACTGGAGTGATAGTTGCTGGAAATGGGCCTCTATACACCTATGTACATATTGCACCAAAAACCAGACATTTGCAGCTAGAATAGTCATTTACCACATTAGCAATGTATAGAGTGTATTTCTTCAAAGTTAAGACTAGTTTAAAGTTGTCTTCATTGAAAAGTACAGTGCTTTTCCTTCAAAAATAAGGACATTTCAATGTGACCCCAAACTTTTGAACGGTAGTGTATATATATATATATATATAAGTCAGCTCTTTCTCTTTACAAATAAGACATATTAGGTGTTCATGAATGATGCAGTGTTCAAACAACTCCGGTTTATCAGATACAGACATGTCAATACTAAACAAGAAAAAATTACTTTCTTATCAATATAATAAATGGTCATGCTATAAAAATGAGTACACCCTCCAGAAAGTTATCATATTAAAACTTAAGATGTTTTCTGGTGCTAGTTGAGGAACATTAATCAGTAGATTATTCTTTTGATCCATCACACTCAAATAGACAGTTGGTTAAAATGTTAAAGTTTTACATATCCCATTGAATCACACTCAGACTCAATGCTGACAACAATGGCACCACATGGGAGAGAATGGTCAAATAAATGAAGAAATAAAATGATTTCATTGCACAAAAGGGGACAAGGGTACAACAGCATTAGCAAATCACTGTTTTTAATTCAAAACACAATTGTGAAAGTGATACAGAAATTCAATCTAGTGCCTCATAGCTGGCAAAAGCTGAGGGAAGCCAAACTGGAGTGACTGTTTCATCTCACACAGTAAGACACATTCTGCAAAGAAGTGGAATGCAAGATTGTCATCCATGCAGGAAGTCACTGCTGAAGCCAAACACAAAAAAGCTTGTTTTGCCCTTTGCCACGGGTCATACTGATAAAGTTGCAGACTCTTGAGGAACTATAAGCTGGTTTCATGAGCCCAGAGTCTTATATATATATATATATAAAAATAGAAATATCTGATGAAATCCAAAATGCATGGCGTCACATGGGGAGGACCTCAGTGAAGTACTGTGCAGTGGTGGTACAGTACTTATATGGGGATTTATGAGTGCTGAATTTGTGCAGGAGCTGTACTTCATCAAAGGCATCATGAATTCACAGATATTCTGCACAATCTTAAATGAGAAGATGCCACCCTCTCTCCCCACCCTGGCCAGTCTGGCACTTTTTACCATGACAATGACCCTAAACATTATTCCAAAGCCATATATATATATATATTAGGGATGTAGATATTATGCTATCTATTTGTCTTTAAAATATATCATTGGTATAGTAAAGAATTGTATAACTGTTATTATAAAATTTCATATGATGTCTCTGTCTGAAGGTGGAAGGGAATCTACTCTCTCCTTTCGTATCTCCACGGGAGAGTCTGTTCCGGCACATTCTTCTGGGGTCTGGTTCGCACACACTGGCAGCTCTAGTGAATCACCTCGAAGCTATTATGCAAGGCCTCGAATCTGCTGACATTGACCAATTCAAGAACCAGTTTGCTTTGGCCACCTGGACCATCCAAGGCTGTGCCAACGCACTTGCAGGGGAAGTATGGGATATGGATAATGAAATTTAGGCAAACCAATCCAGCTCACCTCTTTAATTATGAGCTGACTTTGAACCATCACTCGGTATAAAAAAAAAAAAATGAATGTAGAGAATTCTATTGGTGCTCCATTAACATAAATCTACGATTACAAGTTTACCTCAGTGTTTTTCAGTGAGACAGCAGCCAAAATTATATTAAAGTTTTAGTATGTGGATCATCTTTTTTTAAAGTAAGATCAAGTTTAGATGGTACTCAACCAGACATTGTCATTTTAATGTCTGTAACCTAACTTGCCTATGGAGTTCAGTGCTCGTCAAACACTTTTAAAAAGTACAATATGTGTATCAGTATTTCGGTTGGATGCTCTTTATTTTGGGGAATCAATTCTGACAAATAATCCAAGATCTGAGTACAAAGATGCTTTCCTATGTGGCTCTGAAATATCTATTTATTAGTTTGTTTTTTATTTATCAGTGACAGAGATCACTATAAATGGTATTTTGTAACGCCTTTTTTAACAAATGTATAATTATCGGAAGCAGTGACTTCCATAATTATGACAGTTATACTGTCGAAACGTGAAAGCAGCATCTGCTATGGAGATAACCTAGTTTTCAAAAGCTGTGACCAGAGACTGGCAGTGCATTGTTTAAAACATGTACATGCTATATCCGTCAGATTACATTCTAGTTTCTGGCATCCTCCTTTTGAAGTAACGTTATACCTGATCCAGAATCATTATCGGGAGCAGTGTCTTCCATAATGCGAAGAAGATGATGGTAGTTTTTGCCTACCGATGTGTTGATATCGAGGGCAGTGCCCCTCATATTTCACTGTGGTGTGGATGTAATTATCGGGAACAGTGTTTCCCATGATGATGTATAAATCGTCTGCATTCACACTCTCTTACCTGGCTAGAGATCTTTTGTGAGTCTATTGTACGCTTGTCATGAACAATCAAGTGCTGTTACTTTCTTTTGCCTTTGATTAATGAGGAGCAGATGAGGATTGCAGACTAAGAAACAAGTTCTCTTTAAGTCTGTGATGGGCTTCTTTAACAGATTCTGCTCTTGTCCTTCCTTCGGTTTCCATGTGTCTTGTGTTTCTGGGGTATTATTTACATATTTGTGCCTTTTAAATGATGACTAAGCTTTTAAATACAGTATTTCTATTTTTTCCTTTTTTCTTTTCTCTTTTTTTTTGTCTTTTAATTTATTTTCTTCGCTCCCTCATTTTTGCAATTGTCACAACCAGCAACTCAAACAGATGTTAATGTTCACCTTTTGGTACCACTATCATATCATATCTGTCAAAAGAAATATAAAAATTAAAATAGTGTTTATATGCTGATAAAAGAACAAAAGATTTTAAAGTATGTGTACTATGGAAGAGATGAAAATGGAGATTAAAGATTATTCTAAGAAAAAAAAAAGGCCAATTAGTTAGAAAATTGCAGTTTCATGATGTACATTGGATCATACAAGTCCATATCTTTTAAAAAATGTTTTTAAAGAATTTTAACTATATATTCAGTGTACTTGCAATGCTATGTAATGTATGAGTTTTGTTGTGAACTCAGTTGGTTTACAACATCACTCAAGCACTGATTCACTCAGTTTTCTGCTAAGTCAACAAGTGATTAATAAAAAGTTTGAACAAAACTGTGAAGTCTGTTGTTGATCTGTTGAAGTCCTAACTGTGGAATGTCAGTCATCCTCATGAATAACTGCTGACCAAACTGCAACACAAACGTTTATTTTCTTTCAGTCCAGAATTCAATTGGCCATATCATACTTCATGTAATTGTAATCATGGCTTTAATTTGCATGGACCAAACTTGGCACACCAAAACAATACAATAACTGTATTGTTAAACCTGCACCCATTCATTTATGATTCCAACAATAAATTCTGACATCACAATTTGTTTGGAGTGAGGATGTCAAGAATGTGTTTACATTTAGAGATATAAAGCACCCCCCTCTACATTCCAAAGTCATTTTCAGCTTAGTCTATTCTAAACATTTGTATGTGGATACTACACAAACAACACAGACATAAGTTAAAAGTTTTTTTTTCCCAACATAAATATTTTAGATAAAATGTTTAGATATGTATGTGTATTTTTAGGTGCTATACTTGCCACATTAATATTCTCTCTCTCTCTCTCTCTCTCTCTCTCTCTCTCTCTACAGTTCACTTAAATACTCCTGCAATGTAACAAATTAATTTTTAATATTATTATTTTTTAAGATTACATTTTATATTAAGTATATAAATTAATAATTAATATGAGCTCACAAATCTGCATGTGTAACAATTCACAAACAATTATAAAACATTTTTAAAATACTTTTTAGATTACAAAATACATGCTGTAAAATGTAATTTGTAATGTATTCTGTTAGATTACTCAAGGTCAGTAACGTATTCTAAATACTTTGGATTACTTCTTCAGCACTGGTAGATTTTCTCACTTGTTTTAACTATAAAAACTCTGCCTGTACAGTAAGACGAAACACACATGTTAAAAATACATTCTCTGAAAAACATAAATATCTTACACAGTGTTGTTTCTAAAACAAGATTAATCAAATTGATCTTGTTTTAAGGATTCTCATCAAGAATAAGATTTTTGTCCTAATGTGAAAAGTCTTACTAGAGAGAAAAAATATAATCTAACGTTTATTTTCTTGATAAAATATATAAGACCATGCTTGGTAACATGTGCATGTAAAATGGCTAGAAATAGCATTTTAGCTTAGCATAAAGATACATGTTCACATGACAATTTACACAAGGTTTATTTCTATTTCTTCGGCTCCAAACTTACTTCAAACGTACTTCTCTGTCTGCTCGTATGAATGTAACACATCATAAGAAAGTGTTTCACCGTTGTTCAAATGCACTTTGGATTGCATCATTTATATGTATAAATGTTATCAATCTGAATAGATGAAATATTCAATTAAAAAAATGACAATAAAATGCAAAGTAATCTCTTAAGTAATCAAAATACTTTTTTGAATGTAACTGTATTATGATTACCAAATATTTAAATTGTAACTGTATTGGAATACAGTCACTTATATTTTGTAGTTTAAATACGTAATTCCGTTACATGTATTTTGTTACTCCCCAACCCTGAGTGTGGGACACAGTCACAGCTTGAATTGTCATATAACGGTTAGTACTGGGTTGCGTCTGCTTATCGGTTGTAATTTTTTATATAAATGTTGTAATATATTTAATTAAGTGCATTATTACAATATACAAGTACTGTATTCGTTTGTGTTTGTGTGTGCTAGTGACGTGCATGCAATTCTTAAAAATAACCACTTGATGGAACTAGAGTACTTCATAATCTATTATGCTGCGGTTCAGCTATAACATTTCACAACTCAACAGAGGTGAAATACATATCCTTTCATGATATTACATCCAGCATGATGATAATGTTCTTTACAATACTACTACTACTACTACTACTAATAAAATGCTTCTCAAAAGTTATTTTGAGGTTAGGGTTCAGTTCCTTGTGGAGTGCTGTCAAAATAAAAGAGCCCTGTCTCTTTAAGAGTGGGTTGCCAAAATAAGCATGCACAACGAGAGCGCGACAGAGATTGAGTAATGACGCTCGAGCGCTGCTGCACTTCAAGCCAGAAATGAACGAGAAAGAGACAGTGGTTTTAGAGCGAAGAATGTGTGGAAGTAAGAGCTTATTAAGTTAAATACACTTTAACTTACAAATTACGTTGTGCATCGCTGTATACACTCAAGAGCGACTTCGACTGAAGTTGTGCCCAGTCACCAGACACCTGGCGTTTGCGCGTGAACACCGACAGTCTGACAGGTAGGAGTGTGTCACAGATGATCACTTTAGCTTGTATGTCACCGCTGTAAAACACAGTTTCACAATAGCATGGGGAGCGAATTTAAACTAATTCAAGAGCAAACCTTGTATTTGAACGTTTCCTCATATCTCAGTGCTCTCGCTGTTCTCCAGATTTCACCTGCGCGTGAAGCGAAGTGTGTGGCGGGAAATCTGCTCTTCACGGCTAAAAGACTCCTCATAAGTTTAGGCTTAAACCTCTTATATATGTCTAGTATCTTCTTATTTCTCAACAATTGACTGAACACTTGAGTGTCTATTTAGCCTAGTCTTTGGTTTACTGTATTGACAGTATTTGTACTGTGTTTAGGGTTTAACTGGGCCAATGCTTCTGGATTTCAGGAGAGATTTCCATTTTCTAACTAAAAATTCTGATTGAGAAGGGCTCAAATATTTTGCATTAAGGCTATAAACAAATTTGAACGACAAGCAATACGATTTAAGGACATGTGTGCATTAAAACAAATGGCTTTTGCTGATGTCATGGTCCATGGTTGAGATACTGAACACTTTCCCCGCTTCAGCAAACAGGTCTGGATAAAACAGTCTATAGAACATGCAGCAATGACTTTTTTTCTGATTTTCAGATAATCCCGTTATTCTCTATGCATGTATCTTCATTAAAGAATAATTAACTCAAAAATGCTAATTCTTTCAAAATTTTCTCACTTCATACCACCCCAGATATGTATGACTTTCTTCTCCACAAGATTTTATTTTTTAGAAGAATATTTCAGCTTTGTAAATAGTGACCTTTTAATTTGAAACGCCAGAAAGCACATAAAGGCAGCGTAAAAGTAATCCATACGACTCCAGTGTTTTAATCCATGTCTTCAGAAGCGATATAAGTGTGGGTGAGAAACAGATAAATATTTAAGGCCCCTTTTCCCCTATAAATCTCCACTTTTACATTGTCCTTTTGGTTTTGGCAATTCATATTCTTGGTGCATATCACCATCTACTGGACAAGGAGGAGAATTTGTGGTAATAAAGGGCTTAAATATTGATCTGTTTCTCACCCACACCTATTACATCACTTCTGAATACATGGATTAAACCACTGGATTACATTTATGTAGCCTTAATGTATTTTTGAGCTTCAAAGTTTTGGTCACCATTCACTTGCATTATATGGACCAACAGAGCTGACATATTCTTCTAAAAACTAATGTTTTTGATCTGCCGAAGAAAGAAAGCCGTACACATCTGGGATGGGATGAAGGTGAGTAAATGATGAGAGAATTTTCATTTTTGGGAGAACTAACCCTTTAATGTGTATGGTTTAAAGATGCAGCAGCCTCACCACTGCCATTGTTATGTATAGTACAGTCTCTTTCTGTGAACCAAGAAAGACTTGTGACCAATGCTGTATTACAGTCTTGCAGGACAAAAGGTTGATTCAGATGGAAAATGTTTGGCTGCTTTAGAGCTCCTAACCAAGATTGCAGCAGCAGTGTAAGCGTGAGTGGTTGCATAATGAGTGGTATAAAAAGTGTAATTATCTGTATTATTGCAGCACACCGTGACTCATCCAGGCCTGCAGGTAGGGGTGTGTTGTGTTTTTTTTTTGTAAGGGAAGATACCTGCTGCAGACTTTCAGTGTATTTTTGTGGTAATGAATGGTTTTGAGGCCTTCTTTGCAGTTAATTTCTCACTCAAATGTGTTTGTGGCGGCTTTGTGGTTTTAAGGCCCAGTCAGGGGTGTTGCCTTGCCTACTGGTGTTCAGTGTGTAGGAGAGGTAAAGGCTGTTGTTCAATATGTGCTGCCTCTAGGCCCCAGTATCTCAGTCTAGGTGTGATAACCATCCCTGCATGTAAAGGCAAGCCAGGCCACAGAAGCCGCTCCGCTCTTCTTTTGCTCACGAAGAGCGGGGTAGACTGAAGACATGTATCCTTTCGCCCGAAGAAAGATTTGTGATGCGATACCTGCAGATCAAAGGCCTAATCTTCGCTGCTGTCTGACGGATTATTTCACTCCTCAGATCAGGGCTCTACAGTGCAGCCTTTTCAAACGCATACGTGATGTCGAAATATGCAGCATCTGATTTCTGTACATTGTGTGACAGGAACATTAATTGTGTTCAGCAGTGGAGATGTCAATTTAGAGTTCTTAAATACTTTTAAGAGGACCACATTTCAAAGACAGAACATTGTGTTTTTGTTTACTTATGTTCACAAGGTGAAACAGGTTAACTGAGCTGCTGTTGTTTTTTAACAGAGAGTCTGCCAAATTAACTGAAAATATTACATTTGGTTTATAAGAATGTAAACCCCTTTGTCATGACTTTTTTTTGACTGCACCATTTTTTTTTTTTTATTAGGAGGAGTGCTCCTAAAATTAATGTAAGCATAGAGCCCTGCAAATGCGATGTGGTCACATGCGTTTTAGACTACCTCCATATGCGGTTTCAGTGATCTGATCACAAAACTTTATGGAACACTTTTACACCTGTATTTCGCACTGTGATCGGATTAATTTGAATGTGATCGGATCACCAAAAATGCAACTCAATACCATTTGATGCCTGGTATTTTGGCATCAAAGTTCAGAAATCTGTAAATCATACTAATCGTCTCATGATTTAAATTTGATTGTGCTTTCATAAATTTAATTTTATCCCAAATATGTTATTCACTGACATTCCTCATTTTATAGTCCATTCAGTTTTTAGGACTGTATTCCACAATTCCGTCTGTGTTTTCCAAGTTGTGGAAATCATAAGACCCTAACCATATCATTATCCTTGTGTGTTCCAAGTACGTGTAATACAGTACAGATCAGAGCGGCGCACATAAGAGATGTGTGATAACCGAAATCTTCTGCAGCTCCGTATTTTAGAGCCTGCTCAAAAATGAAACTGTGATTGGTCAGTGGTGAACTTCTGGAGAAAGCGTGATTTGGTCAGTTGTGTTGAAAATGGACTTCGGAAGAGCTTGTGATTTGGTCGATCATCCGTTGACAGCCTTGAATGAAAATAAACAACAATTTGCAACTTTACCTGCTAATAATTTCTGCTTACTTGCTCAGTGTATGCTGATTTTACCAATGGCTTCACTGTACATCAGATATCAATATATAATAATTATTTTAAAAATATAAAAATTCGACTGTATTTCAGCCTTTCAATGACTGGATCATAATTTATAAAAATCACATTGAGGTAAGCCTTTAAAGAGGATTGACAAATTCAAGAAGCAGGCTGACAACCATCACCATGCTTGTGAAGACATGCAGATAGCTGAATCGGGTGAAGATTTTGAACTCGTGAGACCTGGATTACCTCCACTGGCTGTGTGCCCACTGTTAATAGCAGCATCCCTTTAACACTGTGGGCATCAGCCTCAAAAATGTGGCCACATGCCAGACATCTCTATGGCAAGCCAAGTTCAGACGGGTAACAGTTCTTGATGAGGAATCACAGAATAAACTGCCTACCTTTTCACAAGGTGCTGGATATTGTTAGAAAAGTGTTTTATTTTGGCATGTGGTTGCATAAGTCATCTATATACAGTGAAGCATTTAGACCAGTCAATTTCACAGCAGCTAGGACTTTTAGTGCTCATTGACTTTTGGCTCAAAATCCTGTACAGATCAATGCCACACTTGATTTATTAGCCCGTTATGATTAGGGTTTCAGCGGTATACCGGTTTAACGGTATACCACGGTTTGAAAATGGACGGTTATCATACCATGTGCATTTGCTTATCTACGGTATTGAGAAAAAAATGCAACTGGACGGAGAATCTCCTTTCCTTCTCAACTGTCTGTCAGACTCGTGAACTTGCGTCACACACACAAACATGCAGCAGAGAAAATGTCAGAGAGAAGCGAGGCGAGGGGATCTGACATGAGTTTGTGTGTGAGTTAAAGCAGTGTTTCTCAACTGGTCTATTCGGACCGGGTCACGGACAGCAGGGAAATAAAAATGCTATGGTTCTCCCATTGAAGATATTTCGGCTGCCGCCCAAGTGATGGACTATTTAGGACTGTCGAGACAGATTTAATGATAATCTCGCAAACAGCCAAATACTTCTCATCTGCACTTTCGCACGAGTGTAACAATCTCGCGATCATGATCTGCTCTTCTCTCTGACGCACGCATACAACAACTAGGATTCCCTCGATATTGCGGAGCGCAAACTTCAAAACTGATGTGACCAATTTCAATTCTAGTGAGATTTTTCTAGTTTAAAGTGTTACGGAGATTGTCAATTCAAACCTCTCAAACAGTAGCAGCCCTGACATGCCAAACAGCACTGAGGAGGAAAAGAGCAACTGTGCTCTGCGCCAAAATAAATAAATTACACACCATCACCTTTACAAATTTGTTTCATCATTTTACATAAGTAAATGTAACTGTTATATTTTGACAAAATGTTATAGTTTCATAATCTAAAGGTAGAATCTATTATAGCTCATTTTATATCAACAGTGGTAGTTGTAGTTAACGTTTCAAGATGTGTTTCAGCTAGTATTTATTTTTCATAAATACTGTAATTTATTATTATTATATTACTGTTATTTAAGACTAGCACACTGACCTAACCATGATAATTAGGAGCCTTTCCTTCTGTGTAATATGTGTATAAATATTTAATATTAGGTAACAAACAGGATAATAAAGGGCTCATATAAGTAAATATGTTCTTTAAATTTTAAAGGGGGGAGAGAAAACTTCCTGTAGATTTTGACATCAACAACAAAAATGTCACTTGATGCATGTCCTTGTACTGGAAAGCCATGAACAAAACTATGCAACATAAAAGGAAATGCAACTCAGGATACATTACAGGTTATGTTTAATCTATGGCAGGTTGACAATTGATTTCCAATGTAAAATCTGTCCTGAAGCAAAACCAGTTGAGAAGCACTGAGATAAAGGTACAGACATGAGCAGTAAATGTTAACCGTTAATAATCATAGAACATTACTTCAAAAGCTCACACTGCTAAGGTTATTTTTCATTTAGTAGTTCATTTAACATGTAAACTAACATGTTATAGTTACTTGCTATTTTTATCATGTTTATAATTTGGTTTATTATTATAATTCTGTTAGTTTACTTATTTATTGTGTTTTCAAAAGGGAGAATTTGTTTACACTTCAATTAAATAAATGGTTTCAAGTATCAATTATAATAAAGTGTTTACTCAAAAATATCTAAATAAACTGAAAAACAGAAATAACCTTTCTGTTTTCACTGATAATACTAATTACTGTATACCGTGAAACCATGATATTTTCTGAGACTGTTATCATACCGTGAAAATCTCATACTGTTGCAACCCTAGTTATAAGTGTGAGCAGTTGGCTCTACCTCTGATTTATTCATCATCACTGATTTAAATAGAGTATTTTGATTAATAATGAGGCTGTGCCCATGATGGATTTGTGATGTGTTAACAATACAAATTATTAGTACACGTTTTCAAGTTTTTCATTAACCGTTAACCGAGGCCCTTAACGGTTAATACTCGGTTAACCATAGTGTGCGCCAGGGATGGAAATTAACTTTTTTGTCCACCGGCCACTGTGGATTTCAAAATCTACCAGCCACTCAATGTTTTTACCAGCCACTTTCTTGTTTTTAACCGACAATGTGTAACTGCATGTGAAAATTAATACTACAAGATCTACAATACTTAAGCCGTTTATTTAATCTCAAGTCTCAATGAAATACTGGCATTTTCTCTTTCTCTCTTATAGCCTACACACACAATCCATGAACTGATATTCATTTCAGTTCGCGTACGAGGAAAACACAATGTTACGGACGTGAGCGCTCTGAATGCGGCACTGAAAGATGCTTTAAAACTTCCACAGAGACATCAAACAGAAAGCACAAAACCTTTCTTTAAAGTGAATTTCGTTTTGTATTAATTGTGTCTTAATTTTAATCAATGTTTCATCAACCAATTGCCTGGATTTATTAAATAAGAATTAAATATATCAGACGATATAATCACGAAGCGAGGCGCCGGCGCGTGAACTGGAGCTCGTCTCATAAATGAACCGAAACTCAGTGTATAAGGTAGCCTTGCCTCACAAATAATTCAAAACTAAAGAAAACAGACACAGACTGCTCTCTGCTTATGTAATCCGTAAGAAATGTGCATTTCTCTCTGGTGCGTTACTGCGAAGACCGCGAGTCAGCATCGTCAACTTCATCTTTGCAAATGACACGGACAAAGAAAAGACTTGTTTATTAATAAATAATTAAAATATCTCCTTGCTATATTTTACATATTCATAATCATTACTTTTGCCAGTTCTTTGTGACAGATTTTAGGAGCTTTATTGGCAGCGCCACGCCGCCACCCTTACATGAGCGCGTCACCGCACCCACCAGAATAGCCCTGTTTTTTTGTTAAGGATTTGATTTCATATTAGAAAACTGGTCAAGACTACTTCTTGTGGACATTACAAATGTCTGGGAGCGCTCTGGCAGTCTCTGGTGGTGCAAAAATGTATTACAACTAAATTCAATGCACGCCATTGACGCCACTTAACCGAGCAAAATGTTTCACTCGGTTACGCAATTTTTAACGGTTAATCGGTTAACCATGGACACCCCTAGTCTCTGTGCAGTCAGGCCTGTGCTTCTCTCCTTATTGTTCATGGTACAGTTACAGAATACTGCACTCTCTTTTTGTTTACTCATGGGTCTGAAATTCATTTTTCACATACATGAGCACTCTGTCAACCAACTCCCGGTGGGTCTGTTTCACCTCCTTATTTGGCTGCATGGCCTACCAATAGTTTCAAGTGTCATGCTGTGTTTTTAAATTTTTTAACTTATCAGTGAAGCTGTTGTTCAGGCTCACTTCCTTAAATTATTCATGCAATTCATGCATGTTCACGTTCAAACTGACGAACACTAGTATTACAGCTTGTTGGACGCTAAGTGGTGCCATGGTGAAATTTCGGTAAGCAGGGTTGGGGTTAAGCCTACACAATCATGCAAAGACACCTTGACTTCAAACTTTGATCTTTATTTTTTTATTTATTTTAACAAAAAATTCAATTGAAACTGGAAAAGAATTAAGTGCAATTAAAATGTGTGTTGTTGTTACCGTGCGTTCTAGCGAAGTCTAGAGAACACAACCATGTAAACTTTGGTTCCCACCAAGCATTAGTTCCGAAGACAAAATGTAGGAGAATCTGATTATTGCCGTGGTGGGTTTTCCTGTAAAATTTGATATGTCCCTGTTTGCATACAGGGATATAAATAAAAAAACGATTTGTGGACAAAGGTGTCTGAAATTGTTGGTGTGCCAGGTGAGTTGATGAAGTGGATATTATGGTTTATGTAATATTATATTATAATATTTAATGAGGATATACGCTACTTGTAATATGTCGTCAAAAAGATACCGGTCGACATGTCTGGATGTTTTGTGGGCCCTTTAAATATAGTTCACAAAACCAAGCACTCAACGAACGTTGCCGCTTATTTCAAATACGTCAAAGCGTCCACGAATTTTCGATAGCTTTGTTGGCAGGGCAGCCAGAGCGAATTTTGATGCTCTCGCTGCCTCTGGTCTGAACACATGGTTAGTTACAGCTGTAATATATTTTTTTTTTAGCAGCACAAATTTTGACTGGAAGAATAAAAAATAACGGTTAATTTTACAGTATCTAAGGGCTGTTAGATCTGCAGCTCCACCTGTTCTAAATCAGACACAGAGAAAAAGTAGTGTGACAACACATTTGGTCAAAACTGTGAACATACGCACAATCCAGAATTAATAATATCCACCAAATGTAGAGGGGTTGGCAGATGTGTATGACTTTTTTTCTTAAGCAGAACAAAAACAAAGATTTTCAGAAGAATATCTTCGCTTTGTAGGTCCATACAGTGCAATTGGATGGTGATCAGTTCTTTTATAACTCCAAAAAGCACAGTCAATCGTAAAAGTAATCCTTCCAGTGGATAAATTAATGTATTTTAAAGTGATCAATATTTAAGTCCTTTTCACTATAATTGTTTTCTTCTGGTCACTCTCCAATGCGCGAACACAAGGGGAATCAGTTCACGCTGCCTTTCGAGTGACATAAGCGCATTGGCATGTTAACATGAGAACTGATGCGATGCAGCCGTAAGTGCAGCTCTATTTGTTTACAAGAGAATGCTGTTACCAAGCTTCGTTGGTCTTGCTTTCATTGAACATGCTAGCTTGTTTACGTCAAGCTATAGTCATGTTGAACTGATTTCATCATTATTCACTTTCAACGTTCACACGAATGACCGCTTTACCTTTGCTATGCCCGTGTGCAATGGCATTCACGCAAGCTTTACATGTTTGCCATGCCTCTCACACGGCATCATTCTTAACTGCCTGATAAACATCTTTGTCTAACAACATTTGGCTAATGTTCCACAGACACCAATGATGATATGATGCTGAAGGGTTTTGCAACCTATGTGATCGGCCAAATTATGAGACCACTGATCGAGGCATAGGAAGTGAATATCGGCCAATACTTACCAGTGGTCGATCAATCAGAGCATCCCTAATTAAAACCTTTATGGTACAGTGAATGACTTTTGTTATTGTGGCACTGTGAATACAGGCTGCAAAGCAACATGGCACGGTGCCTTACATCTGTGCCATGATGTCAGTGGCACCCAGTGCCACCCAAATATGCAGACACACACACACACTGTATAGTGTTGTTGTTTTGCGCTGTTATAAGTTGGCGCCATCTCTACAGTGAACACCTACAGTTATGGTTAGATCATTTATAATTTTGTAAAGACATTTCCTCCTACAACGCCCTAAACCCAGCCCTTTTCTTGAACCCTAATTGCATAATGTTTGTGTTTTGGCTGGAAAAGTCAGTCATCTGCTTTCAGTCCCCACAAAATGGCCATTACACCACACTGCAGAGGAAATGAAGCACTGTGTATATTTGGATGTGGACAAAAGTGTTCTTTGTGTGCTGAAGAATAGAATGCCGTGTTGTGTCTGTACTGCCTGTTCCTCACTGTAGGTGGAGGTTTGGTGGCCATGTGAATTGGACTGATTCATGGCCTGGCGCCTCATAGCATTCCTAAACTTCCCACTGACCGGGCACAGACTCCACCCACTAACCAATCCCCCTCCCAACCATGCCACTGCGAGCCTGCTGTGTCATGTTTGACATCACTGAAATCATGGAAACTGAGTGAAGCCTATACATACATAGTAATGCCCACCTATATGTTCTTTATTCCTCCTCATCGAGAATATGCATTTTTTTACGTGACGCTTCTTGTTCGCTTGTATAAAATTATAGGTTACTGAGTGGTGTAAGATAGCAATCCAAATTATTTTATCTGTATGGGGTCTCTGTGTGTTAGTCCTAGATAAAAAGTGATGCTCAGAATGACCTACAATCCCTAGAGAACACTCTCTCTTTAATTTTCTCTACAGGTGTGTGTGTAACCCAATCTGCTTCTCATACATGCATTTTCTACCAGTCAGTCTCAACAGTGTGGTCCCTTCTTTACTTCCCATCTGAAATAGTTGTTTTATCCATGAATGACGTACTTAAACCTCAGAAGCTTCCACTTTGTTTAGCCACAGTTAGGGATGCAACGATCTGATACATAAATTGCTATCGGCTCCGATACTGACATTTTTAGATGGATCGGGTATTGGTCCGACGACTCTGATACTGTGTGTTAGTCATGTTTGTTACTGCCAATCAGCAAAACTGACATAAAAGAACCATAAAATTACTATTAAAGTAGTCCTTATGACTTGTGTATTATATTCAAACCCACTTGAAGACATGCATTAGCTTTATGAATCGCAAAATGCTGTTTTATATAAGTAAATATACAATGGCAGTATGCATGCACAGCGCGTTAGTGAATGGTGCTGCTCTGTTGACACACAAACATAACGTGCAGGCAGCTGGTAAGGCGGTTGCAGCTATTTTCAGCAATCAGAGCTCGTGGCATATTTTTATATGCGAGCGCTACTCACAAACAACATCTCAGATGTAGATGCTCAATAGTTTGGTTCACTTATAATATGCATTTAGAACAGCAACAGATGAGCATTTTACCAGAATTTGAATAAGCAAATTAAACTACTGTGAAGTAGCCCACAAACATACACTTAAAGGAATTCCTTGAGTGTTAGGATAGTCAAAATAAAAGCTTGAGGGTTTTAAAGTTAAAGGTGCACATTTAAAATATAGTACTGTTGAATTTTTTTTAATTCAGTAATAATAATAATTTATTGTTATTTTCATTATTATTTGTTTACAAAATTATAATAATATTTAAAGGGTTTCAAGAAATATAACTGAATAAAAAATATACTGATATCTTGAACTTATTACAACAGATGCAAGTTGAAAAATGTATGCAAAGAAACTGGCTTCTTTTCTACTTGGGGTCTGTTCCAAAACTTAGTGTGCTGCCTCACTGTCTACTGCCTACGTAGGCAGCTGTCTTCTATGGCAGCTTCCTTGCAGAAAGGATGCCTCATAAGAGGCCTATTTGGAATGCTCTACATAGACTGCAGCTCTGTGCATCGGGACACTCGACTCATGACTGATTTCAATACAGGTGACACGAGGGAAACAACGCGATCCACTTATGAATATAAATGCATGCGGCACACACACATTGTAGGTAAAATAGTCAGTTTTGTATCATATTAAACTGTGATTTTATCAATAATTTTCAGTGTTGAATGGTTTATAAATATATTTTAAATATAAATTTCTCTTGCTTCATCCGCCGAGCTCATCACGATGCATTTTGTGATCCCCTACCTGGGGAAAGATGCATATAATGCTACCTTAGAATTTGGTCAAAACGAGATATCTTAAGAGGCAGTATAATTAAGATACCAACCTTTGGAATCGCATCTTCACGAAGGTTGCAGAGGCAGCTCTTGCATACTCAACTACCTTGATGACTGGCTCATCCTGGCTCACTCTCGAGAGTTACTATGCGCTCACAGGGACCAGGTGCTCAGGCACCTCAGCCGTCTAGGGATTCAGGTCTGGGAATGGAGCAAGCTCGCTCCGATTCAGAGCATCTCTTTTCTCGGCATGGAGTTAGACTCCGTCTCAATGACCACACGCCTCACCAACAAGTGCGCTCAGTCAGTGCTCAGGTACCTCGCTCTCTTCGAGCCCGGCACAGTTGTTCCTCTATAACAATTCCAGAGGCTCCCGGGGCATATGGCATCCTCAGCCGTGGCCGTGGCCCCTTCTTGCCGTCAGACTTTCAACCCTTGGACAGACCAAGGATGTGGCCCCCTCCACCTTGGTGTATGTAGCTGCTATCGCAGCCCACCACGACACAGTATGTGGCAAGTCCCTAGGTAAGCACGACTTGATTATCAGGTTCCTGAAAGGCGCCCGGAGACTGAACCTTCCTGCGTCCTATTATAGGCTATAGTTTGCTCCCTCAGGCACTAGTGATATAAACCAAAACAGCCCATTCATAAGAAGTTGGTAGTGTAAATGGACTGTATGCATTGAATTAGAAGAATTGAAAATTATGTTCTTTTGTGCATTAACTGAAGCCTCTGGCATATTTCTATGACAGTGACACACTCCTTTTAAATGCATGGGAAATGTGATTTGGATGTAGGCTTTGTTATATTATAGAGAACCTAAGTATTATGAATAATTTTCATCTACTGACACACAAATCATGGCTAGGATTAACAGTGATTGTATCGGCACGCACTTCACTTCCATACCGATTTTGAGAAATTAATTTATTGAAACACTATAAAAATAAACCACAAATATTTCTAAATTGAAATTAGTGGTCAAAAAATCATAGCCTACCGATTCCAAAAAACGTCTTCCTCCTGGCCTGTTTTCACATCATTACCATACAATACACACCCACAGTTTGCACGTATTAATCCACAATAACGCAAACACTCCCAACCATGGCCATTTGTGCTTTGCGCTGGCACAAAAATTGTGATTAGAATTGGCACTCTCATGAAAATTGAGCCCTACATGTCCACTGGAAGAAATCCGCTCAGCCCCCCACTCTCCACACCAGAGAGCTGCCGATTCGGGGCGAGTTTGTAATATTCAAAACCTGTGTGTATTTTCTACTATTATTTTTCAATACACGACCAATGACGTCATCCTAAAAATGTGCGATTATAGTTGGACAAATGCCAATTTCATTTTCAAATGCCCAAAGTATGCAAACAGTGTTGATGCTTGGTGCTTGCTGGGTGTTAATTTCCTACCCTGCTCAAGCATCACAGCGCTTTTTTTCTAAACCGAATAAACAACTTTTAATTTTTTTTAAGAAACATACAGGAAATATTTATTTACAGTCGTATACTGCAAAACCCAGTTTTACCATTTTAATAAATATCATTAATGCAAAACATAAAAGATTGTCGAGAGAGTTAGATGCCTACTAGAATACAAGTGAATCTTAAAACACTCACATATCAGAATCTGAAGATATTATGCAAGAAAAATGTTTTGACACTTATGAGAGGAATGTTGATGCAAAAACATAGGCTTTTTAATTATATAATTAAAATTGTCCGGGATGTGTAAACATGAACTCTGTGTGTGACAATGTGTATGTGTGTCTTACAGTAACAGTGGATCCCCATGGACGGAGATGTTCATGATGGTGTGATGGACTTAGCTGCCTGTGAAGCCAGTCACTGCACAGACACCCTGCCTGTGTGCGGTGTGTGAACCTATTGCTGTGCCACACGCGCACACACACACACACTGCCTGTTAACCAAAGTGACCTCTCACGGAGCGGACAGCTGGTAAGACCACACACAGCATTGTGCTCATGTCATCATAAAGGTGTGCTGTGCCTGAATACGATTTGTACTTTTTGTGTGTCTGATTGTCTGAGAATATGTGTGTCTTTTATACTGAAGTGATCTTATGTTCTTGAATGAAATGGTGCTAACTTAAGCTGTTAGAGTGCAGGCATTTGCAGCAAACACAGTTGTGTGTCTATGTGTGTGCGCGCCCTTGTGTATCACTGCACTGCACACATGCCACACGGCTCTCTCACCTTGTCCCATCCATCATTAGCTGTGTGGAGGGTGAAATGGAGAACGAATGTGAGAACTCTGTATCTTATTACTCTGTGGACTCTGTTCCCCAGAATCAAGCACCCTCCATGTGGTCCGCAGCCTTGACCTACCTCCCCATGTAGCCCCCTGTGTAGTGGCTTTGAGATCTGGCTTTTACCTAATTTAGATGTACTGGACTCCTCCATTGTAAAAACATACCCAAGGGTGTGCTTGTAGTGTTCTTGTAGGCCATAATGGGGAGTGTGGTTTGTGCAAAAGGCTTATTATAAAACATACTGTGGTCAACTGTTTCCTTCATAAACGGGAGGCAATCACGTCAGTTCAAGTTATCTGACCGATGAGAGTGCAGTTTTAAGCTGAGGTAAGCTCAGTGCATGTGTGTGGCTGTCTATCTGAGTGTCTGGCATGCCTTCACAAGATGTTTAGCATTCATGGAAAAACATCTGTGTATGCGCATTTAGTACTGTGTTGGGAAGAAAATTATGTCAGGCTGAGTGTAATTACTCTATGCTTATCTGCTCTGCACTGCTCCCATCTTAGTCAAATGTCTCTATAATTAGAACATTCATTACCGACACATTTAGATTTTTATCTGGAGGTGGAGCAGTTCTGACATACACCTGCTTAAACGTGTGTGTGTGTGTGTGTGTGTGACTGCATATATTGCTTTTCTTGTCTCCTGGCTTAGAAATTGAATATTGTATCAAGGTAATCTTGTTGGGATTTTGGTTCTGGTACAGCGGTGGTCTTGGAGTGTCTTTTGTAATGAGGCAGTAAACCCGATTAGGGCCATTCATGCCATCGCTGACTGTTGATATGGATACATGCATGAGTGTTTTTGTCAGAACACAGGGGTGGCTGCTCACAGAGGTTGGGGGGGGGGGGTTAAGTTCCCATCAGGGGAAGTGTGGCTATTTTTACCTCATAGGAAGTGTGTGTCTGTATGTGCTGAAATAGCAGTGAGTGTGCTTCTTGTGTAGTGGTGTTGCACATGCCTGGAGAGACCAACAGCTCTGGTGCTCTGCATGGAGGTAAGAGGAAGGAGCTTGCAGCACAATGTTATTTTAACCCCTCTATCTGTCACTTCCTGTGTGTTGCCCATGCCCACTCATCACTCCATTTCTATGTCTACCTCTTCAAATGGACCAGCATCGCCTTACAGTGCCCCATCTCAAGGACATGTCAGTGGTGATGAGCCTTCCTGGAGCTCTCTTAATGTGGTCCTTGAGAGAGTGGGATTGAAGACAAACAATTATTTTAGATTGACCAGATGGCATGAGATGTTTTAGAGCTCTCATACTCTTTTTGTCTCAATTTCTCTGTCCATCTCTCTGTTTGGCATGTGGATGTATTTGGTTATTGGGTGTATCATGGTAATTAACATGAATGATAATGCTATCTTGGGCACTTAAAAATACCATAGATAGTTCTAGAAAAACCTTTAGCCAAACTTTTGATTTGTCTGATCACACAGTAGTTTATATTCCATCAACGAATTGAGATTTACAACACTGCGTGTATGCGGCACAAATGACACATTCACACTCTGATGTAAACAAACCAGCATGTACTAGAAGCATGGCTGAAAGAGGAACCCAGCTGACCCTTATCTGGGTTCTAGTAAGGTTAAGTTGGTAGAGTGGAAGTATTTTGGTTTCAATAAAAATTGAGAGTATTGGGTTCTGTTTGTGTAAAACATGCTGCAGAAAAGTGGCAGCGAAACACGAGAACATCTTCATGTTTTCCAGGATTCATACGGTCATGGAAAAACAAGGAAAAGTCATGGAATTTTCTAACAAGATATTTTCAGCAATACATATGTGCTGAGAATTATTTAAGTTTGACACGATTGCGGAGCAACACAGATAAGCACTACTCTGAGCCTGCACTGAGCAATAATATGCTAAATATGTTGCTGCGTAAATGGTGTAGTTTGTGAAGAGAAGTTTGCTCACGATTGCTCAAGTCCATATAGATTGTGTATAAGTAAATGAATTGGTAAATTTCATATTAACATTATTTTTGGAATATATTAAGGCTTTGAATGTTTGTATGTTATAACTCACCATGACATCCAAAATATGTGGTGAGGGGACAAAAAATAACAAATTTATAAATCACAATAATAAATAAAACTTTATTTAATTATTAAAAAGCAAATGCTTTGTCATTGTGCTTTAAGGTATTTAGTGTTAGTATTGTATAAGGTGTGTTTTGACTGTTATATACACAATGCTGAATTACATTTTTCACAAGTGAGTAGAAATAGGGCTGTCAATCGATTAAAAATTGTAATAATATTAATTACAAGATTTGGCAAGTAATCGAATTAACCACAGTTGATTTGCATATATAAATATTTGCTGAGAAAGCCCCTCAAATAACAATAATTATAATAACAATATATAATGATTTAATAATTATAAATGGTTATATTTAAATACTTATAAAATAATATATATTATAAAAATAATAATTCAGATGCATTACTTTGTGTCAAACAAGTAAAGCCTTGATAAGATAAAAATTATAAATATTTATAAAAATTATTATTTATTAAAATACATATTTATTATAAGGCTTTTTTAAGGATGCATCTATGTAAATGTTTGTCAGACAGATGCTTTTAGAGCGATTTGGTTGAGTCACGTAGTAAACGCAACGTTTTCAGGTCGCTGTGTCAAGTTAAATGTGGTTTGAAAAAACACGTTCTGAGATCCCTGCATTCAGAATTGATCTTCTTCCAGCTGTGTTTGAATGCAAGAACGCATTCTCACCAAGTGTCAAGCAGGCCTTTGGTTTGTACAGTAGCACTTTGCCCATATAGCTTGAGTTTTGCTTACTGCCCCCTGCTGAAAACAGGTGGTACTTCAAGCTTGAATTGCTCCGATGGAAGAAATATTTATTATGGTCCGGGGACAATTAATTGTGTAAATTGTGTAACGCGTTATTTTTATATATAATCAATCGCACCGAATTGACATTAAATTGACAGCCTTAGTAGAATCATTTGAAAATTCTGCAAAAGAGTTTTGGAAATTCATAAAGTAATTGAAAATTCCTGGAAATTCACAAGTCAAAGTGTGTACGAACCCTGATTTGCGCATTTTCAGACATCATTCTGTTCAAGATGAAGATAAAGGTATGTTGTGACAGTTTTGCTTGTTTTTCCAAACTGTTTTTGAAAACCGAAAACACATTTAATCTTAATATGGAGAGCTAAATGTACACTTAATTTTGAATATAGCCATTTTAATTATCAATTTTGTCTTTGAAATTGTGGTCTGGGATCCACAATAACAACACTGTGTGAATGCAAAATGGACTGAGACCCCGTAACTGGTCAAGTGGACCAAAAAGAGATCTGAGCCCACTTTCAAGGTCACAGACAGTGTGAATGCGAAGAACTGTATCCTTTTCCCACTCTGTCCACTTTTTGGTCCACTAAAAGTGGTCTGAGTTTGGCTCTTTTAAAGAAGACCAAAGTGTGAAAACACCGCTAAACATTCAAGGTTCTTTTAAAAGTTCTCCGTTATCTGTTAATTTAGGGTATTTCAACACCTAGTTTGTTTGAGCACTCCAAGTGCTTTCAGAGTGGGATAAAGAGTGGGGCATACACATGCCATGTAAAGAGAATTGATGCGCTAGATCGAAATGGTTTTCTTTATTGTGCTGTTTTTTGCTGTTGTTTTTAATTCTACATTAAATGACTGAAAATGTTAGTTTGATGCAATGTGCTGTGCAACCCCCTGCCCAATGAGTGTAATCCTTTTAACTGTATTAATATAAATAGTAACAATATAATTGTAACAATATTAAATGTAATTAAAATATAAAAAAATGAGCATAATATAAATATAAAAGTATAACAGTTGCTGGACGACATGCTTTTAAAAGCTGTCTGCTTTTACAAAGATGGATGCAAAAAATGCAAGCGGATTCCAGTCTTGGCAGAAAACGCTGGATCGTTTTTTTTTTTTTGTCCCCCCAAAGCACAATGAAAATTAAAGGGTCCAGTTCCGTGCAGACAGAAGATGGTGAATGCGCCAGTGAACCTCAGCCAAGCATGTCAAATGTGCCGGAAAGGATTGTGCATTCTGAATCAAAAAGTGTCATGGAAAATGAAAGTTCTAGACTCGTTGGCTGTCAGACTTTGACTGGCTTTTGTATGATGAGGAGGAAGATGTGATGATATGCAGGTACTGCAGTAGAAAACCTAGCTTTAGCTGGTAAAACGGACTTTGTATCAGGGTCGCGCAGTTTCAAACGTGAAAATCTCACAGTGCACTCAAAAAAGCAAACGACGTGCAGCGTGCCTTGATAGTTTGATGGCTTCAAATAAACACTCTGAGGAATCTGCAATTGCAAAAGGGATTCAAACTCAAAATAAAAAGAATGACAGCTCAGAGAGATGTGAGATTTCTGTGATAATGAATACAGCATATTATATCACAAAGGAGGAATTGCGTTTCACTCCGATTAAGCCACTAATTTTGTTGCTGAAGCAACCCTACAGAGATGAGATGCAAAACATTCTTCACCTTGTTCAGATTCTTCTTGTTCTGCCAATCAGCTCTGCCAACTGCAAAATAGCCTTCAGTGCCCAAAAGAGAATAAAATCAGATATCCACAGCAGTCTCACATATTCACAGCTTTCAGGCCTGATCCTCATTTCAACAGAAGGCCCAGAGCTTCAGCAGATTGACTCATTATCAGCTGTGGAGAGGTGGCTGAAGTCAAGTGGCAAGAGAATGCCATTTGCTAATAAATGGTTGATTTAAATCCATATGCAACCATAAAAAAATAATTAAGACAGATGAAATATGTTTAATAGGACCCAGAACCGCTTTTTTTGTGGTTTGATTTGTGTGATGTGACAATGAAGAGGTACCAGTCCGCTTTGCATTTCTTTATGACATAAGTACCTTGAGGCTTGCCATACAAAGTTGCAGTACATACTGTCTGCAATTTTTATTTGATCTAACCGTGTTTGTGTACTTCATATTCCATTCTTGTCATATAACGTGATCACTCCAAATGAACGGCAGACCGGCCACTGTCAGAGCAGAGTAGCGCATGAAGCACCCTGACGCGTATACTGGTTGCGGAGGTTCGCACCAAACTCCTGCGAAAATGCAAGCAAGTATTTTGATAGTTTCATTTTAATTTAACGTTTGTGTAATGTTCTTGGTTCATACATGGAGGAGTAGATGCTTGCTCCATTTCTGTGGAAATGATGGACGAAGAAACATATTTTTTTAATTCAGAATTTCAAATATTTTCCTTCATGTGGAATAAGGGCTTGTGGGTTTTATCGGAGGGCCTTAACATGTGAAAGTGAAGAATGTACGACAGAAATATAGTATTGCGCAATATAATATAATTGGCTGGGCTGTCAGATTTTCAGAAATAACAGTGTAAATGTAAAGTTGACCAAAAAGAGAATTGTTTTAACATTTAAAAAAATATTTTCTTGTCATTCTATCTCTGTGCAATATTTGTATGTAATAAACAATTCGATCATTTTTCAAAGCCTTAAATAAAATAGCCCCATTTTGTTAAATGATTCCAAGTTAAATATGTATAAATTACTGCTTAAGGTGTTAAAACCTTTAAGCATATATACACTTTAAGAAATATGACAATTTATCACCATAATCACAATTATAGTTTTGCAAGTTATTGCTAGCCATAATCATAATCTTTACAGCCATGAGGTCTGAGCTCTTACGAGTTGTGGTGTGAACAGACAAGGGTTCTGAGATCACATAAATACTAAAAGGACTAAAAAAGAAACTGGGTCCTCTTTTTAAGTCCACTTACAATGTGAACACAAAGCACTGAGGTCATTTGCAGCTGGCTCCCTTTCTGGTTCGCTTTAACTGAACTGGGTTTGGTTAATTTAAAACTGACTATATATGAAACCACCCTTAAAGGCAAGTTTGGTATTGCAAAAGTAATTAAACTTGTTATTAAGAGAGCAACAATAAAGATTGTTTCTTTAAACTTGTTTTTGTAATGTAATTCAATACCGTGATAATACCGTATACCGAGATAAAAGCTTCAGCAATTATCATGACGTGAACATTTTATACCGTCACATGCCCACTCTCAGAATTACAAGGTACATTTCAACACCACATCAGAAGTGATGGCAAGTTACAGATTGACATGATCATCAGCCTTGTGCCATATAATACAGTGCAGAATATGATGCAATAGCCCAGCTCTCACTCACACAGTCATGAACTCTTTGTTTGTATTTTGGCGTTCATATAATGGCAATCCACAGTCAAAAATCCATTCACAAAAGTCGCACTCCTGCAACCACAGACATACACATGGTAAAAATGTTAAAGCATACATACAGTGTAATGACTGTGACAAACCAATTAGTAAAAACTAAAAGGCAAAATAAAATAAGACACTAAGTGATTTTTATTCTGTGCCTGGGAGTCTTTGTCCTTCATTTTGCGTCTCTCTCTTACCCTGACTTCCTACCAGCTGACTGTCTGCTCACCTGGCTGGATGTGTCTTTAATGCACTGGCTTAACTCAGTAGATTAAACACACAGAGCCCATGAGCTCATTTGTGTGTTTAACGCGCACACACCTATTTGTGTTTGTCTGGTATGGAAATCACTACATATTGTTAAAACCTTCTCTGGTCCAGAGCACCATTTTGTTTTGGGTGGAACGGACCACATTGTAAATATACAGCTTTTCTGAATGCTGAAGTGCATACTAATCACATTTTGATATATTAATATCTCATTCAATGATTACTAAATTGCATGTTGAGAAGTAATTCTGGACACTGATAATTACAGGATTATCTACTGTACTTTCATCTTAAAATGTTAAGTTTCTGGAAAACTCAGTTGTTCATCCTGTGTAAACTGTGTAACACTCTTCGAGGCTCACTGTTGTTCATTGATCTTCATTTGTCCTGCTCTACTGCCTCCAGTGGCCATTGCTTGAACTACAGCAGCCAAAGCAATAGCACAGAGGATGGAGTCATGTGAATGACAGGGATCCATTATTGAAAGAACAATGAGCCCTCCTGATGCAGTCATTTCAATGATCTGTAAAAAACCCGCAAGTGGCCCATTTTTTTTATTTTTGCTTTATTATACTGTAAATTGGAGCCATTCTTGGGCACAGAAAAGGAATGTGATTGGGACATTTGCTGCAGGCTGAACTCAAAGCTGTGTCACCCACATGAACACTACAGTTACTATCTATCTACTATCATGTCTGGAGCACATGCTACTGCACCATGTTTCTGACATAGTCAGAACTTAAAAGAAGTGTAATTTTCTGTAAATATCCCTTGTATTTCTGTCAAGTGGGAAAATCCATGTGCTGTAATTTCTTTCAGTAACCCTGCACAAATCCCCTCATATTTGTGCCGTGTCTGTCATTTATAGCACATTGCTGACAGTCTGTTGCCCTGACTGTCATGCTGCCTTCGAGGGTAACACAGCAGGTTGCCATCACTTTAGGGGCTGTGGATTTGTGTGATGACCTTAGGATACACCTGGGTCACCACATCCTCTCCACTTTTCACTTTTACTGAGGTCAGTAATCCTCTCGCCTCGCGTCCCCTCTTAAACCACACCTGTCAAATACACTCACACACACTTTCACATGCCATGCCTTGGTGCCAGTCTGGCTCACATGGCTGAAAAGGCTTTCCTAGAAAGATGCCACAAAAGCAGAGATTAGTCATCCAGCACACACACTCACTGTGTGTGTGTGTGTGTGTGTGTGTGTGTGTGTTTATCCTAGACTCTCACCCTGTACACCACTGACTGAGGTTCAAAGTAACTACAAAGCTGTCTGGGAAGTAGGGATAATGTGCTATGGCTCTGCTGGGTTGCTTTAATTTTGTTTGTTTTTTCTGCCCAGGGGTGATGGTAATTTTCACACGGCATCCTTTTGGATTTTTAGATTTCATCTTAACTTGGTGACAAACTTTGTGACCCGTTTTAACTCCTTGATGAATTTTTGCCTCATATTTTTTGATGTATGTCCGTTTCGTAAATATACAGAGGATTTACTAATACATTTAGGCTATAGCATACATTTGTGGATATATATTTTATTTTATGATTTATACTTTGGGCTTTGTTTGCATTACCAATTTGCATATTGTCAGTCTGTTAATATTTGCTGTTTGCATTCCTCTTCACACTGTCGTTTTCTTTAACCTGTGTGTGGGATGTTGGAATAATCCATCTTGCAGAATGTCAGTGAATGATTCAGACTAAAGCTTGGAGAATTTATTGCATGTTTTATCTTTCCCCAACAAGGTATTTTTTTTAAAGCTTACAACAAAGATGTGGTGATTTAAGATGATGAGTTAAATCTTCTCTCTCCATATTGCTCGCTCCACCTCTCGGATCTTCAGCCATAGTGTATGGAGTGGAATTTCTGATCCTGATGGAGATTAGCTTGTAGAATACGACAAAACAAGTTCTAGTTTGGCAGAACGTGAGGGCTAATTTAAATGAAACATGATTAAGATTTCACCGTTAATGTAATTTAGAATGCACAATTAAAATTTTTTTTATTTATTTTTTTGTCTTGTTTAAATATAAAGGAGTTTTTCATGTAAGCCAGAATGGGAAAAACACGTGTCTGGGTGGTTCTTCTGTTGTTTGATTAATTTATCAATTATTATTTTGTTTTAGAAGAATTTTTAAAATTCTGTTGTTAGCTTAATCTTTACACCTGTCTTCTATGTGCACCTACGCTTGTATGAAATATGTGGGTAATTTGTGTGTATATGTGTAATGTTTGTCGTCTTTTTATGCTAGTGTCAGACAAATTTCCATTCTATGAGAAATTTAATGGATGATAAAGTTTAAACTAAATGGGGGAAGTGACACAATTAAGCCGTCATACCATATGAGCCCACTTACTGATTTATTTAGAATTATAGAAAAGACCGAAAGCAAAAAAAAAAAAAAATTTTTAAAGGCCCTGCCAAAATTTTCACTGGCCCCAACACAAAAAATTACAAATAGCTGTTTTTACCATCATGTAGTGTTTTCACAAGAAGGATCAAAGATTATTCAATGAGTTAAAGATTTCATTATTGGCTGAGAGAACAGACTTTCTACTAAATCGATTGTGGTATACATATTATAAATATTACATATAAATATATACATATTGCACATTAATTGTGTATGATATTATGCCTAATCTGTGAATTAACAATGTGTATATAACATGAAATCAGACAACCCAAACAAGACCAATACTGACTTGTATACAAAGATCAAAAATATCTCTGTGGTCCAGAAATGAGACATGTAATGGGTGTTTTATGAGGATGAAGTAGACCGTTTCAAATATGAATCTTCACCCTGCTGCTGAACAGCTCTGATAATAATAGCCTAATAGCCATAGTTATCTTGCTTCTTTTCATATCAAATGACATTATCATATCTAATTAATGTTTACATTTTGAAACATTACCTAATAAAATGCATACTTGCATTTTGGATATTGAGACGCTCGTGATTTCCAGAAACGTGTATAACTGGGGTTTAACAAAGTTTATTAAGTCTCATTCGGGGCTTCATCTCTAAAGGCGAATTAATGAGAGAAAATGTGTCTGTCCCTTTACGAGAGCGCATGCATGTTAAACAGTCTATGCTGCATGATGATGATGATGAGACATATGCATGGAGAGACATGGATTTTCAGTCCTATAGAAAGAAACTGTTTATTTCTTGTGTTCCAATGTGTTGATTACAAATTTTCACCAACATCGCTTGTTGTTTACTTTCACTAATTTTATAAATGCTGCACTTGCCCAATCGGGCAAGTGACAGTTCTAGCAACTGGCCTGAAGCACTCTCACACTGGCCCCGGGCCATTGAGCAGTCCGTATTTTACTATAAAACCACAGATAGCACATACTCTCCTGTTGGAAACAAGTCATTGATATGTAAGTATTTTGAATTGGATTAAACTGAAAAATAAGCTGTAATCAAACGATTGATGATCATTTGTGTGTGTGATGTTATTTTTTTTATATTATTATCTGTATAATTTTTTTCAACATCTGAAGTACCTTAATTTGTTGTGGATATCCCAATGTGGATACTAAATTTGCACTTTTCAGAGAGCTCAATAAAATATTCAAAATATATTTTGGTTGCATTTGAAGGTGAAAAAAATTGTAATTGTGTAAATGAGCGCATAAAATCGGAATATCGATTGCACAACCCGAAATTGTATAGTGACAGACTTTGAAGTATTGGCAAATATCGGATTGCAGGCCAAGATAATCGATACAAGATCTTGTTGTGATGAAATGTCCGATTTACACCATAATCTGGAACTAGTGTAGGACCCTGCCTGAGTGATGCTCAAAAAGATGAATTTAAATGACCATCACTGAATCTTATAGAAGCGTTAAAAAAAAAGCATAAGACATCGCAATTCACTAGTTTGCCCTAGTTTCACATTAAAGACCCCTCACCTGAAGTGATCAGCCACTTGAAGACGTGCGATAGCTCTGTGAATCAAAAAGGCTGTGTTTAATAAGTAAATGTATATTATGCGCATCAGTGAATGGAGCTGCTCTGTTTACACACACACACGCTCACGGCTACTTTTAGTAGCCTTCATGCAGTGCGCAATATTTGAGCGCTCATAGATGCTCAAAAGTTTGGTTCACTTATCATATGCATTTAGAATGGCATCAGATGAGCATTTGACCAAAATTTGAATAGGAAGCGAATTAAACTACTGTGAACTTGCCTACAAACAGACACATTTACAGGACTTCCTGGAGAGTTTGGATGGAATGTCAAAATCAAAGCGTGAGGTTTTAAAAAGTGCACAACTTAAATATATTACGGTTGTGTTTAAAATTAAAAGTCAATAATAATAATAATAATAATAATAATAATAATAAAAAAAAATAATAATAATAATAACCATTTATTATTATTATTGTCATCATTAGTATTTGTTTGCAATTTATAACAATATTTAAATTGAATGGGTTCCAAAAAATAACTGTGTGAATGAAAACTGGACTGATGTCGTACAACAAAAGAGATCTGAATCCTTTAAATTCCAGATTTTTGAAAGAAAAAAATAAAAATAAAAAATAAAACACTGGTTTCTTTTCTACTGAAGACTTGAATACTGGAATTACTGTTAATTTTGCTACTACATAATCTAGTATATTAGTTAATAATATAAGTGTTTCTTAAGCTATACATTTATATTGAAATAATGTGTAGTTTGAGGTTTGTGTTTCTTTACATATTAAAGAGTACTCTCAAATAGTTCCACACAATAATGTAAAGATATTCTAAACTGATTATGCAAAAAAAACAACAACACTGGATCGGGATCGGTATTGACCGATACTGAGATTTTCTTTTCGGATCGGAAGAGAAAAAGTGGTATTGGTGCATCCCATAAAAACTATCGCAGATTAAGAGTCGAGTCAAGTGGTTTTTATTGTTCAACCATATACAGTTAGTACAGTACACAGTTAAACGAGACAACGTTCCTCCAGGACCATGGTGCTACATAAAACAACATAGGACAAACACAGAACCACATAAGACTACACAGACTAAATAACATTTCTACATAAAGTGCACGTGCAAACGTGTGCAAAATGTACGGGACAGTACAATAAATTACTAAAATTGAAAAGGACAATAGGCACAGTGAGAGACAGTGCAGCGCCGACCAGTACACAGTAGTGCAAAAAGATGACCGTTTCTAATTGGCCAATTAATTGATTAATCGGTTATCGGCTTGTCTTCCCAACTTAGTCATCGGTATCGGCAAAATCCTATATCGGATGACCTGTAGAATGAATACCCCTAAACGTAACGATACCGCTGCGCCACAGACTCCGATTGGCCTGGGATAGCCAGCCCACGAGGAGAGCCGTTTGAGATAGGGCCAGGGTGATTTCTTGTGATTGACTGGTATATACCGACCAGGCCATTTAATTGCCCAATATTTGGCTATTATCGCATGGACCAATACCAGTGTTTGCTTGGCTGATCAGTAGAAGTCTCACATTTCCCTTGTGTCAGTTCCAAAATCTATCAATAGATTAGTGAATGGATGGTAAACAATTTCTGTTTTCAAGGTTTTTATGTTTTTTGTTTTTTTTTTCAAGTTTACATGGATTTGAGTAAATGTTGGATTAAAATAAGTGTTAATTTTACTTATTTGCTGTTGTTAAATTGTATTATGAATATCTGCATTAATAAAAGACAAATCATTGTTTTAGTCATACTTTTAAAGTGCATAAATTCATACTGTGTGACACATTATACATGTTCCATCTGTTATATACACATATTTCCACCGACTTGTGTATAACTTAATAATTTTCACTTTTATATGTCTATTCAAACAGATCTATCTTCAATATAAGTTTTAAGTGATTGAGCAGCCCCACTCCCCCCACTTGCTCGCTGTTTGTGGCACTTTTTACTGTTAAAAAGAGGGTTCTGTTTACCATAATGGCCTCATTCATCTTCCTTTGACAGTAACTGAGGCACAAATCAGCTCTAAGGATCATCAGCAAATAATTTGGCCAATTGTCTCCTTTGGGCATTATGAAGAGAAGTGACTAATACTTATGTGTGTGCTTTAATTCATGGGATAATGCACATAGAAAATAAATCTCCTTTGTAACATGCAGCCTCTGGAAATCTGATGTTAGTGCTGGATGCTGTATTAGCCTGCACATGACTATACCAGCCGCTGTTTAGTATGCAGCTCAGGCTGTAGGCTCCAAATATGTTTTCCATTCTCATGTAAGTAGTCATGTGAGATATCAAATAGCCCTGTTTTAAAGCTTGATCTGAGAGAACTGGTTAAAAGCACCATGGTGATGGACAGTAACATACACCCACTCTTTTTTTCATCATTGTTCCACTTTTCTTTTATCTCTTTCTTTTGTTTCAGTATCCTATATCTTGGTGTTGCTGTGAGCACCGTATGTGGTGTTAACCTATGCATTGATTTGCTAAGCTTTTGTTTAATAGTTGTGTGAATAGTAAATTGGATCATGGCGGTAAAACGTTTTTTTTTTTTGTTTTTTTTTTCTGTAAGGCCATGTGCTTCACTAGATCAGTTTAGCAGCCTGTTGATTCAGAGTAAAATATAGGCACGGAGTTGTTTTTGTCCTGAAAAATGTCCATGAATGAAGACAGTGTAGGGTGTGAACGCTCGTCTTTCTGTGTCACGTTGTTATGACCCAGCAGCAGGAGAATATCCCCTAAGTGGTAGTGGGAGTGGGTATGTGGGTGAAGTGGGATTTAATGAAATTGCTGTTGATGCTTCAGCCATCTGCTGAGAGAGCGAGCGAGCTTAGAAACACACACAGAAAGAGAAAGGGATGGGAATACACATTATTATAATTATTATTATTATTATTATTATTATTATTCTAATTTATACAATAAATGATACACTGTACAAACACGAGATTTGTCTCACAAAAATACAAAAGTCTTTCACTATAGAAACCACAATGTCCTCCGCCATTTTGAACAGTACTTTTTCTCCAATGTTGAAACTCCATTAAGAGAAAAGCGCCTTGAGTTGTGTAATTAATCTGTCTGTTGTGTCTCTCGCCTTTGATGAGCCTTAATGCTGAAGTTGTTTGCTATTTTCTAGCTGTAGCAGTAATGTGAGCGATCACGGAACGCTGTTGTATGTAAACAATGACTGGCGGATTAAATTCACGTCACCAACTGCTCATATTACACACAAATTATCTTTTGCCACCACCTGTTGGCTAACACATGTAATGTCAGAAAATGTAATAAAAAATACATGTAAGAGACACTTATACAGTAACTCTTAACACATGCACTGATCTTACGCAAGCGCAACAGCACGAACACAAGCGGAGTGATACACACACACACACGGTGAAGCGTCAGATTGTTCACCGATTTTGCACCAATATTACTACAGTGAGGGGAAAAAAGTATTTGATCCCCTGTTGATTTTGTACGTTTGCCTACTGACAAAGAAATGACCAGTCTATAATTTTAATGGTAGGTTAATTTGAACAGTGAGGGACAGAATAACAACAAAAAAATCCAGAAAAACACATGTCAAAAAAGGAAGAAACACGGTGCTGTCAATCTCCCTTGGTCTGGGGCTCCATGCAAGATCTCACCACGTGTAGTTGCAATGATCATGAGAATGGTGAGGAATCAGCCCAGAACTAAACGGGAGGATCTTGTCAAGGATCTCAAGGCAGCTGGGACCAGTGTCACCAAGAAAACAATTGGTAACGCACTACGCCGTGAAGGAGTGGAACCCTGCAGTGCACACAAGGTCCCCCTGCTCAAGAAAGGACATGTACAGGCCCGTCTTAAGTTTGCCAATGAACATCTGAATGATTCAGAGGAGAACTGGGTGAAAGTGTTGTGGTCAGATGAGACAAAAATCGAGCTCTTTTGCATCAACTCAATTCACCATGTTTGGAGGAGGAGGAATGCTGCCTATGACCCCAAGAATACCATCCCCACCGCCAAACATGGAGGTGGAAACATTATGCTTTGGGGGTATTGTTCTGCTAAGGGGACAGGACAACTTCACCACATCAAAGGGACGATGGAAGGGGCCATGTACCATGAAATCTTGGGTGAGAACCTCCTTCCCTCAGCCAGGGCATTGAAAATGGGTCGTGGATGGGTATTCCAGCATGTCAATGACCCAAAACACACGGCCAAGACAACAAAGGTGTGACTCAAGAAGCACATTAAGATCCCCTAGTAAATCTGTGGAGGGAGCTGAAGGTTCGAGTTGCCAAACGTCAGCCTCGAAACCTTAATGACTTGGAGAAGATCTACAAAGAGGAGTGGGACAAAATCCCTCCTGAGATTTGTGCAAACCTGGTGGCCAACTACAAGAAACGTCTGACCTCTGTGATTTGCCAACAAGGGTTTTGCCACCCAAGTACTAAGTCATGTTTTGCAGGTGGGTTGAATACTTATTTCCCTCATTAAAATGCAATTCAACATTTTTGACATGCGTTTTTCTCACGGTTCAAATTAACCTACCATTAAAATTATAGACTGATCATTTGTTTGTCAGTGGGGGATCAAATACTTTTTTCCCTCACTGTATGCAAAGGTACTGAGAGGGCTGCTTTCTTAAACAAATATTTTAATCAAATAATATTTTACATTATTATATAATACATTGTCAACAAAATTTAGAAGTGAACACTGAGAAAATAAAGAATAAATACAAATAAATTAAATGGCTAAACATTAATTAGTACTGTATAATATCAGTCAACTGCTGACCATTCAAATAAAGAATAACTCAAAATAAATCGCTAAATAAACATCAGTACTCTTTAGTATCATTCAAATGCTGACTATATTAATACTGCCAGTCAATTAGTGTCTGGTTGTTAAACAAGAAGCATTTACACCTGCTGAGACAAGAGAAAAACAGCAGCAGCGTTGTTACACCGTATTCTGCTATACAAGTTCAGGAGAAACTTTCAACGGTGGAAAACCTTTAAAAACTTTTAAATATTACATTTTATAAACGCAATAACTGGAATTGTTTGGTTGAAGGGGATGCCAAACTGTGAATCCTGAACAAAACAGTTTGGTGAATGCATGTTTACACAGTAGCTTCCACACAGCTGACAAGGAATGAAAGTAGTTACGTGGTTAGCTAGTTAGCTATAAGCTCGTTGTCACGGAGAGTAAAAGATGAACCAGCATTGCGTCTCACCAACTAGGTAACAACGTAGCATGAAATCAACTCTTAACCGCACAATCCACTGCACTGTTGTCTGCTGAGCTGCAAAAAGATCTGCAACAAGCTCTGATGTTTACCTTTCAATCTGCTATGTTATTGAACGCACTGAAAACAATAGCTGGCTAACACAGCAAACATATGTGTGTAAAGGGATATAAATGGACAAGGAGGAGGCAAGAACCGGCTTGGCAATATAAATAATACTTTAATGAGAAACTTAAACAAACAACCCAAATACATACATGATGGTCAGCTGACCGTAAACGAACGATCTCTCGTCGCACCATCTTCCGCAGTCGGCCTTTATCACTCTGAGGCTTAATTAGCCTGATAAGGGACCGGGTGTGTACAATCACGACCCGGCCCCGCCCTCCGCCCAGTCACAATGTGATAAACATGAGTGACATGGTTGTCAGGGACAGGGTTAACGTTATATTAGTTATATTGAAAATGGAAAATTATGGGGTCATTGGGGGGGTATATTATGGGGTATATTATCTTTCCAGTATGCATTTCACAAACAAGTTAGCAACTTACTGAGAAGACACCGCTTAACACCGCACCGCTTGACTCTGCCCTGTCTGTTTAGCCACCGTCAGCTCAGAGTCAGCTCTGTAAACAGTAGAGTAGGAGCGCGATCTGCTGGACAAACTACGCTATGACACCAATTTTAAAGCACAGTTTTCTGCATTATATGTTCTGGAAAAAGTTTTCATATCTGCACATATTGGTAAACATATACACTGATACCGATATAAGGCTAATATCGGCCGACCGATATATTGGTTGGGCACCTGTATATCTTGGTCTTGAGCAATCTGATGGCAAAGTTGTTGCGGGGGCTCTCATAGGTATACATGGACTGTTGAAGTTAGAGGGATGGATGCCGGTTTGCGATGTTGTGTGTGTGGGGTTAATGCACACGTTTTTCGTTTTTCTGTTTGTTTGGTTCGGGGTTTGATTGTTGCTCTGGAATGTGGTCTTAATAATCTTGTTTTTGACACACAATCTATTTTTTCTAATATATCAAAATGTCAAATGTTGGTATGAGTGGATTGAGTGGAATGTTGAATGGGTTGGGGCACCCAAGTTGGGGGACAAAGCAGGGAAGCTTTTGGCTGGATATATAAAGAAGAGGGAGTCTTTTTCTTTCATTCCATCAGTGAAATCTGCTGGTGGTGAAATTTTACCTCAGCCATTGATATTAATAATGCTTTTAAAGAATTCAGTCATGATCTTGATGATGATTCTGTGATAACCTTGGAGGAGCTTGAGAGGTAATTAAGGCATTGCCTAAAGGCAAGGCTCTGGGACCAGAAGCCTTTACTGCAGATTTTTGTAGATCTTATGCTACAGAATTGTCTCTAAATTTGCTAGAAGTTTATACAGAATCATTAAAGAATGGAAAGTTTCCACCAACCATGATACAAGCCCGGATCAGTCTGATACTTAAAAAGGACAAAGATCCAAGTGAGTGTAAGAGTTACTGTCCAATTTTTCTGATCAGCTAGGTGTAAAAATATTGTCAAAAATGATGGATAACAGATTTTGTCAAGTTATAACATTCTCTCTCTCTCTCTCTCTCTCTCTCTCTCTCTCTCTCTCTCTCTCTCTCTCTATATATATATATAAGCAGTGTTTCCCACAGGGGTTTGTGAGACTACAGGGGTGGACCTCTGACCCTCTTGGGGGTCCGGGGGCATGCTCCCCCATAAGAATATTTTGTATATTTTAAAGTTAAATACTTCCATCCAGTGCATTTTGAGAGCAAAATTAAGAGGCTAGTGTTGTGCTCTTGTAGTGCTTTTTTTTGTGCTCCTAAAGCTGCAGTAGGCAACATTTTAATAAATTGAATTGTTAGAAACGGCACCCCCAATTCTTCCCCATATACATGATGCTCTTCACCCCCAGCCAGGGTTACTTGACAGCTGTTCACAAACAGAGCCAAGGCCTGCCTTTCAGTCTGAGGTGCTTACTACTATCTCACAGGGCCTCATTTAACTTAGACACCACGTTTATATAGAAAACTATTTTTCAATGAATAAATACTACCTACTCTAGCGTTAACATTTTCGTGCTCTATAAAAAGCAGGGTACAAACTAGTGGTGTCAGTTTCAGCTTTTAATCTTTTAACTTTACCTCAGACTGCTAACGATAGCTAGCCAGTGAAGCCGTAAGCATTGTAACGTTATGCCAATTAACCTAGTATTGCTAACTTAAATTTACATTAATCATCATGATTGTAACTTTTTTTTTCTTTTGTAACCCAGTCAACCTGTATAGCTATTATATTACATTAAATTATATGACATTATATTGTATTGTATTAATTATATTATGCAATAGTAAAATATTTCTGCCTTATTCTTCAATTTTACACATTATTTTAAGGCTCTCTGATTAACTCACAAGCCCTTATTTCTCATGAAGGAAGATTTCGAGATTCTGTTTCTTGGATGTTATCATATCCATAGAAATAGAGTAGGGCATCTCCTCTGTCTGACTGCCTGTAATTAACTGTGTGAATAAACCCACAATGACCACAGATATTTGACATTACATGGCCATAAAGTGAAACTGGAGTGCTTTGCATTTACAAAATTAATATGTTTATACCTTGTTTATATTTTCACTGGAGTTTGGCGCAAGTTTCTGTGGACGGCGTGCACATCGGAGCACTTGAGAAGCGTCTACATGATGTCTGTGGTGCGGTTCCCTGAGATGCTCGGAGTTCAACTGAATGAGACACAAGTGTGTTTTCCTGCACACATGAGACATCATCTAGAGAAAGATGAGGCTGAATTCAGCTTCTTAATCAACTGCTTTTTACTTTATAAAAGGGACTCTGTGCTTTGAAACTACACAGCTCCATCACTGGCGAGTGAAATGTTAATATTTACTTGTTGCCTGTGGCTAATAACAGAATTTTTTTTTTGGTTGCATAATGCGAAATTTACTCGCAATGTAGAGGGCTGGTTAACGTTACTTACCTCAAAAATGTGTCATCCTCCTCAACCAAATTACTTTAGATGGATCCAGCCAGGAATACTCCAGTGCAGGGGGGGGGTGTGTGTGTGTGTGTGTGTGTGTGTGTGTGTGTGTGTGTGTGTGTGTGTGTGCGCGCCCACGTGAGTTTACAGCAGCAGGGGAGGAGCTGACTGATCTGAATGGTGCATGAGAGAGAGCGTAAAACACAACCTTTTATTTTATGTTATTATGAGACCGAGAAGTGCAAAAATATTTTAGATGAGAATTGTACAAATGTTTTTTGTTTATTACGAGAACGTGTCAGGGCAAATTAGACTGGCGGGCCACCATAGTCTAGTCAATTAATGGGAAACACTGATATAGATCAGGTTGGGTTTTTTCAGGGCCGCAGCTCTTCTGGTGACATGAGGTGTTTTATTAATATCATGTGGTCAGTGGTGAATGATCAGACTCCAGTTGCTGCCATCGAAAAGGTGTTTGATGTGGTAGAATGAGATTATATTTTTAAGATTTTGGAAATATACGGGTTCGGGAATAATTGTATTGGATGGATAAAGTTACTTTATAGACATCCTGTAATTGTGCTTAATGCAAGTCCCCTTTCTGCTGGACAGAATTGATTAAGAAGGGAGTTGCTATGCTGGATGATCTGTATGAAAATGGCGCATTGAGATCTTTTTAAAATATTATACAGCGGTTTGGGATTCCCAGATCTCAATTCTTCAGGTTCTTACAGCTGCGCCATCTACTTTTCACCTCCTTTGGGTGTAGTACGCAGCCCCCTAAAGTGGCAGACACTCTTGAGATGGTGCTTTTTGCTTTTGGAAAGGGTCACAAGGCTTCAGTGTACTATTTCTGGCTAATTCAGAGTTTAGGGGACAGGGTTTTAACATCTCTTAAGAAGTTATGGAAGAGAGACTTGAATTTAGAACTGGAAGATGGAGAATGGGGTAAGATTTAAGAAAACATCAAGTCTGCATCTAGAGATGCATGGGTGTGCCTCATTTAAGATACTGCATCGTTTTTATTGGACTCCCTCCAGATTGTATAGGCTTGGCCTTAAAGATACACCTACTTGTTGGTGATGCCAGTTGGAGGATGGGGACATAGCCCATGTTTTTTGGTTCTGTACTAAGATTCAAGAGTTTTGGTCGAAGTTTCAAAGTTTTATATGTGAGGTCTTGAGCACTCTTATTTTGCTGACTTTGTATTTTGGGTAATGGGGCAAAATTTATTGTTGTCGATTAGTCGTTTGATCTCATTTATCGTAACATGAGATCATATGAAACTAATGATGGCACGAGACAGGAGCATAGCAGCTCGCGCCTGACTGAGCAGAGGAAGAAAACACATGTCCAGACGTACTCTAAACATTCCAAACAGCTTCCAGTGATGTAGATCACAAAATGTATTGGAATTATATTATTGTGAAATAAAGCTGAGCCGGATCTGGCATTCTACTTAAGCAAAACCTGCATGTCAGAGCATCTAATAAGCAAACAACCTGGCATTATATCTTTAATGCATCCTTTATTAAAGTTCAAATAAGGAATTGCATCATAAACAAACTACAAAAATGGCATTTCTCTGTGTGGTCAGCGCCACGTCTACGAGTCACGTGAAGGGGGAGCGTTTGAAACTGCACCCGACTGAGGCACCCTCTGGCACGGGGGCGCCCGTCCCTCGTCGCTTTTGCTGTAGCTTGATTAATAATGTGATGGATTGAGATGTATTGAATCATAATATTCTGTAGCCTATGGTGTCGCCTGTGTATCTTATTGTGACGTAAATCAGCAATAAGCAGCTCTATTAAGATGATGATCAGAATTTTTTGGCTTGTTTTCCAAAAATAATATCTAAAACTCGTTTAAAAGAATGTTGAATACAATATTTAATATTTAAATATTTTAAAATATCTAAAAACAGCCTTCTTAAAACAAGATACGTTTCACTTGCTGAGACTAGCCATTTCTCCCTCAGGGAAGCCAATGTTTTGTCGTGTCTGTGGGGCATGAGACACGTGGCTGTGACTTTTTATATATGTTTATTGTTGAGTGTCTGTCGGCCTAGTTTTTGCAGACCGTTGGCACTAGTCAGATCCCCATTGGCGGCTTTTTGGCCAATTGAGCATGTTGAATCGGCGGCGGAGCCCATCGGTGAAACGGATCTGTCTGATTGGCTGTTCAGCTTAGTGAACCAGTGCACAAGAAGAAAAATTTAAGTGATGAAAGCAAGCAAATGATGAAGTCAAGAGGGGACACATACAGAAGGCTATTCTCATTTTTTCATCTTCATCTCATTCCAATGTGCGAATATTTTCATAATGACATGGAATGAAGACTAACTGATAAAAATGAATCGCGAGAGGCCAGCATTGTACGACATTACAGAACAACGTTATGCCAACTGAGTGGTGAAAGCAGAACTCTGGCATGAAAACAAACTTGTTATATCAGGTAAGATTTTCTTTTTGGCCATTAAGCTCTTTAGCAGAAACTGTTCATAACTGCTAGTGCTTTGTAAATATCATTTGTTTTTTTCTGGTTATGGAACGGGCAGTTGTGTTGTTATTATGGGTTAGCGTCTTGAATCTCTGCTGTCGCAGCAAGAAGAGCAAGAATAACCTTTGCTTACAAAAATTGACTTTGTCTTTCAGAGAAAGAGCTCAGAAAGAGGTGGTATTCTCTGCAAACACAGTATATATGGTACAACAAACTTGCACCCTCAGGAATGTTTGGAGCACAGAAGACTGGCATGCAGCAATTGATCCTGACCATGCAAGATCAAGGAGATCACTTCTAGCCTTACTATCAGGGTGAATTAACTGTTCTATTTGTTGAGTTAAAAGAAAACTTTGTTTCTTGCTTCTTTCATTTACTTATTGTAAACTTATTTTTACATATTGTATACTTATATGTCGATTTGGAGAGAAACATCTGCTAAATGACAGAAATGTAAATACAAATTTGCAAGAAGTGGCCACTGACTGTCCGGGTGGGGGTTTCTACACCTCTATTCACATGTGGTCTTTAATACCTTATTAAATGTTTCACTCTCCTATTATCTTCCATAATGTGCCATGAAATGCATCTGTATAAAGCCATTATAATATCAATTTGTCTACACTGTGATGGAATCTTATTCACACCAGACATTTCACACCTGACCACATCCTAAACAAATGGAGCACAATTTTCAGGATATTGTTTAACAATGCATGTTATATGATTGGTGAACAGTTGTAAGAATCCATGTTATTAAATCCCTAGCATTGAGAATGTATTTTTATTTTAAGGAACCTTCGGCTAATGATGATACCTATTCACCCTCAGATGGCACCAATAGTAACACCTGGACCAGCACCCATGAAGAGCCCAGCTTCTTTGAAACTGAGCCAAGGCCCAGCACTCCCATAGCAGAATCATCCACAGCCATCAGAGAGGAGCCTTTGCCAAGCACCTCCAGCCAGTCAAGCACTCAGAGGCCTCGGGTGAAGTGCAGAAAGATGCTAGACAAGTCCGCCAGTGAGGAGTCAACATGCTTGATGTGCACCATGGGTAAAACCCTGGAAAGGTTTGCTTCTCAGGAAGACCAGAATGATGCCATCTCTGCCTACTGTAAAAACATTGAGCACAGAATGCGGAAGCTGCTACCACATTTACTGCCACATTTCCAGAACGAGGTGGACAACTGCATCTTCAAGTGTTCAGTGGGCCAAGGCCTGGCATTAGAAACCTCTGACAGACAGTTTACACATCTGTAATGTTACATGTGGCAACAAAGGACTTGTAACAGATTCATGTAAATGTATATAATTCCTATACACTTATATTTTATATTTTTACTAGTTAATTTTTTTTTAACTTTTATTTTTTATATCTGCATTATAAGAATTGTATTGCCCATTGTACTGCACACTTGATAATAAAACACTTTGACTTTTGGGAAAGGGTACTTGCACTTGCACTTCTTTGTCAAGAGTGAACACAAAATAGTATAACGTAAAATGCTAAACTGAAACTAAGCCCAACTTCTGGAAACCAACAGCTTTGTCAGTATTTTACACATTTCCTATATTTAGCATACATACATACACAAAGTTCGTATATTTTGCACCACTGAAAAGGTACCGCACTGATGTCTGAATTAAAGTAATGACATACAGTAGTTCATCCTTGAGCTGCTTGGCTCATGTTGTAGCATTGGTTGTGTGTGACAGGGAGGCCTGGCATAGGTCAGGGTCTTTTCTCCGTCTTCCTGGGATAGTGCCAGGAACCAGTCCTTCCTGGTCGATTCCCGCAATACATAGCTCACAGCACTCGGTCTGCAGGAAGTTGTTCAGAGCACAGCAATGTCCTCTACTTTGGCTGTGTCTAGAATGTTAATCAGAATGAGCTTTATTACCAAGGATGCTTACGCATACAAGGAATGTGTCTTGGTACCGTAGCTTACAGTGCACAAACAATACAGCAATATGACAAATACAAATAAAAAGTGAATAGACAAAGTGTGTGTGTATAAAATATATAATTTATTTTTTTTTTTTTTGTCGATTTAACACATTAATTCAGTGCAATTAATTTTACAAAAAATTAACGCAATTAATCACATGCCCCTAGACCATAATAAGAAAGATTCCTGAGAAATGCAAGCTTGTAGTACCACCTGTTTACTCCAGAGGGCAGCAAGTGAAATTTCAGCTGTATGAGTTTCAACTGAAAAATCCCTTGAAGGAGTACCTCATGTCTTGAGCTCAGAGGGTGGTGAAAATGCTTTTGGCATCTTAGCAAACCATTTTCGAGTCTTTCTAACCAACACCATATATCAGTTTCTGTGAGGATATGTGCATTCTGACTAAGACTTAACAATGACAAACTGTGGTTTACTGCAGAACTCAGGCAGCTTCGTCAGGCAAAAGAGGATGCTTACAGAGGTAGGGATATAATATTGTACAATCAGCCCAGGAACACACTGATTAAGAAAATCAGAGTGGCTAAAAGATGATACTCTGAGAAGTTTATTTCTTCTCAGAGTATCAGTTTATACAGTGAAGAAAACACTTCAGTAGGCAGAACAGAATGCGTTACGTTCTTACGTTCAAAACACTTGGATGGAGCGCAAATCTGAACTAAGGGATCTCAAAATGTGTTTAAAAATTGAGTATTAAACTATATTTAACTTGACACAGTGACCTAAACATTTTATGTTTACACACAAAGCACCCGAGACGCTACACAAGCATGTCTGACGTAGGTGTAAATTGACTGGGTCCTTAAACAAGCCCTCATAATAAATCTCAAACTGATTGACAAATTCACTTGTGAAAAGGATTGCTGTGATCTGTGTGTCAATGAAAATCTATTATAAATAAATATAAATCTATTATATATACAGTATATATATATATATATATATATACACACACACACACACACATGTATATGTGGGTATATATATGTGAATGTGTGTTTGTGTGTGTACAATATACAAATCTGTTATATACAGAAGCAAGGGAATGTAATGGCAGATAAGGTGTGGTATGTTGGATAAATATAAATAGACTTAGCTGTATATTTTACATTAATTATTGCTCATTGGGGCAGTTTTAACTGTTCATGAGCCTGAGGGGAAAAAAACTGTTTCTGTGCATGACAGTTCTGGTGCTCAGTGCTCTGTAGCGCCTGCCAGAAGGCAACAGTTCAAAAAGGTTGTGGGCTGGGTGAGTTGGGCCCAAAATTATTTTTCCAGCCCCTTTCCTCACTCTGGAAGTGTACAGTTCTTAAATGGAGGGCAAGGAACAACCAATAATCCTCTCGGCATTCTGAACTGTCCTTTTGAAGTCTTCCGATATCCAGTTTCATAGCTGCACCAAACCAGACAGTTACTGAAGTGCAGAGGATAGACTCAATGATTGCCGAGTAAAACCGTATCAGCAGCACCTGTGGCAGGTTGAATTTCCTCAACTGGCCAAGGAAGTACAACCTCTGCTGGGCCTTATTCATAATGTAGTCTCCCACTTCAGGTCCTGTGAGTTGGTAGTTTCCAGCAACCTGAATGACTCCACTGCTGCCACAGTGCTGTTTAGAATGGTTGGCCAGCTGTTCAGCCTCCCTTCTGTATACAGACTCATCGTCATCTTGGATGAAACCGATGACAGTAGTATTGTCTGCCAACTTCAGGAGCTTTACAGAGGGGTCCTTGGCTGTGCAGTCATTTGAATTCAGGGAGAAGAGTAGTGGGGAGAGTACACATTCCAGGGGGGCACCAGTGCAGATGGTTCATGTACTGGAAGTTTATTTATCTCTTCTCACTAGCTGTTGCCTGTCCGTCAGAAAGCTGGTGATCCACTGACAGATAGACGTGGGAACAGAGTTGGTGAAATTTTGTCTGGAGAATATCTGGGATGATGGTGTTGAAAGCCAAACTGAAGTCCACAAATGTCCCTGGACTGTTCAGATGTTGCAGGATATGATGCAATCCCATGTTGACTGCATCATCCACAGACCTGTTTGCTCTAAGCAAATTGAAGGGGATCTAGAAAGGGTCAAGTGATGTCCTTCAGATGGGCAAACACCAGTCTCTCAAATAATTTCATGATCACAGATGTCAGAGCGACGGATGTGAAGTAATTAAGTCCTGTGATTTTTTTTTTTTTTTTTTTTTTTTGGGGACAGGAATGATGATTGAGCATTTGAAGCAGCATGGGACTTCACACTGCTACAGTGATCTATTGAAGATCAGTGTGAAGATGGGGGGGGGGGGGGGGTGGCAGCTGGTTTGCACAGGAGTTTAGACAAGTGGGTGAAACACTATCTGGACCCTGTGCTTTCCTTATCTTTTGTTTTCTGAAGACACGGCACACCTCTTCACAGATCTTAAGTGCAGGTTGAGTAGCAGGAGGGGGGATGAGGGGGGTTGCAGGAGGAGTTGATGTTTGTGTTAAGTGAAGGTCAGAGTGAGAGTGGGCCTTTCAGCCAGTTGTTGGTCCACTACAGTGTTGGGGGTAGGAGTCTTGCAGTTAAGAAGTTGTTTTAGGCCACTCCACACTGATGCAGGGTTGTTAGCTGAAAAATTTTTCAGCTTCTCGGAGTATCATCTTTTAGCCACTCTGATTTTCTTAATTGGTGTGTTCCTGGGCTGATTGTACAATATTATATCCCTACCTCTGTAAGCATCCTCTTTTGCCTGACAAAGCTGCCTGAGTTCTACTGTAAACCACAGTTTGTCATTGTTAAGTCTTAGTTGGAATGCACATATCCGCACAGAAACTGATATATGGTGTTGGTTAGACTCAAATGGTTTGCTAGGATGCCAAAAACATTTTCTACCACCCTCTGAGCTCACGACAGCCTGTAATTGAAGATGCGTTGCTTTGCAGTTTGGATATGGCTTCATGAGGTACTCCTTCAAGGGAAATGCCTCATCTGCCACAATGCAATAAGGAGCCAGCTGGTCAGAAGCAGGAAGTGGTGCAGGAGTAGGGATGTTGGATGTTGGGATGGGCATCCTGCAGTGAGCATCCACCAAACACTCCGCCATCTGAAATCCACCCATTGCAACCAAGATCTTCATACAGGAATCTTTAACTGCTGTCGAACAGTGTCATTAGAACTATGGAAAATGTATGCTTGTAGTTGTAGAATGTTGATCCAGTTCCTGGTGAGGGCCAAATGTTGACGTATTTCCTATCAAGAGCACCCAGGCAGTTTGGGAAGTTCCACTGAGCCTGGACCATCAGCTACTTGCTGCCACTCTTCCACTGTGTCCAGGCACTGAAAAAACAACTGAAATTACAATCTAAAACAAATTAAGGCTAGTTTCATATGTCAGCTAGTTTTGTCTGTAAGACCCTTGATAACTTTTAGTCATGTGGTCATTTTAGTCACCTTTTCCAAAGTCAAATCAAACTGGCATTTTCAAGCACCATACAGCTATGATAAATTACATATCCATATACATACAATATAAACATTATATTAGATGTTATTGTGCTATAAGCAACCAAAATTATGTTTTGCAAGTTTGTCTGTTTGTAAGTAGACTTGGCATACTATGTAACCTAAATTTCAAGCAAGTTCAAGCACTTTATTCAAAATCCAAGCACTTTTCTATATATATATATATATATATATATATATATATATATATATATATATATATATATATATATATATATATATATATATATAAAAAAAAAATCTGAAGTTTCTGTTATCTCCAGCTCCCGACACAGGTTCGGGAAAGCCCCTTGAGCCTGTTGCTGGAGTATCCGCGATTTCACCCATTTAGTGCGGTTTCTCCTTAATTTTTGCTTCCTCTTCTTCCTTTCTTCTTCCACAAGCAAAAGACCAAGGGCTGACAATGCCAGTGCCATTTGCATCCGGTTTCCCTTTTTAATGACGAATACAGACTACTGCCATCTGCTGGTATGGAGAGTTATTTCCTCTCACGCAGGCACAGAACATATGTGCTTGTTGGCCGTTGGGTGTAGTCTTTGCGGTGTGTTTGAAGAGCAACTTACGATCAATTTTCTTTCACATAATCATCATGAAATCTAACTTACATGAGGAGAAAGATTGTGTTGTACATTCAAAGCTAATTAATTTACACAGAACAGAACTCAATAACACAATAATATGCTGATAATAACCTTCTTATATTGTTTGGATTTGGTCCGATTTATTGAACGGAATGTGTTTGTGCATCCGTAACTGTTGGGCTGCCCCCAATAGCCAACCAAACTTCAGTCGATGAGAAGATTCTTGATCGACCAAGGTCGTTTGGTCGCAGAAAAAAAACTCCACAGGAAACCGACGAACACGCAGTATAACTGCTGGTTAGACACTAGGTGGTACTATTGGGAAATTTTCATTAAGCAGAGTAAGGGTCATGCTTACACAATAAAGCAATTTTTATGTATTTTAACAATTCAAATGAAACTGGGAAAAAAATGCAATTAAATTTAATTCAGCTGTAGTGTCAATAGGAAATATAAATGTTAGACTCCCAAACATTACTTTTGCAAATAGAAAAGGTTAGAATAGAAGAACAGGGAGCCCTGCAACAGATGCCATGGCCCCCACTGAACTTCATGTCAGCAAAGGGCTGCAGAGTTGTGGTCACAGTGAACTGCAAACTGAACTCTAAGCTGAGATATCTGTGGTCATTTGCAGCACTTATAGACGATACTGTTTTTGCAAAAAAAGAAAGCGAACCTTTTACTTTATTTGTGTGTTCCACAAGACTGCACACCCCTGTACAAACGCTGTGTCATACATGCGCATAGACGGCTTTTCTGTCATCTGTTCTTAATAATATAATAAATTGTGTTTCTTTAAGCTTGTGTCTGTGTCTCTATGGGTAAATTATTTGTCAAATTAATTTGATAATAATAATGGCATAATAATAATTTAATACATTAATGGGAAACAAGCTCAATATTGTCTTGAACTCGTCAAAGGCATCAGCTATTGGCAGTCACCAAGTAATTAAATTCATATCATTAACATGCGACAACTAGTCGATTAATGACTTAAACTAACGTCTGTTAGTTGACTCGGAATATCTTTGGTTGGGGGCAACCCTACGTAACTGCGTTTGCAACTTTAATAAATTCAGAAGGACATACATTTTATGATGCCTATACTCCATGTTTCATGTTGCCTATACTGCAAATGATTGTGTAGATAAATAGGTTTAGATTGCATTCCAATTAGTTTTTTGTTTATGCCGAGTTCAGCATGTTCCACGCAGCAATGAAAAGCTTAACTTTTCTTACGCTTCTGGACCATGCACCACAAATTGCATGCATGCTAGTGAACTTACCGTCCTGTGCTCATCGGGTCTGTGAAAACATGATATAATCTTTTCTAGTTCTGTTGCATTGCTGAAGTGATGTTGTGTTTTTTTTTGTTTTTCTTATCTAAAGTGAAGTTCTCTCACACAGCTGACACCTCTTGTCGTTATGTGTTTGCACACTCGTCGGTGGACTGCGTCACTTCTGCCTTTCATTTTGTCGATTCAACAATTTTTTTAATTATGGATTTTTTTTTATTAAATCGAGTAATCGTGACAGCCCTAAACTATTCCTTTAGTGCATTTCTGTCTTTATACTGTGGAATGCTTTGCTTGGAAAATGTTTATAAAACATTGTTATATATTCTATTCTTAGAAATAAATAAATGTATATGGTGTCATGTTTCAGCACTTTCAAAATCTGTAATTAATTGTGATCTACTATGCAAAATTCTGCAATTAAGTAGTGGCGTAGTGGCTAGAGCACAGGGCTGCTAATCAGAAGGTCGCTGGTTCGAACTCCACGGCCACCAACATTGTGCCCTTGAGCAAGGCACTTAACTCCAGGTTGCTCCGGGGGGATTGTCCCTGTAATAAGGGCTCTGTAAGTCACTTTGGATAAAAGCGTCTGCCAAATGAATGAATGAATGTAAATGTAAGTAGTCACGATTGAAATATTTTTATCAACTGACAGCACAATTAGTTTGCAATTAAGTTTTTTTTTTTTTTTGCCTCTGCTTAAAGACTGTTTATATGGCAAAGCATAATTAAAGGGTCATGAAACAGCCATTTCAGCTCAAGTCCACCTCCTAACCGTTTAGAAAAATGCAACTCCACTGTGTGTGGACAGCTGTGAAATCAAGGGCCCCTCCCTCAACTAGTGGGCGTGGTGGGGCAGAGCTGCCATGCAAGGTGCTAGCCTGCCATTGGGAGCAATTTGGGGTTCAGTGTCTTGCCCATGGACACTTCGGCATGTGGAGTCATGTGAGCCGGGAATCGAACCACCAACTCTGCGATTAGTGGCCGACATGCTTGACCACCTGATCCACAGCTGCCAAATATAAGTGCTTAGATCAGTTAACACACATTAAGGATGGATGGATGGATCAACAGGGTTTGTGTGTCTGGGACAATCAATGTAAACCATGTCTCAAATGAGCCCCAGTAAGAGACAGTCCACCTCACAACATATCTCAAAGCACTCATGTTAACAAATGTGTGCTTCATAAACATTTAAAAGGTTTTAGCAATGATTGAAAGACTATCCTGTCCCTCTGTCAGCAGCGTGCGGTTTGGGAGACTAGCATTGGTACTATCAACTCTGTCAACTGACACCCAGGCTCTTGAGAGTTTGAAACGCTGGTCACATGGTTTAATGAATAATGAGACACTGATGTCATGATGATGCACTATAATATAGGGACACGGCATATCATGTGACGTTGACTCTGTTGATTTGAAACCCGGAAGATGAAAATACTGCAAAAAATCCCTAAATGAACCACTTTCATCTTAAAATTAAAAATAATGGATACTTTATCTTCTATCATGTGTAACACATTCAAATCTGGTAACATCTCAGTGTAGCAAAGATGACGGTGCAGTTGAGTTAAGATCCATGTACAGTTTTAATAACAGTATAAATGGTAAAACAAAGTAGCAAAATAAAGGGAAAACAAAAGACAGGCAAGGGTTCGGTACACAGGCAAACAGTCCAGAACGGCAAACCAAGTAAATCCGAGAGACAGAGGGGGTAGTCCAGTAATCAAGCAATAAATCCAAAAAACACACAAGCAGGCTGGGAAATACAAAGAACAGGCAGGAGTCAAAACACAGGGAAAACAGGAATGGTAAATAATGCTCAGAAATGTAGACTAGGCAAACAAGACTTCGCAATGAATGTGTGTAAACAGGGAACTTATGAGTTAATATGAAACAGGTGGGTGAGTAATCAGTCTGAGCAGAGGGTAATGGGGAAACGTAGTTCGTGAAGGAAGGGTTAGTACTCTGGAGATGGCAACCTCTGGCTGCATTCAGGAGAGATAGCAGACGCTGCTGGTGTAACATTCAGAGTTCCAAGACATTTTAAAGATGTTCCCATTCCTACGAAATGTTCACAAAGGAGTTTTGTTGTCATAAATGGAATTTAATAAAAATGTAACAAACATTTCTGTTTAGTAGTTTATTGGTCCTTTTTATTTCTGGTTGGTTGAAAGGAGAGAGAGAGAGAAATAATTTAATACCATAATACAGGCTTAATCCTCCCTTAGTGCACAACAATTTGATGCCCTCTGAAATGAGCAGGAGATAAAAAGAAAGTAGTAAAACAACTGCATGAATGCATGTTACATTTATATAGCACTTTTCTGACACTACATTGAAAGTGCTTTACATTGTAAACAGGGGAATCTCCTAAACAACCACCAGTGTGCAGCATCCAGCTGGATGATGCGACGGCAGCCATAGTGTGCCAGTACGCTCACCATACACTAGCTGTGGGTGGAGCAGGGCAAGGAGAGTGATAGAGCCAATTAATGGATGGGGATTATTAGGAAGCCATGATTTATAAGGGCCGATGGAAGGGAATTTGGCTAGGGGTTACACACCTACTCTTTACGAGAATTGCCCTGGGATTTTTAACGACCACAGAGAGTCAGGACCTCGGTTTAATGTCTCATCTGAAAGACAGTGCCTTTTTACAGTATAGTGTCCCCGTCACTACATGGGCATTAGGGCGTTAGGACCCCCAGCTGGCCTCATTAACACCTCTTCCAGCAGCAACCTGAGTTTTCACCATCCAGGCACTGACCAGGCTCAAACCTGTGGGTAATCAGGCAAAAGCTGCAGGGTCATATGGCTGCTGACCAGATGCACAAATGCATTTGGAGAAGCAGTGCCTTTAAAGAGCACAAACTGGCATACTGTTGACCAATTGTTGAATGGGTAAATGGTTTGTTACAAATGAGCTTTGTTGGGGAAGGTAGACATTTGCATATGAAAACCTCTTGGTGGATATGAGAGAATGAGTGAGTGAGTGAGTGAGTGAGTGAGAGAGAGAGAGAGAGAGAGGGAGAGAGAGAGAGAAAGAGAGAGGCTTGGCAGGGTGACAATGATCGTTGTCAGAGGAACAGAATGTTTACCATCTTGTGTTCACACCTGGGAGGTGGAAAAAGGTTTGGCACTCTCACAGCTTACAGCTTTGAGACATTAGGCATCATATGGAAACAACAATTCTGTTTGGGAAGACTAGATAAAATGTCCTAGACTAAATAACTGGTAACAGTTTATTTTACAGTGTACTTGTTACACATATTACAGGTATTGACTATATAATACATGTAATTAACGCTATCCAACCCTATATTAAGTACATGTTAATTAATATTACTCAGTATTTGTGTAATTACACTGTAACAAGGACACTGTAAAATAAAGTGTAACCGAAAAACTTAACTGAACACACATGATGCCAACCCAGCTTCTACAAAATTGCTGGAGAAATCTGTCCTGCATGACTACTGAGCAATAAGCTGAAACAGTGGCTGTTTTTGTATCCTAGTTAAGACTTTGCCTCAACAGGCCAAACGAGCAAATGGTTGGGTGGACTGAAAAACAGCAGATTGGCCACACATTAAGCCTGCTCAGAGAGAGTGTCAAGAGATCAGGAGACAGGAGGAGGCAAACAGGCTACCCTTCACCTCCCTCCTCTCCCCTAATTCATCCATCTAAATGCAAGGACTGTGAGCTCCCAGATGGTCCTGATTCTCTGTATCCCTCTCTCTGTGTATTTCACTATTTTGCCCTTCCCTCTCTCTCTTGAGCACACTTGCTTGCTGGATTAATGCCTCTTCATCAAGAAGAGCCACTGTGGATTCTGATTGGTTGAGAATTTCAAGCCCACCGCTCACTGGCGAGTGCATTTGATGAGGTATCCACTGTGTTGTCTGGGGCAACCACTCACCACAGCAGCAGAGACCGGCAGCAAAGGGTTTAAAAAAAGAAAGAAAAAAAAACAAGGGAAGGGAAGGAGGGAGAAATTAGAGGGAAAAACATGACAACAATAACAAGGGATTAGCCCATGGCATCGGCCGAGCCATCAGGACTCCCAGCGCACACAGCTGTTTGTGAGAGAGGGAGAGGGAGGGATGGAGCATTTCAAATAACTCTGAATGAACCAGATTGACAAACAGCTCAGGAAAAGAGGATGTGCGATCTGATTTGTGCACAATAGAATTCGGAAATGCTTGTTGACGTGATTAACTCTTCTAACAGATAGTGCGGTTTCACACACAAATACACACTGACACGGCATCAAGGAACCAGGGTCAGCATCCCGTTATGAGGAGCAGAAATTAGTGGAGGAATAGACCACTTCCATGCCGATTTGAACAGTAGGGCTCTCAAGCGACGCGCCTGGACTGTTCGTTTGACCTTAACATGGGGGACACTGCAGAATACCAGCGTCTGCCCAGTGATTGCGATGACGATGAGGTATTACATCTCTTTGAACATGTCGTTAGACCATCCAGATAACAGTTTTGTTGGTGTGCCATCTGTTTTGATTATGCTTGGTATCTAATTTTGCATTCGTGTGACATTTTTCTTACCATCTGTACATAATAACCACATACATTAAACATTAGATATTCAGGAGTTGCTTCATTGTACTAGAAATTTGAATGTCTAGAAATGTGTCAGTGTGTCTGTTTGACGTTACATTAATGCACATGTGGAAGAATCTTCATGTGTGGTGCTCTGTTTCTATCAGAGCGTGTGAGGTCAGAGATGCAGCTGAACAAGGCTGTATTTTACCCATGTAATTTTTGTCTTTTTTTGGCCATTCTCAGTCTAGCAGTGCATGTTTACAAAATACTGTTTGCTCTGGATGCTGTGTGTGTGTCAGTGTGTAAAATGCATAACCAAGCTTGTTACGGGAGCTGCAGAAAAGGGACGTAACTGCAACAGAATTGACCATGGCTGTACATTAAATGGATGTGTTTGTGTGGGTAAAGGTGAGAATGTGACAAATAGATCAGTCACACAAGTGTGTGTGTATGTGTGTGTCTGTGTCTCTGTCTGTGTGTTTACTTGATTATACATCAGGGACAAAATTGTCCCTAGAAGTTAGCTAAACCCCAAGTATGGTCTAAACAAATGTTATACATCAAGTACATTTTTCTTCTGAAAATGCATGCTTTCTTTTAGGGGTAAGGTTAGGGTTAGTCTGTAGTCTTTTTAGTTATCTTAATTAACTATATAAAGAAGTCAGTAACCGTAAAAATTGGTGGTATGTCACTTCTCTTACACTAAGCACAATGACCTTATCCACCTCTTGAGAAACCCTGAAGATGTTTTAGTTTGGATGATATCATCAAATTAATTATGTGAAATATAGATAAAAGCACATGACATAGTCATCAAGAATGACTACTTATGATAACAGTAAATTATCAGTTGAAATTATCTACACATAACCTAATTTACATAATTTTAATACACTGTAACTGTTACTGTTCCCACCACTTTTTAAAACAATGTGATGCCCATGGTCATGCGGAAACGAAATTGACCTCACACCTCTGTCATCAGCATCTCTTTGTCTGTCTTTTTCTTTCCTTGCCTATATTTGGTGACTGCTCCATCAGTTATCATCATGTTCTTGTGGTCTTTCCTGTCTAAGCCTGTCCAGCTTTGTTTTTACTTCTGAACTCTCTTTGTTTTGAGTTGGTGAAAAATGGTCATTTCTTATTCTAACCACTGTCTCTGCTGTTACACTCTCATATATGAAAAATAAGAGGCGGCTTGTGTGATAAGCCTAGCTCCTGCAGTGGACTTTTTTGGTGAAATTGTGAAAGAGGGCTCACAAGTGTGTTGGGGCTCATCCTCACTTGCATTTCAAAACTGCAGTGAAAGGAGTATAATCTCTGGCCCACAAACGGATGCACTATCACACACATAACAAATACTGATCACATGGGATCAGTGAGAATCCTCATTTAAGGATCCCAACACAAATCAACAGAGAGTAAAGACTTAAAGGTAAGACTTAAAAGTAAATTCAATCAAAATTGACCTGATTAATTGCTTAATAAATGGTCCAGGTTTTGCACAAATGGATTTGTAAATGGACTTGCACACAATTCATAAGTGCGTGTTATTCTAAAGATGTTTTGTTTTGTTGTTTTTAAAAATTATCTATCCCACTTTTCACAATCCAGTCAACTCAGCAGATGAATACATTCAAGTAATGCCCTGCATTAAATCTCATTGAATGTCCTGTTTCACTCTGAAATATTATTAAATACATTACAGTAGTTATGTTGTCTTTAAAGTGGAGTACTGGTGAACTCAGCTGTATATTCAATAGTATTCACAAAGCTGAATTTCATGGGACTGTTGTTGAACAGAAGTCTCTTTAGCCATGTTCAAGCACTTATTTTTCCAGAGTCTTCTGACTTACGAGATTTCCAGATAAGTTTTAATAGAGCCAGTTTCTGTTACTGCTATTGTCCTTCGACAAATATGTTGTGAACCACTTAGTGGGCACAAGAGTGATGTTAAGACATGTCTTGCGCTCATCTCCATCCTGGCTATGAGAGACAGAGAGAGAAAGTACTCTGGAGTCACTTCAGTTCTGTGCAGGTGAATGGGGTGTAAATGTGGACTATTTAACACCACTACAGAAGTTAGATGTAAAGCAAAGGACCTATGATTTTCTTGTTCTGCTGATGTTGTTAAATTTCTGTCATATTAAATTTTTAATATATTTAATTTATGAATAAATGTGGAATATCTTCTAGAGCTGGTCATATGTGTAGATGTTTTCAGGTGCCATTCAAATGCCACCGGTTACAAGCACTACTGAGTGGTTACTGCCCTCTGGTGGAGTGTTAGAACACTGCAGCTTGGAAACATGATCTATAGGACAAATAAAACAAATCTTTAGGTAGTAAAACATCTGGTTAAGAAGAATAAGCAGGACAGTAGTTAGTGGCTTATGGGTTTAACAGTCTGAGAGTCTCTAAATTGGATCACTAGATTTGTGCACTTGCGCTCTTTTGACACCATCGCTGAATCCTGAAGGCAGGCATGAGAGTCAGGGTGGATTTTTCTTCTCTATGAAGTGCTACATATAGTGGTGCAGTGCGAACTTAGCTCATCCGGTCCAAATGTGCAAAGCTGCAGTCCAGTCACATGAAGACAGTAAGTGAAGTAAGTGTTCCTTCATGATTAGGGCTGGGTATTGAAACCGATTTCCCGATTCAGTTCCGATTCACAAGCTCTAGATTCGATTCCAGTTTCGATTTAGTATAGATTAATATGGGTATATTTCTGTTATAATGTCCATTTTGCTTATACTGTATGAAAGACATTCGATTATCATGTAATGAATACAAATCCATGTATTCCATTAATATGATGTTTTATATAATATTGCTTATATTTTGTTTGTTTACATACATATTTTGTACTATTTACAAGTATTTACATTAATTTGGAGAACACATATTTAAAACACCTGGTTTAAATGTACAGCTCAGAGATTTGGCTAAGCCACAGGAACCCACTCTTTCCTTCATCCACAGATGTGTGCTAGCATTACCACATTTTTGCAGTCTCTTAAATAAAGCTCCCTCTTCGATAAGTCTCCAGAACATTCCTACTGCATTAGCCGCACAGTGTGAAGCTGTGCTGGAAATTCTTTGTGTCAGGGCAGTAATTGAAGGCAGACTGTTTATGATATGCAGGGCCCAGCTTTCTGCCTTTGTCCCTGCTCACCTCATCTTCCCTTTAGCTCCAAAAAAATAAATAAAATAAACAGCTCAACTGATATTGTACAATTTAAAACTCAAAATACAGCACATCTGGTTTAGTCTATTGGCTTAATGAATCAGTGGGGAGTGAGGGAGAGGAGTTGGATGTAAATAAAACATGAATGGTTTATTCTGCTGTGATGATGTAGCCAAAATGTTCCCTTTACATTTGCTGGGAGTTGAGGATGAGGGAGGAGAAACAATTTGGGATTGAGTTGGTTTACAGGAGGTTGAGATAACATTTCTCAAGGGATTGAGGCAGGAGAGTGTTGCAAACCAAATAATGAAGAAAAGTCAATCTGTGTTGGAGTTGAAAGCAGAGTGGGGTTGGGGGAGGGGGGATAAAAGAGAGTTGTGGTGGTTTGGAGAGAGAAAGATAAGAGAAGTGGATATGGTGGTGTTTAGGAGGTGGATTTGTTAAGAGCCCAACATATGGGAGGAACACAGGAAATGAGCTCTCCATCCTGCAGTTAAATCTGACCTTTTGGCTTACGATCAAATGCTTCTCCATCCGAATACCATAGAGTCTCTGTCCTGGGCACGGGCTGTCTGACGGAGGGAAAGAGGGAGGGAGAGAGAAAGGGGCACTTCCCCAGTGTCTTTTTGTGTGTTGCTGGAATTACACAGGCGCGCAGCAGAAAAAGAGTCCTACACGCTCCTCCTGCTCCAGCACAGCACGTCCCCTCTTTGACAAAAATGCACACTGATGAAAAAAGCCAAGTCACCTTTTCTAGCTAAACAGACCACAGAAAGACAAGGGATGGAGTTGTCTCTCAAATTTGCTGCTCTTCAGGTTCTCTTATCATCTCCACTGTGGCTGTCATCTGAGTGAGGGAATTGAGGAGAGAAGAAACCGTCCTATTAATAGCTGAGTGGATTGACAACTGAGGGAAATTGCTAAAATCTTCATGTTCTTCAAAAAAAAAAATCGGTTTTAATTTAAAACTCTCATTGCACAACACCGAGGACTTTATCTCACACTGCTTCTGACTCACTCCAGGGTGTGGAGTGTAAACTCTTTTTCTAGGCTGCCAAGTAGTAGGCTGCCTAGACCCACACGGTTCCCCAAACTGAACTGAACTTAACTTGGTTAAAGAAGCTCAAAGTGGATTTTCCCGTAATGGAATGTTGTCTGTGGGCTGCACAAGCTGAGGAGACCTTTGAACTGAGGAGACTTTCACAGTTCTGGAGCGGTCCTTCTGTACCGGCTCCTGTCTTGTATCTTGTTCTCCTGGAAAAGAATCTTGGACATTTAGACCGAGCTTGACTTTTTCTGGGTTTTCATGTGTCTTTGAACATCTCAAGATGCGTCGTTTTGACAAGCTCAAAAAATCATTCCCATTTCTTGCTCATTTCCATGTTTACAGAGTAAGTCTGGTTATGATTCTCTTATGGGTTTCAGTGTGGCAAATGGACCTGGGCTTTTCTGGACAGTCACGTGTGTGAGTGTGCATGTTTGTGCCTGTTCATGACAGCATCTGTGTTGGTGTGATACCGCACTATGCCTTACACTTGCAAAAGCTTAGCTGTGTGCATGGTTATCATCAGACCATACCAGAACCTGACCCCAACAATAAATCAAACCTTCACATTGCATAACTTAAGATCATCTTGTGTAACAGTCTACCCTTGATTTATAATGCTCATACTGTTAGCAGAAAAGTGTATCTGTGTTTCATTGGTTTGTCATTATAAGCTATTCAGCATAGATCTATTACTCTACCCTTGTTGAATCTGTCTTAACTGCATCACCATTATGTCAACAGAGTCTATGATGTAGTTTGTTTCTTGTACCTCATTTTAGCCATTAAATCGTAATGTTCTTGCTTATGTTGGTGCTCAGGATGTGTAACCACTCTTGGTTGTGACTCATGGCCTTTTTCCAAAGACCATGGCAATAGTTCCCTTGGGATTAGATGCTGTTGCCTTTTAATACAATATGCATTACTTAAAACTGCTCAAACATTTCTTGGTGCCACTGGACTTTGGTTCTGTTTACCTTTTATTGATTTGTTGTATTGCAGCCAGACTATCCCCACTCTGAGACACTGGCTGGCAGTAAAACAGACAGTTTTAGTTTGAGTTTTTTTTTCTTTATTTTCTCTGAAGTTAAAGGAGGTACATGGGCAATATGATGGTTTAATTGAAGTAAAAAAAGATCCTGACCCCTATGACCCATGATTTTTCATGTGTCAACGCAGGAAGCAGTTTGGGCACAAAGTGCTAATTATAATCTCTAGCCCTGCTGACATTAATTAAGGGAACCTGTCGACTTCATAACCCTTACATTTCCTCTGGCGGAAGCTTGCAAAGATAAAGACCAAATTCTTCTGCACTCTTTCACAAATATCCAAAAGGCTACTGTGAAACCAAATTTACTCGTCTTGTCTTTATACTAGCTTAGCACACCAACATTGCTCAGGGCTTGCTGTTCTATGTACAATATGTTTTTTCATGTTGTATCTATGTAGCAGAGCTGTCATGCTTGGATGTTCGTATGCTGATTTCTGTCTAGCTGTATTTAGCTCATTCTAGCTGTAATGTATGGCTTTTCAAGGGTAGCGTTGGAGAGGCATTTGGACTGTTAGATTCTGATTAGATAATGGACGAGTAAACGCCCCTGGGTGCCGGTCAGAGCACAAATAACGAGGAGACAGGAGATCAACTTAACACTGTGTATTGTAGGTAGAGGGATGGACCACAGATGTATATTCAATGACATAGTACATAGTCTGAAAAATAATAAGTTCAATAAAGGTAATGAATAAGCGAAATATATAGAAACAATAATGAGCATTCACTGTTACATAATGAAGCAGAAGTATTCCTAACTCACATCAGTGACATTTCCTACTAAACATACAGTTAAATTAACAGAAACTAGGTATTTTACAGAAAAATCACAAGCCATAAGCGATTATTAGTCGTTAATAACATACAGTGCCCATATATGGATAGCATTGTGGCTCGTATGAGAAGCATTCAAACGAACATGACGCTAATCACTCTTTGTCGTTATAACCGCTTAACCGATCAACATAGCATCAAGACATCATTAATAACCCGTAACACTGATCTGCATCTTAATAAAGAATGAATAATCACATGTTAAATAATATTACCGATCTTAATAACACAGAACTATCGCTACAGGACATGTCCGGTCATGCACGTATGACATGATGTTATTAAGATATAACGCTGTTCAGATCACTATTAACACAAATATAATAAAATAGGCTTACTTTGGGGTCAGTGACTAACATCTTGATGTTATATCTGCTGCAATCACCACAAACAAACAGGAATGAACATCTTTTCAGCTGACAGATCATACAGCCACAGCAGATAGCAGCAGCTCAACTAACTACGCAGCTCACTTCCAGAATACTACTATGACTCTGGTTTCAAAATAAAAGTCCCTATTAAAGGAGACTTTAATACAGGTACATTACAGTTTGAAGAAACCACTATATATGTGATAGGGTATAAAGCTAAGCTTAGTTTTAAACATCAAGATAGCATTTACCTGGAAACCCTATATATGTGCTGTTCATCAGTTTTTGTCAATGCAGATTAGGAAGGGAAAAGCAAACGTCAGAGACTTAAGTACTGTTTACTACATGGATTTTTGATTACACTCAAAGCACAATCACATGTTGGAGATTGTTTTAGTTATGTGTTCATTTTGGCATCTGAGGTTTCATCTTTTAGTAGTTTGTTATAGTTAGCTGCACACAATATATGCGCTTTTAAATTTAAAAGTAACATGTTTGCATAAAGAAACATTCAATCGGACAAGGACACTCTCTCTGATTTTAAGATTTGTCTGCTGCACACAAAGGCGATACTTTTGTGAAGAGAATTAATCTATTCTTCTTGTATTGAATTAAGGCCTGAGGATACTTCCGAGCCGGGGATGCGGTCCTTGTCTGAGCATCGTTGGCACATGTGCCAGCCATTGACTGTACTAAAACAGTATCGAACGTGTTCATATTCGCTCATGGTCTGAAGAGTATTCTCAGAATGGCAATGCAGTCAGCCATACGTGATTTGATTTGGATCTCAGAACAACCAAGTATACCTTTAATGTTATTAAAGCACATCTAAATGGTTAGAAAATCTTGTTCTGTCACAGAGATGGGGTCTTGTGTTCTTCTCAAGTGAACAGTGGGCTTCTTTTTATGAAGAACAGACAAGACATCATGCAGATCTGAACATTTTCATTGCACTCAGCTGTATATCACAATCACAAATTGTAATCAAAGTGATTCTGTTACCAAGTGTATTTCCTGACGTTTTTTCCTACACTACAAAAAAGACATCAGTCTTTTTTATTGAATGTAATTTTAAATCTGCATACATACATATGCATTCTACGGCAAGCCTGGAGGGGATTGTAACAGTTAAAGGATGGGCAAGGTGGAGGCAGGAACCGGCTGAACAGTCAATGTAAAGTTTTATGGTATAAATGAACTTAAAACGACATAAAACATAAACGAACACAGACACACATGCAATGCGGCCACGTGCGTCTCTCTCAAACTGGCGCCTCCGGCTGATCATCTGATTCAGTGCCGGCCATGCACCATCATGACCTGGCCATGCCCCCCCCTCCTCGTAACACTCCTCCCTCGTCCGATTCAGGCCGGGGCACCACCGGACTGACTTACTGACTTGGAAGGGAAACGCTACCCTTCCAGCCATTCCATCAGCTGGTGGTCCACCCCACCTCCTGTGAATCTGGGGGAGAGACGGGGGGAGGCGTGGGGAGAGGAAAAGAGAGATCGGAGACACACAGAGAGAGAAAGAGAGACGCATGGGACAGTGCTCTGTGTCCTTATGTTTTATGCTGTTTTAAGTTAATTTATATCATTAAAGTTTGTGTTTATTGTTTAGCCGGTTCCCACCTCCTCCTTGCCCAACTTTAACTGTTACAGTGGTGCCGAAACCTGGGAGGAACGAGTGATGTGATGTGTGTTGCAGAGTCCTTGCTGCTGCCATCTACCAGAGGAGCAGTCATGGCCGTCTGCCTGGGGACGGAGGGGTCGCTTCCAGCCGCCGAGAGCTGGAGGAACCGCTGCCATCCCCTGAAGAAGGGGAGGAGCGGTTCCGTCCGCCAGGGGCCGGAGGACTCACTGCCGTCCGCCAGGGGAGGAGAGAGCTGCCATCTGCCAGAGGAGGCGGAGGAGTAGTTGAGGACCGGGTATCCTCTATCCTCACTCTATTGCAATTGTTAACGCTCACGTGGCACCCCTGTTGTTATTTTGGCGAGCTCCACATAAAAGGGAATCTGAGAGAGAGAGTTACAGCGAGTTGGTTTTTGTTACCACTCCACCATTTTTGTTTTTGCAAGTGTGTCAAGCCTCCGACTAGGGCTGCAACATTAATCGGTAAACCGATTATTATACATAATGGAAATCATCGACAACGAATTTCATTATCGATTAGGTGGATATATGCGATGAGCGATGTCACTTTACAGCCCGGTGGAAAATGTGGTGCATGATGAAACTCATTTGAAAACAACGGAGACAAGCTGAAGCAGGAAAACATGACCCAAGCTGTTCAGTGCATGAGAGCACTTTATAAACACTTTAAAACAAGATCATAATGAGCATACAGTTTAATGTGGAGTGGTTGCTGCATCAGGTGCGTTGAAATAGTGATTGTGCCGTTTGATATATATATATCTATATATATATATATATATATATATATATATATATATATATAATTCGTTCAAATTTGTTTACCGATTCATTCAGATAACCATTTCTGTAAATCACACTTGGATGGCATCAAACCAAAATCTTTCATGTGTTTTGAGTCATTAAACAATTGATAAAGCACAGAGGCTGAAACAAGTCTAAGTATACTTTATTCAAACCAACGTGTCTACCAAGAGACTTTATCAGTGTTTAAATATCATAAGTGTTTTCCCTGCAAACGACAACAAAGCATATCATTTTGTGAACTGCCATCAAATGACCATCAAGGAATATACAAAAAAGACAACATAGCCTGAAAGTAATTACAGGTTTTAATTATGTTCTGATGTCATTGTAATGTCATTAGTCACTTTTACTCTTAATTAATCCAGCTCCTTTCTCTCCTAGTTAAATGGGATTACTGAACTAAACGAGCGACATGCTGCCTTTGTCAATCGGTCATAATAAGACACTGATCCTTGCTCATTCATAAATTGAATGAGGAAATGGGGCGTATTAGTTCAATGCTCAAACCAATGATATGCTCCATCACAGCCCACACTCCAATGCTATTGGCTCACAATACAGTCAGTCTTTACATGTGGGAAAAGCAACCAAAGTGCCTCACTATGCAAACAAGTGCAGTGTTGCGGCTGAAGCTGTTTAGAACAGTTACTTGCTGATTGCAAAGTTACATAATTTTAGGGGGCCTGAAGCCTTCCTAAAATAGGCCTAATAACGCCTATGGCTGCTGCTAAGACACTTGGAAATAAGTGAGGACAGTTCTAGGAGAACGCGCTCTGTGTCTGCATGCTCGTGCACTCACAAGACTGTTCCTCACCTCTTCCGGTATATTATGCACTCACGCATCATTGCAAGCTAAATATAATCACGCTCTCTTGTCTCCGAGTGCTCGGTTTGAAGACTTTGTTCACGCCGTGTATTTTTTTGTGCTCTCTCGCTCGTTGTCTGCTAACACTAACATTATACATTCAGTACTGGCCCGATCAGGCAAGTTATAGTTTTAGCAACTGGCCGGAACCTCTCTCATACTCTCTCACACTTTAATGTCGAGCCCTGGGATAAACATACACATATTTTTTTTTAAAGAATTGCTTAGAAAAATGTAATCAGCGACAATGCTATTTTAAATCCTACAATATTAATATTTCTATTCTGGTGTCACCATTGCCCTCTGCTGGGTTGATGTTTTGTCCCACTCTATGCTCTAAGGATCATTTTACTCTTTAATGAACAGTACTTTTTGTTCTCCAAAGTTTTATAAGTATTGAAAGGGACTGTTTTGCATATATACGGAAAGTAATAATAATACATTCAAACTTAACTTTCATGATTTAGGCTTTTTCAAAGTTTTGTGAGAGTATAGAATCATGAATTTAGTAATGTAAATTAAACCAAATTATTACACCCTTTATCATTTCCATTTTAAAAAATAAATATATTTTAATAAAATACAGGAAATATTTTTTTTTTATCTGATTAATCAATTGATTGAACAAATAATCAAAGATAATCAATAATTTATCATTAATAATGATCAAAATAATAGTTAATTGAAGCCCTACCTCAGACTGAAGAGAGCAAACTTTTAGCAAAGCAGGTTTCATGTGTGACACCTGCGGCCAAGAGTTGTTTGAAGTCTGCTAGTGTGGCACTGGCTTAAGAAGTGACTTACCACAAGGCCTCCAAAGAAGGAAAGTATGTCAGAGAGAAAGAAGACCAGTGTGGAGGAGAGGGGATTGATATTGAAAGCAGCTGGTGTCCAGCATGCTCCTCCAACAAAAAAAAAGAACAAGCCAAAAAACAGAGCAGTACACTGCCAGTGGTCTTTATCCGCTTGTTCATTGATTATTATTTTTTTCTGTTTCTTGTTACAAAACAATTTTGGATTTAGTGCATATTATTTTTATTCTCAAGAATTAAGATTTAAAGACATTGATTTCAATTGGGTTAGAACTGAAATTAGAGACACAGCAGATGCTCTATGGAGGTAAGGCATGTATGTGTTGTGTAGAATATTTGATATGCGACATTTAGGAGGGAACTTTAAAGTGCCTTCATTCTCACACCATTATATGTAAGGATATTTGGTATGCTAAATTTAGAAGGGAATTTAGGGTCTTGAAATATGTGAGCTATGAACTAAATTAAACTGTCCTTATTGTACCTTATTAGGTAATTAAATGTATACCGGTATTAGTCGCGTTCGACGACCATTCTAAATTAGATGAATGACAAATATCTAGATTATTTGTCTTAATAGATTCTCCACCATTAAAATTGTAATGCAATGTTTCATTGTATCTGCTCACAATTTATACTGTAAGGAATTAGCTTTATGTGGCACGGTGGAGGGCGGGGCGGGGCCGGGTCGTGACTCAACACGCCCGGTCCCGTATTAGGCTAATTAAGCCACCGAGAGGGATAAAGGCCGACTGCAGGGGGCGGTGCGAGAGAGAGAGAGAGAGAGAGAGAGAGAGAGAGAGAGATCGTTAACGGACATGTCCGTCGTCTTATGTGTTTGTCTTTTGAGTTTTCCATTAAACCTTTAGTTTGTATGTCAAGCCGGTTTCTCGCCTCTTCCTTGGCTGGAGAGCTACCTTTGATCTGTCCGGAGAGGCGCGGCTGCCGTTTGGTAGAGTGTGGAAGAGTGGCTGAGGAACAAGCTACGGCGTATTGGAGAACCGGCGAGTACGTTTTTTTTTTTTTTTTTAAATCTCTCTCTCTCTCCTCTCTCTCTCACTGCCGCTCTGCGTTGGCCTTTTCCCTCTTTTTTTAAATTGTAGTGGGTTTTTTTTTTGTCATGTTTGAAAAAATGTAATGGATTGATGGGGGGGACGGTTATAAGAGTACCCCCCCCCCCCCCCATATTTTAATTGTTTGTTTCCCTCCCCCTGATGACCCGCCGGCAGACCGTGCGGATGTTGAAACATTCCAAAGTGAAAGGCTGGGTTTTTCCTAGATTCAAATCTTATTGCTGGAATTCTTCTGCATATATAATCTTACAGTTGGTTCAAATCAGAGTTGCGAGATATGCACCTTTTGGGAGGCATAAAATAGCTTAGAGAGCTACACAGCACATGTGGCCTGGGCTAGGGCCAATGTCATTTGTGTTTTATTAACTTCAGGTGTGCTTGTTCATTTATGTGTGTGTGTGTGTGTGTGTATGTACACTCACCAGATGTGCACCACGGTTCAACAGTTAAAGCTAACTGTATCTTCTATTTTATGAGCCGTTTTTGGAGCGCACTCTGACATAAATCACATTTAATAGCAGGTGAAATGCGCAATCACATTTTTGGACTTGGTCACTTGTTGCTCTCCAAGGTGGACACTACTTTTTTTTTTACTCATGGTTTGGGGATTGTTATTTTGCTGGGAATGGCATGACTATGTTTGGCTCCAGGCTTTTGGGAGAGACATTTCTCTGGCATATTTGTGACTGTTCAAAAAAGGATCAGTACTGCCCCACAGGGAATGGCTCAGTGGAGTTCATTGGTCTCTTTCTATCTTTGCAGAAGCTGGGCAGCAGTATGCAGTGTGAGGAGGGCACTGAGTGGCTGCTGGAGCTGCTGATGGAAGTACAACTGCAGCAGTACTTCCTGCGCATCCGTGATGAGCTCAACGTTACACGCCTCTCGCACTTTGACTATGTGAAGAATGAGGACCTGGAGAAGATCGGTATGGGGCGACCTGGTGAGTATATCCCAGGGTTTCACTTGTAGGTGTATAACAAATATAGCTGTTCTTTACACGGTCTACACATATTCAAACTCAAAATTCAAACTCTTCAGTTCAAATTTTGTTTGGAGTGTTCGCATTAGTGTACAAGTGTACTATATTGAGTTGTGCTATATTGTAAATATTGAGTGAAAGCCTCTGCCTGCCATTCACCAAACCAGAGACACACCTGCTTCTTTTCTTGTTCTGCCTCTCTTGTCTCTCTTTTCCCTACTCTGCATCCCACTCCACTCTAAGCTGTTACTGTTTTTGTCCCAGCACCCGGTACCAAATCAGATGCACTCTACTTCAATGTCCGGGAGTTGTTCTCTAGAACACAATGCTGTGTGAAGCTTGAACAAGAAATGGCATGCATTTGGGCACTTCCACAGAAATGTCAACCTTGTCATGGAATTATATTTTTCCAGAATAGTAAGGAAATGAGAAATGTGTATACATTATACACTGATCATCCACAACATTAAAACCACTGATGGTGAAGTGAATAACATTTATTATCTCGTTACAATGGCATCTGTAAAGGGGTGGGATATATTAGGTTGCAAGTGAACAGTCAGTGTTGGAAGCGGGAAAAATGTCCAAATGTATGGGTCTGAGTGACTTTGACAAGGGCCAAATTATGATGGCTAGACGACTAGGTCATATCATCTCCAAAACAGCAGGTCTTGTGGGGTGTTCCCAGTATGCAGTAGTAAGTACCTACCAAAAGTGGTCCAAGGAAAGACAAACGGTGAACCGGTGATGGGTCATGGGCACCCAAGGCTCATTGATGCACGTTGGGAGCAAAGGCTAGCTGTTTGTCCGATCCCACAGAAGAGCTAATGTAGCAAAAATTGCTGAAAAACTTAATGCTGGCCATGATAGAAAGGTGTCAGAGCACATTGTGCATCTCAGCTTGCTGCATATGTTGCCCATGTGACCCCTGTCCACCGCCGATAGTGCCTACAATGGGCACGTGGGCATCAGAACTGGACCATGGAGCAATGAAAGACGGTGGCCTGGTTTGATGAATCACATTTTCTTTTAGATCATATGGATGGCCAGGTGCATGTGCAGTACATGGGGAAGAGATCGCAGCAGGATGCACTATGGGAAGATGGCAGGCTGGCAGAGGCAGTGTGATGCTCTGGGCAATGTTATACGGGGTAACTTTATGTCCTGGCATTCATGTGGATGTTAATTTGACACGTACCACCAACCTAAAGATTGTTGCACACCACGTACACCCCTTCATGGCATCGATATTCCCTGATGGCAGTGGCCTCTTACAGCAGGATAATATGCCCTGCCACACTGCAAAAATTGTTCAGGAATGGTTTGAGGAACATGACAAAGAGTTCAAGGTGTTGACCTGGCCTCCAAATACCCCAGATCTCAATCCGATTGAGCATCTATGGAATGTGCTGGATCAACAAGTCCGATCCATGGAGGCTCCACCTCGCAACATACAGGACTTGTGTGTCACACTCACTACTCAGCCTTTGTGTTACTAATGTAATTTCCCTTACACCAGCCTGATCACTGCACTTCTTAAGCTTATAATACGCCTCTCCTTGCACTCTTTTTTTTCTTTTTTTTTTTTTTGATCACACTCCATTTATATCACATCTCTTATTGCTCCCTCCATTCATCCTGTTGTCTTTCTTTTAGTCTCTCTCAGTTTGGCTTTTCTTGATAGTGACACTTCATATATCATCTTTTTCAGCATCTTTGGCATGCTGTTGATTACCACAGAAAACTGAGGGATGAATCAAATTAAGCAAAAATCGTGTTTACAGCAACATGCTTACAATGGAAGTCTATGTGGCAAGGCAATCTTCTGTACAAAAAAAGGTATTATTATAGCTGTAAAGTTGACCAAATAGTCTTTTTAGCAGTGGTATTAGTGTTCTAGGAAGATTTTCTGGTTATTCATTACCGACATAGGTGAAGTGCTTCATGTCAACAGTACTTTGCAGATAGTTGCCTCACCACCCTTTCTGGTGTCCTTGTGTGTATCATGCAAACATGACGGTTTACCTGCTTTACATGTTCACGACAAGAGGTAAGTAAGCTATTTTATCACACTAGTCTTGTGGCTATAATTTTTTGTATTTTTGCATTTTTTTCCACTGTAGTGTCTTGCCCCATAGACTTGTAAATGCATTCATGTAAACACCTTTTTTGCAAAAAGTGTGATGCCAATTATTTTCTGTTTTATCGACTGCATGTCACAGTTGGAGAATAAGAGCATAAATTGTTCTGAACTCGCAAAATTTCTTTAACAATAACATATCATTTGTTTCACTGACAGGTCAACGACGATTGTGGGAGGCAGTGAAGAGGAGAAAAACCATGTGCAAGCGCAAGTCTTGGATGAGCAAGGTACGCCAACAACCTTCCTTCCACATACTGACAGATTAATGAGGCTTCCGGTTCAGGGTCACGTCTCACACACAAACACACACTCTCTCCGTTACAAGCAAACACACACAGTTTGGTTCAGCCAGACAAGGACTTGCTTCATTCACAGGAGATTCAGCTCTTGCACAGTCTCTTATTGAACCTAAAAGGAATAAATCAAGAACCAACATTAAAAGCACTTGACCTAGACAATTTCAGCAGCCTTTCATCTTTTGGACATCTTACATGACTGCTTTCATCAAGCTGAGGTCAGTGTCGTGATACTTTTCAGAAGATATATCACGGTTCTTGAATTGATGTTTCTTTGCAAACATCTTTATAATAGTGACCAGGCAGTTGAAAACATTCTTTTTGTTCTACACTACATTTGAATTAGGTCAAAGTTCAGTTTACCATCCACTTGAAAGTTGTCTGTGTTTCATTTCCACTTTTTATATGTTGCCTCGTTCCCCTTTAATTTGTCTTCTCATTTTACTTCTACACACAGCGAGCTGATATATGCTTGTCCTGTGCATGTTGGCAGTTTCTGTGTGGATCTTTGTCTGATGTAGTTGGTCACTAGGTATTAAGGCAGGAAATGTCCACTCAGGCCTGCCACTTATACCTCTCTAGCACTAACCAGATTAATGCTCCATCAAATGTTGCAGGAAGAGTCTAAAATTGGTCTCAGTCACAAGCAATATATCGGCACAATGTGGGCCATTCTCTGAGGTTTTGGCGTGTTTGCGGATAGATTCATAAAGCAGAGGAATTTAAGTGTTTAGTTTGGTGAGCCAGCTCGAAATTGATGTAGCTGCATCATTCTGCCCAAATAAAATATGGTACATGTTAGGGCTGGGCAATACATTGCATATTTATGAAACATTCAATGTTATTTTGTTTGACAATATTGAGAGAATCAATATTTTGTAAAGATTGTAATTATTTTAACATGCTTTCAAGTTTCCTGGAGAGTGCTGCAGTAGACAAGTTTCACACCTTCTGAGAAAACAAATGCTTTACCAGTGTCTCTTTTTAAATCGCTGCAAATATGTTGATAGAGTTGAGAATTTTGACTAATTTCTGTGAAACAGTTTATTTGAATGAATTCAACCTGATTCAAGGTTTTCAGATCCAGCTCAAACCTGATTCACTGGTTAGTTTCATAAATCATAGGTATTCACAGTGTCTGTTGTGACTGTGTATCATTTTGTTTTAAAATGTAAAAAAAAATAAAAAATTGTAACATTGCTGTTTATCGTACATATAAATACATAATTATTCAGTGCCCTTCTTATTGTTTAGTGTTTAGTTATTCAGTGGTTATTTAGCAAATCATAGTGTGGAAAACATGCTTTGATTATATTTAAATAGATGTACAATATTTTACTTCTCACTTCATTTCATTTTCAGACGATCTGGCAGCAATGGCTGTGCGGTCGAAATGATTGATTAATAATAATAATAATAATAAATCAGGGCAATATGTATATTGTACAATATACAAAAATTTAGGTATATATTGAATATTGTCAAAAGCCAGAAAATATATCAGATCATTTATCAACATTCTGTATATTATTAACTAGATCATCCCATTCCTAGTAGATATGCATGTCTTGCTAATTGTAGAGTGCAACTATTGGGTGTTGATTTGGTGTGGGAAAATATTTTTTTATGATGTATCATAAACTGACCTGAATAAATGTACAGTTGAAGTCAGAAGTTTCCATACATTTAGTTTGAAGTCAATAAAAGTCATTTTTTAACTACTATTAGCAAACAACAAGAACAACCGCAAAGGACCTTGTGAAGATGCTGGAGGAAACAGGTAGAGAAGTATCTATATCTACAGTCAAACAAGTCCTATATCGACATAACCTGAAAGGCTGCTCAGCAAGGAAGAAGCCACTGCTCCAAAACCGCCATTAAAAAAAAATCCAGACTACAGATTGCAGGTGCAGATGGGGACAAAGATTTTACTCTGATAAAAAAAAAATCTAACTGTTTGGCCATAATGACCACCGTTATGTTTGGAGGAAAAAGGGTGAGGCTTGCAAGCTGAGGAATACCATCCCAACCATGAAGCAAGTGGTGGCAACATTATGTTGTGGGGGTGCTTTGCTGCAGGAGGGACTAGTGCACTTCATAAAATAGATGGCATCATGAGGTAGGAAAATTATGTGGATCTATTGAAGCAACATCTCAAGACATCAGCCAGGAAGTTAAAGCTCAGCTGCAGTTGGGTCTTCCAAATGGACAATGACCCCAAGCAGACCTCCAAAGTTGTGGCAAAATGGCTTAAGGACAACAAAGTCAAGGTATTGGAGAGGCCATCACAAAGCCCTGACCTCAATCCAATAAAAATGTTTTGGGCAGAACCGGAAAAAGCATGTGAGAGCAAGGAGGCCTACAAACCTGACTCAGCTACACCAGTTCTGTCTGGAGGAATGGGCCAACATTCCAAAAACTTATTGTGAGAAGCTTGTGGAAGGCAACCCAAAAAGTTTGACCCAAGTTAAACAATTTAAATGCAATGTTACCAAATACTAACAAAGTGTACACTACCGTTCAAAAGTTTGGGGTCACTTACTCATTCTTTATTTATTTATTTATTTCACATTTTAGAATAATAGTAGTCAGCAAAACTATGGAATAATAGAAATGGAAATATGGGAATTATTTTGTGACCAAAAAAATCCAAAATAAATCCAAAACTATGTAATATTTTAGCATCTTCAAAGTAGTCACCCTTTGCCTAGATTTTGCAGACATGTACTCGTGACATTTTCTCAATCAACTTCTTGAGGAATCACCCCGGGATGCTTTTTAAACAGTATTGAAGGAGTTCCCATCTATGTTGGGCACTTATTGGCTTCTTTTCTTCATATTTTGATCCAAGTCATCCATTTCAAAAACTTTTTTTTTTTTTAGGAAATTTTAGATTTGTAATTAAATAAATGTATATGTTTTGGCAGAATAATATTTTGTCTACAAAGTTAATTTCAAACTTTTAAGCATACACCTTCAGATCAAAAGATTTTTAAGATCATGAGAAACATTTCAGACAAGTGACCCCAAACTTTTGAACGGTAGTGTATGTAAACTTCTGACCTACTGGGAATGTGATGAAAGAAATACAATCTGAAATAAATAATTCTCCTACTATTATTCTGACATTTCACATTCTTAAAGTAGTGATTCTAACTGACCTAAGACAGGGAAGGTTTACTACGATTAAATGTCAGGAATTGTAAAAAACTGAGTTTAAATGTATTTGGCTAAGGTGTATGTAAACTTCTGACTTTAGCTGAATACTTTCCTCTGAGCTGTTTCTGTGTGGCTGGTTATAGTGTGGCCTTGGTTTGAGAGTTATTTTCATCTGGCTGGATTTCTGGTTGGTACTAACCAAAGACCTCTTTGGAGCCAGAGTCAGTTTTAACCTTTGTAAACAGCAACAGCAGTTACTGCATTTGTAATTATACTATATATTATTTATTAATATCTTTATTTATATTTGTCCGCCCTTCTTTACTTTGAATCTTTTGAAACACCTACAGTTTTATGTCTGTGTTTGTCTGCTAGAATTTATAGTATACATTATGTGTTATGGATTTGTGTGTTCTGTTTGACTGGTTGCTCATTTATAACATTGCGTACACATAGTCCCAAAGCTAGAATTAGAGACACCACAGAATGAGTCAGTCCCTTTACTGCTCATTTTGACATTCCACATCATCAATCTCCAATTCCAACATATATTTATGGATGATGGACTGTTTATGTGTGTGTTGATTTACAGTGTGTTTGAGGTGAAGTGTGTATGTAGGAGTGATATACACACAGGGTGTGGGGTGTAATGTTTGCTCTTGTCTAAACCATCAGTGTGCAGAGCACATTCCTCTCTCTGTGGGATGAGAGAACATCTTGACCCTTAGCACCAGAAACTGCATGTTCATGTATACTGAAACACACACACACATACTCTCTCTCTCTCTCTCTCTGTCTCTCTCTCTCTAACCATACTGTACAGTATAGGCCTAAATGATTACTTCTATCACCTGTATAAAATCACCAGAGCTGCAACAACTAATTGGAAAAATCTATAATTATCGATAATGGAAATAATTGACAACGAATTTCATTATCGGTTAGTTGGTATTTTCAGTACGCACAGAGAAGCCCCAACAGTGACATCACTTGTGATGACGAGAACACTTTATAAACACTTCAAAGAAGATCATAATAAGCGAACAGTTTAATGTGGAACAGTTGCTGTGTCAGGTGCGTTGACAGTGTGCTTGTGCAGTTTAATGCGCAAAAGTTGTTTTTCTCCAGCGCATAACTTACATTTTACTGCTTTTTTTCTATGTTTTATAATGTAAACATGTTATGAATTCAAAGTCAGCCATGTATTTTGCAAAACTATTTGTTCTTACCCCAAGCAAGTCTCCGTTAAACTTTAATGAGCAAGCGAGCGTGCGCATCCGTGTCAATCAAACTGATTGCAATAGAGAAAGGGAGCATAATCATTTTGATTAAACTGTCCAACATCATATAATGATTTTGGTTTCAGTGTAATCAATTGTGCAACTTTCACGGATATCAGAACAAAGTCTCAAAAGTCAAGGTGTGCCGTAAAGTGTTTTCTCCTGCTCATGTAAGCGCGTGTTCCTGTAATACAGTGAGAGTCTGAGGATGTTTTGGGCCCTGGAGAAGTTTTGACATGCCTTGACATTTGTGCTTTTTTCAGTTGCTTAAACACATATTAATGGCTAAAGTGTGGTAACACTGTATTCAACACAAACTGGGCTACAATAATATGTGAGCAACGTGTGTACATGTTTGTATTTTTGAGAAAATAACGTTTATGCGTGGTATTTGAAAAAACAAAAAAAATTAAGTCATTGAAATAAGGCCATATAACACATACTAAACATTTGTCCACAAGACTGTTGAGAACTGGATCTTGTAGCCTAGAGCTTTTGCTACAAAATGATGTTAAAACCATCCTGATCACTCATTCATGCAAAACAATATAGTAATTGAACTTTTGTAAGACACTTTTAGTGTTAGAAAGGTCATATGCGAGGAGGCATGAACGATCATGAATATGGATGTATTTCACAGCTGAGGAGACAAAGACCCCTCCCCTGGTCCTATCACTGAGGAATGTGACAGAAAGACTTAATGATCAAAAAGTTTTAAGTTAAAAGTAGTAGTCTGACTATACATTTTCTTTACATAAAGACTTAACTTAATTTTAGACCTACACTACCATTTAGAAGTCTCTTCTGCTCACCAAGTCTGCATTTATTTGATCCAAAATACAGTAAAAACAGTGATATTTTTAACTATTTTAACTATTTAAAGAACAGTTTTCTATTTGAATATATTTTAAAATGCAATTTGTGATCAAAGCTGAATTTTCATCATCATTACTGCAGTCTTCAGTGTCACATGATCCTTCAGAAATCATTAAATATGCTGATTTTCTAAAATGGGCATATTTAACCCTCTGGGGTCGACGGACGCACCGGCGCGTCCTGCTGGATATTTTCGTCATTACAGCGGAAACAACTTAAAATACTCTGTCATTTTGGGATATACAGATAAGTGTAAGACATCATTAGAGACTATAAAGGGTCTACTTTTATTTGTGTACACTCACAATTAAAACAAAACCTTGTGCTTTTGTAAAATAAAGAAAATAATAAGGTTAAGCTCTCAGACGTCTCTGTCTCCACAAGCATATTTCTGAAACACGTCACAAAAATGAACTGAAACTCTGTGAATACTTATCACACAAACATGAAACATATGTCTAAAGAAAACTTAAAATTTAGACTTTTAAATAAAACAATTAAACTTTAAAACAAATATTCTCCTGCAATGTAATCTGTATGGAACAATGCGATGTACAGTTTTCCTTGCTCCGCTTATTATAGTTAATGTGATCACACCCACCAGCAGAGCGCGCTATTCATACGCTAATGTGCTGAAGCGATCAAGGCAAATGGTAAACGCCCCCGACTGTGAGGTTTGATGTGAACACAATTCATTCACTTTTCTGCGCGTTTGTAATGATACACAGGTGAGGAAATGTTTAGATTATATTTTATCTAGTGTTTATGCTGCCTCATTATCATCAATAGAGCTTGTGCTTGCAAATATCTGTTCAGGTGTAAATAGTAAAATGCACTTTAAACATGACCATATTAGAAAATCTTATAATGATTTCTGAAGGATCATGTGACACTGAAGGCTGCAGGAATGATGCTGAAATATCAGCTTTGATAAAAAATTGCATTTTACAATATATTCAAATAGAAAACTGTTCTTTTAAATTGTAAAAATAGTTCAAAATATCACTGTTTTTACTGTTTTTTTTTTTTTGTTTTGTTTTTTTTTTGTCTTATTGTCTTATTGTGTATTGTGTATATATACAGAGGGGAAAAAAGTATTTGATCCCCTGCTGATTTTGTACTTTTGCCCACCGACAAAGAAATGATCAGTCTATAATTTTAATGATAGGTTAATTTGAACAGTGAGAGACAGAATAACAACAAAAAAAATCCAGAAAAACACATGTCAAAAATGTTATACATTGAATTGCATTTTAATGAGGGAAATAAGTATTCGGCCCCCTCTCAATCAGAGATTTCTGGCTCCCAGGTTTCTTTTATACAGGTAACGAACTGAGATTAGGAGCACACTCGAGTGCTCCTAATCTCAGTTTGTTACCTGTATAAAAGACATCTGTTCACAGAACAATCAATCAATCAGATTCCAAGCTCTCCACCTTGGCCGAGACCAAAGAGCTGTCCAAGGATGTCAGGGACAAGATTGTAAATCTACACAAGGCTGGAATGGGCTACAAGATAATCGCCAAACAGTTTGGTGAGAAAGTGACAACAGTTGGTGAAATTATTCGCAAATGGAAGAAACACAAAGGAACTGTCAATCTCCCTCGGTCTGGGGCTCCATGCAAGATCTCACCTCGTGGAGTTGCAATTATCATGAGAACGGTGAGGAATCAGCCTAGAACTACACAGGAGGATCTTGTCAAGGATCTCAAGGCAGCTGGGACCATAGTCACCAAGAAAACAATTGGTAACGCACTACGCCGCGAAGGACTGAAATCCTGCAGCGCCCGCAAGGTCCCCCTGCTCAAGAAAGCACATGTACAGGCCCGTCTGAAGTTTGCCAATGAACATCTGAATTATTCAGAGGAGAACTGGGTGAAAGTGTTGTGGTCAGATGAGACCAAAATCGAGCTCATTGGCATCAACTCACCGTGTTTGGAGGAGGAGGAATGCTGCCTATGACCCCAAGAACACCATCCCCACCGTCAAACGTGTGGAAACATTATGCTTTGGGGGTGTTTTTCTGCTAAGGGGACAGGACAACTTCACCGCATCAAAGGGACGATGGACGGGGCCATGTACCGTGAAATCTTGGGTGAGAACCTCCTTCCCTCAGCCAGGGCATTGAGAATGGGTCGTGGATGGGTAATCCAGCAAGACAATGACCCAAAACACATAGCCAAGGCAAAAAAGGAGTGGCTCAAGAAACAGCACATTAAGGTCCTGGAGTGGCCTAGCCAGTCTCCAGACCTTAATCCCATAGAAAATCTGTGGAGGGAGCTGAAGGTTCGAGTTGCCAAACGTCAGCCATAATGACTTGGAGAAGATCTGCAAAGAGGAGTGGGACAAAATCCCTCCCGAGATGTGTGCAAACCTTGTGGCCAACTACAAGAAACGTCTGACCTCTGTGATTTGCCAACAAGGGTTTTGCCACCAAGTACTAAGTCATGTTTTGCAGGTGGGTCGAATACTTATTTCCCTCATTAAAATGCAATTCAATTTATAACATTTTTGACATGCGTTTTTCTGGATTTTTGTTGTTGTTATTCTGTCTCTCACTGTTCAAATTAACCTTCCATTAAAATTATAGACTGATCATTTGTTTGTCAATGGGCAAACGTACAATATCAGCAGGGGATCAAATACTTTTTTCCCTCACTGTATATACTTTATTTTCTATTCAATTTCTACTTATTTATTTATATTTAATTCAATTTGTAATGATTTTTTATTATTATCTATATCTTGTTGTTTTTGTATTGTTGTGCATTGCTCCTGTCACCAAGACAAATCCCTTGTATGTGTAAGCATACCTGGCAATAAAGCTGATTCTGATACATCTGGGGCATCAACAATTGGAAAAAAAAAAATATGAATTAATAAAATAAATATTTCTTTAAATTGTGAAAATGCAAAAATGTGTGCTAGATGTTTGTAGTAGGGTTTTATATATATATATATATATATATATATATATATATATATACAGTGAGGAAAATAAGTATTTGAACACCCTGCTATTTTGCAAGTTCTCCCACTTAGAAATCATGGAGGGGTCTGAAATTGTCATCGTAGGTGCATGTCCACTGTGAGAGACAATCTAAAAAAAAAATCCAGAAATCACAATGTATGATTTTTTAACTATTTATTTGTATGATACAGCTGCAAATAAGTATTTCAACACCTGAGAAAATCAATGTTAATATTTGGTACAGTAGCCTTTGTTTGCAATTACAGAGGTCAAACGTTTCCTGTAGTTTTTCACCAGGTTTGCACACACTGCAGGAGGGATTTTGGCCCACTCCTCCACACAGATCTTCTCTAGATCAGTCAGGTTTCTGGGCTGTCACTGAGAAACACGGAGTTTGAGCTCCCTCCAAAGATTCTCTATTGGGTTTAGGTCTGGAGACTGGCTAGGCCATGCCAGAACCTTGATATGCTTCTTACAGAGCCACTCCTTGGTTATCCTGGCTGTGTGCTTCAGGTCATTGTCATGTTGGAAGACCCAGCCTCGACCCATCTTCAGTGCTCTAACTGAGGGAAGGAGGTTGTTCCCCAAAATCTCGCAATACATGGCCCCGGTCATCCTCTCCTTAATACAGTGCAGTCGCCCTGTCCCATGTGCAGAAAAACACCCCCAAAGCATGATGCTACCACCCCCATGCTTCACAGTAGGGATGGTGTTCTTGGGATGGTACTCATCATTCATCTTCCTCCAAACACGGTTAGTGGAATTATGACCAAAAAGTTCTATTTTGGTCTCATCTGACCACATGACTTTCTCCCATGACTCCTCTGGATCATCCAAATGGTCATTGGCAAACTTAAGATGGGCTTTGACATGTGCTGGTTTAAGCAGGAGAACCTTCCGTGCCATGCATGATTTCAAATCATGATGTCTTAGTGTATTACCAACAGTAACCTTGGAAACGGTGGTCCCAGCTCTTTTCAGGTCATTGACCAGCTCCTCCCGTGTAGTTCTGGGCTGATTTCTCATCTTTCTAAGGATCATTGAGACCCCACGAGGTGAGATCTTGCATGGAGCCCCAGTCCGAGGGAGATTGACAGTCATGTTTAGCTTCTTCCATTTTCTAATGATTGCTCCAACAGTGGACCTTTTTTCACCAAGCTGCTTGGCAATTTCCCCGTAGCCCTTTCCAGCCTTGTGGAGGTGTACAATTTTGTCTCTAGTGTCTTTGGACAGCTCTTTGGTCTTGGCCATGTTAGTAGTTGGATTCTTACTGATTGTATGGGGTGGACAGGTGTCTTTATGCAGCTAACGACCTCAAACAGGTGCATCTAATTTAGGATAATAAATGGAGTGGAGGTGGACATTTTAAAGGCAGACTAACAGGTCTTTGAGGGTCAGAATTCTAGCTGATAGACAGGTGTTCAAATACTTATTTGCAGCTGTATCATACAAATAAATAGTTAAAAAATCATATATTGTGATTTCTGGATTTTTTTTTTTAGATTATGTCTCTCACAGTGGACATGCACCTACGATGACAATTTCAGACCCCTCCATGATTTCTAAGTGGTAGAACTTGCAAAATAGCAGGGTGTTCAAATACTTATTTTCCTCACTGTGTATATATATATATATATATATATATATATATACAGTGGGGAGAACAAGTATTTGATACACTGCTGAAAATCTTTGGAGGGAGCTGAAAGTCCGTATTGCCCAGCGACAGCCCCGAAACCTGCAGTGTGTACAAACCTGGTCAAGAACTACAGGAAACGTATGATCTCTGTAATTGCAAACAAAGGCTTCTGTACCAAATATTAAGTTCTGCTTTTCTGATGTATCAAATAATTATGTCATGCAATAAAATGCTAATTAATTATTTAAAAATCTTTTCTGGATTTTCTGGATTTTTGTTTTAGATTCCGTCTGTCACAGTTGAAGTGTATAGTGAATATTTTTATTTGGAATTTGGGAGAAATGTTGTCAGTAATTTTGAACATTTTGAATTTTACTTTATTTTATTTGTACTTCCTAGTCCTATGGGAAATTAAATTAATTTCCTTTACATTTTATATCTCTAGCGCTTATAATATTGTATAATATTGGTTATACATGAATACAGCACATAACTGAGGTTGGACTGTGCTTTTAGTTACAGAAATTCATTAGTTTCATCAGGCTCTTAATGTTAGTCATCTCTATGAATGTCTGAAAGCAATTCAAGTTGTTTAATAAACTAATTAGAATGGAACAAATAACCATGGATGCCTTCTCATAACACTCTGTGTTAATGAGTAAAAATGCGTATATATATATATATATATATATATATATATATATATATATATATATATATATATTAGGGGTGTAACAGTATGAATATCTCATGGTTCAGCCTGTATCATGATTTTCGAGTCACGGTTTCGGTATGGTTCTTTATTTGCTATGTTCAGGAAAAAATATTATATTACTGCCAAATCAAAAATACTCAAGGAAAATCAGGGAAATCAGGATTTTACAGTAACCATAATTTAATTATGGGATTTTTAGTAAAATCATAAAAAACACATAAAAAGTAAAATCATGGTAACTATATGGAAACTATGGTATTACTGTTGTAAAACCATGGTTAATTGTATCAAACCCTTGATTTCTGCTAAGAAAACCATGGTGACAGCTGCAGTCATGGTTATTACAGTCATGGTTAATACAATATTACTATAGTAAAACTATATCTAATTTTAGGATCATTAACTAAAAAAATTAAAAATCATTCTCTCATTACTATATCAGCATTTTAACTTATAATATCTTCACTATTATGCTATAAGCATCAACAAAGTGCATTTCAAACTCTACTCAACATACAGTATATTCAACATTCGGAACGGTACATCATTAAAATGGATACGAGAAGGGATGTCATAATGCAGCTCAAGTGTTTTAATCATATTCTAAAATCGCAAATCTTCATCAACAGTGTAGGGGAACATAACTTTAGCAATGAATACCCCAAGAGCTTAATGTAACACTACTCTTGACAGGGCGGGGAAAAGAAGGACACGAGGACAGGCTCCTGGACACAGGTAAGGGGTTTCTTTAATTTCGCCAGTACACAAAAATGAACTAAAACAGAGGTAACTTGTAATGGACACACTTGGGTTGCCAACACTGGACTGGCGTGGTTCAACCTTGACTGGCGGTGCTGTGGCTCTTTTATGCCGCTCTCCCCGTGCTCACTGAAATTAGAGACAGGTGTTAGGCATAATTTAGCTCAGATGCAAGCGCCCTTACCGCTTTCCCTCTCCGGACAGGCGCTTGACCACGCCCCTGCTGCCACACTTAAGTTAGAGTTTCATGTCTGTCCGAGTAGCACTGAGTGCCTGCTTAAAAACGGAAGAGAGTGTGTGCAGATTCGTGATCATCTGCGGTTCTTTCACTGGGTGATATTGGCATAAATTATGAATCATATATTGATGTGCCAATACAGCACTCATGTTGTGCGATGCATGCAAAGAGTGCCTGTTTTGTAAATGTTTTTTGACTATCGCTGTGTAATCGACTGAAAAAATAAAATGTTCCCAGACATAAGACTTGAAAAACGCAGGGGGCTTTATCAGATGCCTGTTTTCTTCACTTTCGATTTTCAACTACACACTAAACACGTGCAGAATGGTGATGTCATCAAGTTGATGCACGTGAAACACAGGCGGAGTTCATCCATCTTCAGAGCCATACAGTTGGATTAGCAAGGTTGTAACTGTATAAGTCTATTTGATGCTTTGTTTTCTTTGCCGAACCTTGTGCTACAGATGCGTCATTAAACCTGCAGTGCTAATGCTTACCGAACCATGGGTAGCGATATATATATATATATATATTTTTTTTTTTTTTAGAAAATTAAGTCTTATAGATACACCCTAAAAGATAATTTAATATGAAATTTCTGTTACAGTTTACTGTGGTAAATTTGAGTAAGGGTGATGTGTAGCCTGTAATTGTCTTGTAAAAGCCTTGTAATTGATACTGATGCATTGCACAGTGTAGCAGTTTTCATACTCGGTTGTGTTGTTGCTTGCTGTTTGAGATGTTAGACTTCCTCCATACCGCTTTAAAGTAAATATCCCCTCAGTAGAATTCAAAGTAGGGATGCACCTATCTGATACCTGGATCGGTATTGGCTTTGATACTGCCGTTTTTAACTGGATTGGGTATCGGTTTGACAGCTTGATTCAAATCCGATACTGTGTGTCAGTTGTTGTTGTGACCATCAAGCACAAAAAATGTCATAAAAGAACCATAAAAGCACCTTTAAAGTAGTCCATATGACTTGACTGCATTTTATTTAAAGACTCTTGAAGACATACGATAGCTTTGTGAATCTCAAAAGGCTAAGTATAATAAATAAATATACTTCTATAGTCTGCATGCACAGTGTGCTTCAGTAAATGAGTGGTGATCTGTCGTGTCACGCTTACACAAAGATAGCACACACGGGCTGATGATGTGCAACTATTTTGAGCTCTTAGTGGCTTGCAATTAATGAGATTGGAACCAGAGGAGCAATTCACCATGAATGATTTTGAATGAAAAGCATATTCAACCACAGCCCACAAACTCTCTGCGCCATTCTGTCTCTTCTTGCTTGATACTCAAACGAAACCAGGCTTCAATACTGCCTCGCAGATGCATTTATAAGAAGAGAATCATATTTAGCACTTTTAAAGTGCATAACACAAGTCAAAAATGATTGAATTTGCTTCTAAATTTTGCTTGGCCATCTGCCAAAATATTTTCAATGCATTAAAACCCTGTCATTCCGCCAGCTTCCTTCCCTTCCCTCCTCTTCCCTTGAGTTTGCAGCCTCTGGCTTTCCTCAGCCCACACCCTGGCTCTTGATAACTCAGCTCTCCTCGGTGGACCTACAGGCTCCTCATACAAAGTGTTTCAAGAGCTGATAAGGAGTTAAAAAGAGCAACGCTGTAATCTGTAATTGCCTTTCTTTCGCCTTTCTCTCTACTTTGGTTCTTTCTACAATTGGTGGATTTCATTACTGCAATGGAAAAGAGACTAGCCAGAGTGTGCTCAAATTTCTCAAACCCATACAAAAGATGCAAATTACATTTAGTTACAGCTTCACGCAATTATAAATTTAGAAACCTATCCTAATAATTAGGACAGCAGTTTTGTGATGAAAATGCTTTTTTTTAATTATTATTATTTTGACATCCCTACATCTTGACTTTGTTGTTTTTCCTCCATCAGGTGTTCAGTGCTAAGAGACCAGAAGGAGAGTTTAATCCCCAGCCAGCCAGTACATTCCGGAAACTTTCCCCCACGCCGCCTCCAGTGGATGGCCAGCAACAGGCTCTCACCTGCCTGATCAGTGAGAAGGACCTGGCCCTCTTTGAGAAACTGGGTGATGGCTCCTTTGGTGTTGTCAAGCGCGGAGAGTGGTTCACGCCAAATGGGAAAGTGGTGAGTGGTGAATAAAAAGGACTGAAGTGTTTGGAAATACAGAGAGGGCTTTGTTAAAACACCAGCTTTGCAGATTTTGAAATTCAGGCACCTCCTCAGTCATGTACTGTGACTAACTTAGGATGAGGATTCAGGTTATGCTAATGATGCTTGAGGGATATGTATATTTCTTTCAAATATGTGATGCACTATCACACACACACACACACATACATTAATGACTGAAACATATTTTTGGCAGTAATATTGTTTGTTGCACTCAGAAACCTAGATCAGCACAAGATTAGCTTTCAGACACTTTGTAACTACGGTCCCACCTTTCCCTTTAAGTGTTCCAGGGCTCCATGTGAACATCCTGTTTCAGATCTGATCTTTATGTGTCATTGTAGCAGCTGTGTTCTCCAGAGGAGGCTGGTGGGAGAGATGGGGCCTCTAATGACCTGATGAGGGGTCAGATGCTGTGTGAACTGAGCCGGAGGCTGTAGTGATAGTGTGTATTGCTCATCAAAGGGTTTTTTTGCATGTGGGACTCGAGTGGGAACATCTTTTCTTTTGGCAATCTGAGCCGATCAAACATTGCTTTATTGCCATATATGTAAAAAAAAAAATGCAGAATGTAGTACAAGTAAACTACCTGCTGTTTTAATAAATGTGACATTCAGTCACTCTCATCCAACAGCTCATGGTTCTAGCTTCATGGTTCTAGCTAAGGCAAGGATCACTATTACAGATTGCACGACCAGTAGTGGTGTAGTGTGCACACTCCTGCGACTCGCCCCCACTAGAAACAGAGGCTACGATTTAAAACATGCTTGAAATCTGTCCGACAAGTCGTCAGGTGTGTGCACTGTCCTTTTTTGAGATTTGTCCACTTCAGCCACACTCAGAGATGGTCAAAAATGCAAATGACGACATTTCACTTGAAGTGCCACAACAGCAAAGCACAGCCTACTCACCTTGCATTCAAACAATGCACTAAGAGTTTAAACTTTGCCAGTTATATAGGGATTTGAAAGGAAATAGCCCTCCATTTAAAAGTGAATACATATACGTGCACAAGAACTTCACTAAACGTCTTCAGTATTCCTGAGATCAACATGCAGGGATACAGGTGACACGCAAGTCGTGTAGTGTGCGCTTGGCTATAGCAAATGCATAGCAACTACCCACAAAACCCTAGTATCATGGTGGCAGTGTTTGCATGGTCAAGCACAGCTCACATTTTCTTCAGAAAATAAAAAGATTACGTTTAAAATGAATGCAAGATGTTATGCAGATGGGTCAGGTTCATAAATTAGCTTGAATATATTGGCAAATACAGATATTGCATAATTTCTTAAAAATGTGAGAACTTCAACTGGAGTCCAGGCCGTCTCACAGGGAATCATTTTGTTCTGTGATTGTGCTCTGAAGTCCAGTAATGACCAGAAACAGTGTAAATGCAGCCCTCAGAGGGGGTCATTAGCATGTGTGTGTGGGATTGTGAAGTGTATGGTTCAGTTCGGCTGCTGAAATTTCTCCCCAGCAAAGACAGATGTCTTGGCCCTTGGACCGATGCAGTTTTTTTCTTCTTCTCAGAATGGTGCAATGAATTTGTGGTTTATTTAAGTTATTCTCTCAACATGTCCTCCTCAGCTCAATGTGGCAGTGAAGTGTCTGAAGACAGACATGCTCAACCAACCAGATGCTCTGGACGACTTCATCCGGGAAGTCAATGCCATGCACTCTCTTGACCACCAGAACCTCATCCGTCTCTATGGAGTCGTCCTCACACACCCCATGAAGATGGTGAGTTTGTATGTGTGTGTGTGCGCACTCCCATCTAAATCAAATTGGCAAAGACATGGTGCTAAAGTATCAAGGTCTTGAGAAGGGAGGGGGTGGGCTAAAATAAGGCCTGACATTTGCATGCTCTCCCAAACTCATTATTTGCTGATGCTCACTTCTGGATGTATTCATATAGGCTATGTTCATTGTCTTCCGTGGTAAGATGCTTATGGTCTGGTTACTTTTTCAGTCATTACGAAGTGTAATTTAATATTCTCTCCTCTTTTTTCCCTTGCTTCTCTGCCCTCCATGTTCCCTCTTTCTTTTTCTCTCTAAGGTGACTGAGCTCGCACCTCTGGGCTCTTTGCTGGATCGTTTACGAAAGACCTTGGGCCATTTCCTCATTTCCACCTTGTGTCAGTACTCCATCCAGATTTCCAATGGCATGGCTTACCTAGAGTCCAAACGCTTCATCCACCGAGACCTGGCCGCCAGAAACATCTTGCTGGCCTCTGGTGAGCTGGTCAAAATTGGAGACTTCGGACTGATGAGGGCACTGCCCAAGAATGATGACCATTACGTCATGCAAGAGCATCGCAAAGTCCCTTTTGCCTGGTGAGATGATGGGTTGAGAGCAAGGGCTGGACTGCTCTAAATGACTTTGTTAATTTCTGGCAAGACAGAGCTCAGGATTTAGCTTTCATTTGTATGAGGTCATTGTTGGTGGACCCTGTTTTGAATAAATATGATTCTCATTTAATTTTTGCACTCAGTTGGTCATCCATTAGGTAATTCATTTACGGGCATATTGTTCTGCTGACCTAATTTCTACATGGTGTGTGTTTTTTGTTTTTGCTTGCATGGGGTTTACCTAGGTGTGCTCCAGAGAGCCTGAAGACACGCACGTTTTCTCATGCCACAGACACATGGATGTTTGGTGTGACACTGTGGGAGATGTTTACCTATGGCCAAGAGCCTTGGCTGGGCCTCAATGGTAGTCAGGTACCACCTCCTCTTTCACTCACTTCCAGTCACTCATAAACACTGACCTAAAACAACTTACATGTTGTAATTCAAAGACAAAAAAATCTGACATTTATAACCTTATATGAGATTTGCTTCTATTTATTTATCATGTCTTAGTCACAGTCACAAAATAATTAAACATCTCTGTGTTTGTGACAGATTCTTCACAAAATCGATAAGGAGGGTGAAAGACTGCCTAAACCAGAGGACTGTTCTCAGGACATCTATAATGTTATGATGCAATGTTGGGCTCAGAAAACAGATGACAGGCCCACCTTTGTGGCTCTAAGGGAGTTTTTGGTGGAGACCATGCCTACGGAAATGAGGGCCCTGCAAGACTTTAATGAGCCAGACAAGCTTCAGATCCAAATGAACGATGTCATTACCATAATAGAGGGCAGGTGAGCCCTAACATTAGTTCCTTGCTGCTGTCCTTCTCAGCTTAATGTTCACTGTGTGTGATTGTCAGGTAATTATTAGAGCTGTCAAATTTATTTTTACATCAGGAATAACAAATAAAAAATATTAAATGATTCAATATCCATATGGCACATTGATGTGAGCAATTCAAGATGAGAGAATCCTATAATGGAGCATCCAAACATGGAGAGCTATTCCAGTTCTTCTCTCTTTTTTCTGCAGGGCTGAGAACTACTGGTGGAGAGGTCAGAACAAGCGTACGTTGAAAGTTGGTCAGTTTCCCAGGAACACAGTCACATCAGTAGCGGGCCTCTCTGCCCATGACATAAGCCGTCCACTGAAGAACAGCTTCATCCATACAGGCCATGGAGACAGTAATCCTCACTGCTGCTGGGGGTTTCCTGACAGGATTGATGAGTGAGTCCCTCAAATTTTACCTCATACTGGTACTCTCTGTATCTTCTCTCTACTGCTCCATGCATGGTTTTTGCAATGGCCGACAATGATATCTAGAGAACTGAATGGCCGATGCGTAACAAAAATAAATACATTTGTGATCAACTGTTTTTTATTGGTTTCATATAAAGAAGGTCAATTACAGATTGCCCAGATTCTTCACATGAAACATAACAAAAAACTGACCCTCTATTCCCCGCCACCCCCCATCGGTCCCCCTAGTCCAAGAAACTGTTCCGTACAAAAATGACAATCAAAACAAATTACTTATTTTTTCACTTCAGGTAAATCTTTAAAAGAAAATTAAATACCTACATAAATAAATTTATGTAAATTCAGTTACATGAAAGTATGCCATAGAGATTAACTGTAAAAACAGAACCCCATGCCTCAAGAGTTGAAGCTCTGGCCTTACATATTCTGGCTGTTGAAAGTTCCAGTATGTCACGAAACAGAAAGCCATCTTTGCACAATTATCTTTTAGGCAGATGCTAGACCTGCTAGCCAAATCTTCCTTTGTCTCTCTGTTAAACCTAAATTTGAATAATGATTAATAAGTAGAGCAGCTGGTTGTGTTGGGATTTTTTTCCCTATCATATCAGACAACGTAGATGAAATCTTCACCCATAACTCATAAACCTTTTCACATTCCCACACAAATGCTTCTTTGGTGTTCAGTGTAACCTGTGGCAAAATTTTAAATGATTTTATTGGTGGTTTAAATTTTTTGATGCACAGAAAATATGACTCCATACCGTCTCCCAGTCAGTTTGATCTACAGATAGCTCCTTTTCCCAGATTGTGCACAGTAGTAGTTGCTTTTGATTAACTCCAATGCTTAATTAAATTTAATGATAGCAAATAAAATGTAAGCAAAATGGCTTAATTTAAGTACAAATTTAGTTTACAAAATATTTTCTAAAGTTTTGCTAAAAAAAAATATTATGAGCACTGTCAGTTTACCACCATCAATTATTGCTCTGTATATTTTGGAACGGACAATAGGCAGATTTACCACCTGGCCAATCTAAAGCCGATAATAGCAACATCATTTTCAAGATGAATCAGTCTGTCACTAGTTTTCTTTTGAAGTATGAGTTCTCAAATATGAATTTACAAATATTGTGTAAATACCAAAGGTTTCTCTTATCATGGATGTCTGTAAATATTGGAACTGTAATAATGCAGAGCCAACATTTTTAAATCGATAAAGCAGGCATCGTATCGCCCCTTGCTAATGTATCAGTCTTTCACTAGTTTACAGTGCTGTGAAAATACTGATTTCCTTCCTGTATTTTTCATACTAAATTGTTTTAGATCTTCAAACGAGATATAAAATAAGTCCAACCTGAGTAAACACAAAATACATTTTTCAGATATACATTTTTTGATTGAAGCAAAAAAGTTATCCAACACCTATGTCATCCTTGTGAAAAACAAACTGCCCCCTTAAACTTAATAGCTAGTTGTGCCACATTCAGCAGCAACAACTGCAACCAAATGCTTCAGATAACTGGAGATCAGTCTTTTTTCAATGCTGTGGTGGTATTTTAGCCCACTCTTCTTTGCAGAACTGCTTTAGTTCAGCCACATTGGAGGGTTTTCGAGCATGAGCACTGCTCGTTTAAGGTCCTGCCACAGCATCTCAATCGGGTTCAAGTCAGGACTTTGACTAGTCCACTCCAAAACTTTAATTTAGCTTTATTTTTTTAGCCATTCAGAGGTGGCTCCTTTAGAATTTTCTGGTAGAGAGCAGAATTCATGTTTCCCTCAATGATTGCAAGTCGCCCTGAAGCAGCAAAGCATCCCCACACATCACACTACCACCACCATGCTTGACCGTATGGTATGATGTTCTTTTTGTGGAATTCTGTGTTTGATTTACACCAGATGTAACGTCTTCAAAACAGTTCCACTTTCGACTCATCCGTTTTCTCCATTTGTAGATAATGGCTGACACTGTGGTTCTTCGTGTCCCAGAGCCTTTGAAATAGCTTTGTAACCCTTCCCAGACAAATGTATTTCATTCACCATTTTCCACATCATTTCTGTAATTTCTTTTGACCTTGGTATAGTGTGCTACTGGGTGAGATATTTTAACCAACATCATGCTGCTGAAAAAGGTCTATGTAGGGGTTGATTTGATTGAACAGAGCTGGCAGTAGTCAGGTTTGTGTGTGTCTAGTCCAGCTAAACCCCATTATGAATGCAGTTTCATAGATTTGGGGATTTAGTAACTAAGAGGGCAAATACTTGTTCACACAGGCTCAGTTGGTATTGGATAACATTTTTGCTTCAATAAATAACATAATTTAAAAACTATATGTTGTGTTTTCTAAGATTGCCTTTGTTTTATTTTAGGTTTTGTTTGAATTTTTGAAACAATTTAGTATGAGAATACATAAAAAACAAAGAAATCAGTTTGGGGGCAAATACTTTTTAACAGCACATTATTACAGTCACATTGATATTTATTTAACCGTTGTCCTCACACAACATGTTCATTTTATTATCATGAAAGTCCTGCTTTCCTCCTACAGAACCAAATGGCTCTTTATAATTGACCTTCTATAAAACTACGGCACATTTCAATGATCATAAGTAATAACTCTATACCCTGCTGGATGCTGATTTGTAGCTGAATTTGAGCGTAATTTACTTGTTAGTTTGTGGTGGGTGTAGAGGAATTGCTGCAGTAGTGGAATAATGTCCACATCATCTGCGAAATTAAATGTTGTGGGTCCCATATTAGATGACAAATGCCTCTGCAATGACCATTAAGTAAAGTGTCACATTCACTTATGTGGACCATGGCCCAGGCCTACAAAATATAAGCACTTAGCTTCATCAGCACAAGAGGGCAGTAGAAGACAACACACTCTGTCACTTCCATAACCCTAGCTCTATAAACTGATATCACAGCTGTAAATACCTACATAAAACATCCAGTGAAATATACGGTTGGCTGTAAAAAAACAAAATGTCTTTTTTCTACATTGGTTATACAGTGCCATCATTTCTTCTAATGGCTAGATTTCAGAGCCTGGTTTTGTTGTAAACTTGTATGATATCAAGTATACACTGGGCTGCTAAATGCTTTTGTCTTTTTGCTCTTTCTGCAGTCTTTATCTTGGTAACCCCATGGATCCTCCAGATGTGCTGGGGCTGGAGCTAAATTCTGCAAGACCAACACAGCTCCCTGGACGCACTAAGAGTGAGTGAATGCTTTTCAATTACTGTTCTACAGTCTAAACTTTTGCAGGTTTTCCATGATGGTGGATCACCCTGACACCCTGTGGATAGAATTTTTAAATTGTTTGTTCTAGGTCTGGAAGCGTCATGGAAATTAAAAATCGTGGTCATGGAAAGTCATGGAAGTTTCTGTAATAAATGTACATTTTTGTAGTTATGCTCTGCACTTTTTTTCTGAATTCATCAGCTAGATATTACTCTTGTGTAGAGTAAAACTAGCTTGCAAGCCATAGACCTTATTCACAGTAGTGCCGTCTTTGATTTATAATGGGAGTGAAAACTGATGGGATGTGTCAGGTATTGCAGCGAAGTCTCAGGACCCAAGCGCAGAGTACAAAATAAAGGGGATTTATTAATACAAAAAGGCATAAACCAAACATAAACTACCCCATAGGGGAAAAGTATAATCCAGGCATTAGGAAATGGGGTGGATGTACTAGGAACTGGAACCGACAGGAACAGGGATAACAAACCAGATCGACATGGGACACGAAACAAGACCAACGAACAAGACAAACTGACACTGGACAGCACAAACGAGGAGGCTAAAATAGGGGGAGAAATCAAACAAGTTAACAGACAGGGCAGGTGTGACTAATAGACTAATAATAGGCAAACAAGGAGGTGGGGTATGACGCAAGACAGTTCGACATGTGGCAATACAGAAACAAAATAAAGCCACATGCTCTCACAAGACAACAAACACCTGAATGGTATGAGCACACATCGCCAAGAAAATATAGAATAGGCAATATACACTCATGCCAACCGACAGATAAGACAAGAATACTTAGCAATGGCAAACAAAGTGATGCCACGCATTCCCAAACTAAACAAAGCCTGAGCGTACATCGCAAGGCAAAAGGCATGTGATGCATGCAATAGGCGAAAAAGTATAGAGACACCTGTGCAAGAGCTCGGCCGCACACAAACCTGAGGGCAGCACCTGACCCGGGCTCGTAATGCGAGGCGCACACATGTTCGCGAGAGACAGACATCAACGATTGACGCGAGCGCATGCCACCAAGATGACATAAGCGCAATGCACTCACACCAATAACAGACAGAACAAGGAGCATGAGTGTCCTGATCCTGACACCAACCAAAACCAAATCAAACAGGGAAGTCAGGATCCAGACAGCATTCTTCGAGCATGAAACATGAGACCAACAGAGGAGCACACGGCAGGGAAAACAACCGAAACCGTGCACTCATACAGAGACAGAAAATGAAACACAAGACAGACATAGGACGATGATGTCACGGTCCTGTAACACAAAAACCCAGACTGACAGGACGGTGACCATCTGATTTTTCCACAAATCATGTTTTTTGTCTTCTGAATGTTCTTGGAAAGATATTTTATCAATGTTTTGCCTGCGGAATGATCCAAAAACACTTTTAACTGTTGTACAGCCCATTAAAGTGTTTGTACGTCTATCCCTCACAGCCTTGTTTTCATTCCTTTAAAAATCAAAGGTGGCGCCGTTGTGAATAAGGTCTAAAGTGATGTCTGCTTTTTGAGCAAATCATTCTTTTGAGTCAGTTCTTTTAAATAAATAGTCTAAATCTGTTTAAATTATTCACTAGCAGATTAGTCTAAATGTTAAATATTTTAAAATCCTTATTCATTAATCGCCAACCAACTGGAAAGTTCACCCAAAAGTTATGGTAGTCCAAAAACTATTGATTCCAGGAAAACTATTGATTTTAGAATAACTTTACCTTCTCAAATTGTATATACAAAAGCAAATATTTTTTATTTTTTTCAGTTCACTGCTTCATTTAAAACATGTCATCATGCTTTGTGCTTCTCTACCATGTGCTTCTATTATGCTCTGTTCCTGTTTTTTCGTTTCCTAGCCTTTAAATTTCTTTGCGTATCCTCTCTGTCTTTCTCTCACTTGTTCCCTTGCTCTGCAGAGGAGCCTCCCCCTCGACCCCTTCAGCCATCTTTGCTGATTAAGCGTAAGTGTGGACCCTCAGTTCAGTTTAAGCACTGCTCATGCCCCCAATGTACCCTCCTAGCTCCCCTCAAATATACAGCACATTTGTATTTTACAGTTTGTTGTTTGTTTTTGCTTGCTCTAATTCTTTTATTCCCTCTGTTTCTATTTATCATTTTCTCCCATTTTTAGCTCTTATCTGTTTGTTGTGTATTTGCTGTGGTGTATTTGTTCTTTTTTCTTCTTTTTTTGTGGAATGTGGGATATCCTGATTACTCTTTCCATCTTTTTACACTGACATTTTGAAACTATTTTGGAAAATAGTTATTTGTTGGCCACATGCACACTACATGCAAAATACAGTTGTCACTCTTGTCAGTGCTAAGTCCTGTTCTGTACATACAGAGTTTGGATTTTTAAGGATATCACAGCATTCTACATACAAATTCAGTTTAGAACAATTCTGTTCGTGACAGCATTAATAAAACACAGTGCCCCGGTTGGATGTAGTTGAATGTCTCACAACGCCAACTATGTTTTGTATTACTATACAAAAAAAGTTAACAACAAATGGGCTAAACTGCTGCCATCTGTATTTCTTCTTTATAGCTGTGAGACAACAAAACGTTGATATGGTTTTCAATGTCAACTATCACAATATCAGAAGAGACACATCTATTCCATATAAACATAGAATGAGACTTTAACGGATTCACTCACACATTTAAATGCTATTAAGTTTGCATTTGTATGTGACCTTTGTGTTGCAGTAACACTTCTATTGTCTGAGAATTCAGTTTCCTCTGTCACTGCTTTCCTATTTAACAGATCATGTTAGAGGTTTGATTGTGTTTTTTTTCTTCATGTGAACAGAACCATGCTATGATGCTGTTGCTGAGGAGGAGGACCAAATATTCTCAGGCCTTCGACGAACCTCTTTGAAGAAAAAGGGCCTTAAGCTCAAACCAGCTGCTTGGGTTTCTGCTACCAAGATAGGCGATCATTCCATTCATGTTGTGCAGACTTCAGGGAGCAGCACTCCCAAAGATGTCTCCCTAATAGACTTTGGAGAAGAGCTCCCATCAGCCACACCTTCCCCCTCTCCTGTGGTGGAGGTCCAAGTCCCCACCCTTGCTAAGCTTGCCCTGGAAGCAGAGAATATCTTGGACAGAACTCCTCCTCAGAGTCCCGCACGCTCTTTACCTCGGCCCCTTCACCCTACCCCAGTGGTGGATTGGGACGCTCGACCCCTACCTCCACCCCCAGCCTATGATGATGTAGCACAAGACGAGGATGACATTGAAGTAAGCTCCATCAATAGTGCTGATCGAGGAGCGGATGAACCTTGCTCTCCGTGTACACCCTGTACTCCCACTGGAGAGGGCAAAGCTCATGTAGAAGACAATTTATTTTTGCCCTGCAGGCAGAGCCATGCCTCTACCTTTACCCAGTCTGCTGAGATCTTTCAAGAGCTGCAGCAGGAGTGTATGAGGCGTCTCAATGTACCTGTGAACTCTACCAGCCCTGGGCTTGAGCTACACCATCAAATTGTCCTAACCTCATCTGAAGACAAACCCCAGATACCACCACGCATCCCCATCCCACCACGTCCAGTCAAACGCACAGGTGGTGAGTATGCACGCTGGTCTGGTGAGCTCTCCCCAGTCTCTGGAAATGAGGAGGACAAAGAGCATCCACCTCAGATCCCCCCTCGAGATCCCTTCTCCCAGCCAGGCTCACGCACGCCCAGCCCACACGTGGGCTCCCCGCAGACCCGTGGCAGCTTTTGCTCATCCACTTCCATCTATGGCTCATCCTACCTCTCCACCTCTCCTGCTAAACTCATGCCAACCACTCAGAGCTTTGCCTCAGATCCCAAATATGCTGCACCCAAGGTCATCCAGGCACAAGGCAAAGACAAGGAGCCAGCCAAAGGGCCCTGCATCCTGCCTATTGTACGGGATGGCAAGAAAGTCAGCAATACACACTACTACCTCCTGCCTGAGAGGCCTCCATATCTAGACCGCTACAATAAGTTCTTCAGAGAAGCAGAGAGCGGTGAGGAGAAAAAGCATGTAAACACAGCCACAGTCAAGCCTATGGTTCAACAACAAGGGGAGTTCAAGTCCAACTTCTCTAATATCAACAGCAGTCTGACAGTCTCTGGATGTAGAGGGGGACTGAAGAACTCTCTCAGCCTGTGCAGAGTAAGCACTGATACATTTAGCAGGACTGACAGCACCGACACCCACGACAAAGTCAGACTGGTGAGTGTTTTGAAGATATTGCACTGGTCGTTTATTACACTCTTGAACCTTCAGAAAAGGAGGTGTGTGTTCAGTATAAACGTGTGATTGCCGTGTCCTTTTTATGTCAGACAGTGATTGATAGTTGGCTTGGGTTGTCTGTATTGTATTGATTGAGTCAACTTGGGTTTTGACCAGAGTATAATGAGATAATAATATACACAGTATGTGGAAAACAGGTATTGAGTATTTTAAACATGAATATAGCGTACCCTGTTTTACTGATAAGCAATGTAAAGGCCATGTTGAATATGTGCCCCCGCCTGTTTAAGTAAGAGGCTGTGATACATGATTTTTTTTTTTTTTTTTTAGATTGTGTGGGTTTGTTTTGGTATGGTATTAATTTGATTTGTTCAGGTCTTGAAAAAGGTCTTAAAAAGTAATTAATTTGATTTTAAAAACACTGCAGCAACCCTAGCTCTGTTCCAAAACAAAGTGAAACTTAATTCTAAAACTAAATTTACACAATTAACCATGCCACAATTAACCCTGATGCATACGTAAATTTCAGAATAAAAGTAAGGACTCTCCTACCATACTAGAACTTCAAGCTTGAGTTAGCTTTCCATCTGTTTTTATGAACCATGCCAATTGGTGGCTGCATGCCTCAACATACCTCTCAAGCATTGCAGCACCAGAATGAGAACTGATCATTGAGGAGGAAGCACAACTGGTGAGTGAAGCACAACAGAATCCAGGAATCTTGAGACACGATTTTGGAAGTTTCCACCACTTTTAATTTAATGCAGCATCCTAAAAATATGGTGTTTAAGATGCTGAATACCATTGAGACACTCCAACGCATATATCTGAGACATGCACATGTACATAAATTGACAATTAAAAAATATCACAGATGTACAAGATGAACAGATGAACAAGAACTGTGTAACTGTGTGAAGGAACACAAGAACTGTTTAACATGTACTGTGAGAACTGGACACATTGATGAACACTTTCTTGAACAGATTGCTGTCGAGTTCTTAAGCCACTTTTAGTGTTGTCTAATCAATAATTTATTCTTCTGCTACAATAATGCATATATATATATATATATATATATATATATATATATATATCAGTGGTGAATTCTCTTCTCCGCTGGCCTAAAATGCCTTCTAAATAAATATTTTTAGTCAGGCTGATGGAGAAGTTTAATGAGTTAGAGACACCCATCTGAACGCTAGTGGAGGTTAGTTAGAAAGAAAAGCCGGTAGATACTGTTTCGGATGTGGGTAGAAGAGCGAGCAACACACATTCTTTGGTTCTGGCTATAGAGCCCCTGCCGCAGGGCATTTGGGTGATGTCTCGGCGGCATGCTCGCTCAGCAAAGCGACACCACTCTGTCGTTCCTGTTAGGATTTCCAATCGATTCTCCCCACTCAGTGATGCACCCACTGAGAATCATGTGGAAAGCGCCCTTGTTATTGGTGACTCTGTTATATGGAACATGGAAATAGAGACTCAAGCCATTATTTTTCAATACATTTCAGGGGCTCGGGCGTTTGACATCAGATCAAATTTACAAATGTTAGCTAATGCTAAACATTGATTTTCTAAAACATTTTTCATGTCGGCACTAACAATGTCAGGCTTCACCAGTCGGAGATCACTGTAGATAATGTTAAAGAGGTGTGTGAACTTCAAAAACTATGTCAGACACTGTAATATACTCTAGCCCCCTCCTTGCTCATCGTGGTGACAAGGTTTATAGTAAATTAGTGTCACTGTATTGCTGGAAGTCTTGAGTGTTGTCTGGAGAATAGCATAGGATTTATAGACAACTAGAAGAGTTTTTGGGGTAGACCTGACCTGACTCTCTTGGATTCAGACAAAATGTGATGGTACCAACTCATCTCCATAATAATATGCTAGATTTAACTCTGTCATATGTAGTTGATATTGATACTATAGAAATTCTGCCGCACAGCGATGACATCTCAGATCATTACCTCATCTCTTGTATGCTGCGATCAACTAGTTACTCAATCTAAACCACGCTATTTTCAGGGAGAGCTATTCTTTCGACCACTAAAGATAGCTTCACTAATAATCTTCCAGATTTACCTCAAACTCAGTGAGCCAAAAAGTCTAGAAGAACTTGAAGTAATAACAGAAAATATAAATACAGTCTTCTCTTGATATTGTCGCCCCACTTCGATTAAAGAAAATTAAAGAAATAAGCCCAGCATCATGGTACAATGGTCACACTCATGCTCTCAAGAGATCAGCTCGGAAAATAGTGCACAAGTGGAAGAATACAAAATTAGAGATATTTCATGGTGCATGGAAGGATAGTGTCTGCAGCTACAGACAGGCCCTAAAAACTGCCAGGTCAGTGTATTTTAGCAAACTCAGAAAATAACCAAAACAATCTTGGGTGTTTATTCAGTACTGTGGCTAAATTGGTTAGGAATAAAGCCTCGACTGAACCAGATATTCCATCACAGCACAATAGTAATGATTTCATGAATTTCTTTAATGATCAAATTGAAATCATCTGAAATTAAATTGGAATTATGCAATCATCTGTCATAGTGCCTCAGAAAACAGTGTCTTATAATTTTCCTCACGAGCAACTACAATTCTTTGTGTCATAGGTCAAGAAGACCTAACAAAACTTATAGAAACATCAAAAGCTACAACATGTATGTTAGATCCAATACCAACTAAGCTCTTAAGAGGTATTCCCTGTAATCTTAGAACCTCTTCTTAATATTACTAATTCCTCACTATCCTTGGGACAAAAAGTGTGTCTGATAAATGGCAGTTATCAAACTGCTGATTAAGAAGCAACAGCTTGATCCTGGAGAATTGGCTAATTATAGACCGATTTAAAATCTCCAGTTTATGTCGAAAATACTAGAAAAGTTAGTGTTCTCCCAACTATGTTAATTTGTTTCCCTGTCTCCATTCTTGTGTCTCTGAGTGATGATGACTAAATGCAGCCAGTGCCAGCCAGACATAACTTCAGTCTATTACGGTGGACTTCAAGGGATGAACTGATGCCAACTCCAACCATAAGACATGGGATACTTCATATGCCATTGCCTGAACCTTGGACTTAGGATAGACCCTACCGAAATGACCTGCTGGTTGAACTGTGGAATACATACATAGACTATTAATTAATTGCCAACAAAAGCCTTCATCAGCCAACTAACAAGGACAATTGCATCTATGTGAACTTCTGCAGTTAATCCAGGATGGACATCAAAGACTTTAGCCATTAATCTTACAATTTTTACAAAACCTTTGTTTAAACACTGGCTCTTAACACACACTTAGTTTACTAATTTTAAACCATGACTTGCATTGCACATAAATAACTAATATTGGCATTATATTCATGCTGTTTAGCCAGAAGGGAACTGTTCCCCACAGTCTGGGCCTGGTTTCTCCCAAGGTTATTTTCTCCTTTAACTAACATCTTATGGAGTTTTGCATTCCTTGCAAGTCGCCTTTGGCTTGCTCACTGAGGTTGTAAATACAATTATTATTTAATTATTTATTTTTATACACAATTTACATTCATATTTAATCAAACTACACAATGGTCACTCTAAGATTTTATAGATATTAGAGTTTCATCTTTTGTTAATGCAGGATTTTCTGTAAAACTGTTGTTAAACGTTGTGTGTTGTGAAAAGCGCTATACAAATAAAAATGACTTGAATTTTAAATGTACACCGATTAGCCACAACATTAAAACCACCTGCCTAATATTATGTAGAACCCCTTCATGCTGCTAAAACAGCGCTAACCCACATCTCTGAATAGCATTCTGAGATGCTATTCTTCTCACCACAATTGTACAGTGCGTTTATCTGAGTTACCGTCGACTTCAGTCTGGCCATTCTTAGTTGACCTTTCTCATCAACAAGGCATTTCCATCTGCAGAACTGATGCTCACTGGATTTTTGTTTTGTTTTTGGCACCATTCTGAGTAAATTCTAGAGACTATTGTGTTTAAAAATCCCAGGAGATCAACAGTTACAGAAATACTCACACCAGCCCTTCTGGCACCAACAATCATTCATGCGATTATCTAATCAGCCAATCATGTGGCAGCAGTGCAGTGCATAAAATCATGCAGATATGGGTCAGGGACTTCAGCTAATGATCACATCAACCATCAGAATGGCAAAAAAAAATGTGGTCTGGTGATTTGGACCGTGGCATGATTGTTGGTGCCAGATGGTCTGGTTTTGGAATAGACTTCAAATTAGGGTTTTGGCCTGAGCAAGTATTTCTGTTAAAACACAACGTGGCTAAGGATTAGACTTTCTTTACTCTCTATAATCATTCCAACACTATACCTTAGTGCTCACTGACTTCCTATGGATTTATTGTCATAGCATTACGATCTAATTGGTTGTATTTTTCCTGTTTAGGTGCAGGAGGCTGTCCATGGAGTAACAATTGAAGAATGTCAGACAGCTTTACAGAACCACAGCTGGAATGTGCAGAAAGCTGTGCACTACTTGAAGGTATCAACCATTACTGCTCTGTCATGGCTCACTTCCACCTTCCTTTTAATCTAATTGTAATGAAAGCTATAAGTAATCAGACACAAAAAGTAATCTCATCCTCCTCCTCTGTCTGTGGCACATTTCTTACATAGGACATAAATGCAAATGTAAATAAAAATGAACTGAAAGAAAAATGCAGGGAGTGAAAAATTGGGTTAATTTAACCCATAAGCTCTTAAATTTGCCATCCATATTGAAACACAATAACTGGTGTATTTTTATTATTTGTTATTTATTATTAGTATTTGTAAATAAGCCATGCTAGTAAAAACTGCTTTATCACATTTATGGCATTGGACATTTGAGTTCATAAACTGCTCCATGAGCCCCTGGGGATTATTGAAGACTTGGACCCCTAATAATAATCTTCACTTGGGTCCATTATGAGGTTAATTAAAGAATTGCTCTCTTCTCTCTGTCCATTTTGTCTGGTTTGAAGGTGGAACAGCTATTTTGTTTGGGGCTGAAGACGAGGGTGGAGTGTCATAAGATTCTAGAGATGTATGACTGGAACCTGGAGTTGGCCAGCACCCAACTATTGGACTCCTATGGCTCAGTCAAGCTGAGGTAGAGCAGTCTTCCACACTTGTTGGTACATGCTTCCCCCTACTGGTAATTTAACCTCTCTAAATGTATTCTTCACTATTTGAGTAATGTTCCTTATAAAGGTAGTTGACAAAAAACATGTCCAAGAACCTTTTTCAACATCAAGATTTTAGGTTAAACTTTATACATGGGTCATTCCTACAATCCTGTGACATGTAAGTTGTGTCATTTATAATATTAAAATGTGTAACCAATTACAATTTTACTTGGCTTGGTAAAAATAATTAAGACTTATAATATTACACTGTTGTGACCCAAAAAGTCAAATTTTTAATGATTTGAAATCATTTTCAATTGTTGCAATAGTGTAATTTCCTCATCACAATAAAGGGAAAATTACTGTAATTTTAAAATGTCAATATATTTATGATAACAGAAATAAAATCATCAATATAAGTCTCAAAGTGTTTGCTAGATATCATTCACGGACCATGTAGTGGTTAATTTATCCTCTGAATGTCCACCCTGTTATTTTCCACCTTGTTATTTTCCAGCCTGATTAACCAGATGGACATTTGAATATTTAAGCAATATAGCTTGACCGTTATGACTTTAACATGCATCTTTAATGATGAAACAAAAAGATACTTATAAAAGTATTTCAGATGTTTCAAAGCCGACATGTCAAGGAATTGTAGGAATGACCCACATGTACTGTATTTTATGTATCTATTTTTATTTACATTTTTATTTGTGTAGAATTCTTGTAGATCACTTAGATAGTCCTGCACTGTAACAAATACATTTTTAAAAGTAGAAATAATCCATGCAGTCTCTCAATTAAAGATCAATAATACTCAAAGTTTAGAAAAATTCAGTTTAATATATTTTTAGATGGAGTATAGCTCGTCACACATCAGGATGCTACTCTAGAAAGTATATGAAATGACATCCTAGCTCTCCATATCATCACACCCCTTATCTCACGTCAAAACGCTTCCATTTCGCTTGAGCAGATGGCAAAAGTGGATTTGCCACAAACTGATTTTATTTTGTGGTCTGGCCTTTTTTTTATTCTGTTTAATACACCTCACTCCTACCCCAATTGCTCATGTTAGGATTCAATGAAACAGTGTGTGATCCTTTCAAACTTCATGCAACATACTGCTTTAAAATCATTCATGGAAATAATTGGCCATCTGTACAACTGTGTTGTACTCATTATGGGGAAATCAACACTCAACCATGAGAAGAGGCAGATTCGTGAGCCTGTGGGCAGATTCTTAATACATATGTTTTCAAGAGCTTACCTGTACAGATTTTTTATCAGCTCTAAATTAATTTCAGTAAGTAACCTTAAAGGTCGCAATTATGCCCTAAGGCCCACGCATCATAGTTTCAATTACTTTCCACCTCTATCCTCAATTGCCATCTGTTTTAGACACTTCGGCTGTATGAAAACTTCCAGAGAAGTGGGCTGAGTCTACAAAAAAAAAACAAGTGTATGTGCGTTATTCTGAAGTCAGCATATTTCATTTTATTGCTGCCTGTAAAAGAAAAAAAACGTTTGTACACTCTCACTACCTGTTTATGCTGGACTGCAATTCAGAATGCTTTCCTGGCATTTTTGTTTTACTTTAAATTTTAGCGTGCAATCCACAATTTCCCATTTTATGTTTATTTTATCGTTCCTCTCCTATTTTTGTTGAAAAGCTGTCTTTAGTGTTGTCTGCTACTCTAATTCTGATATCTTCTCAAATCAGTGAAAGTTCATGTCTCAATCATTATCTTTTTTCCTCTTTACAGATAATGATGCATTAGACAAGCCTCGTGCCCTGAAAGACTGCTGACAAATGGCCCATATTAAGAGCACAAAGGGGTTGAGGGCCGACCAATACCTAAGCACTCTTTCTAAGCACATTTTACCTCCACTCCAGCACCAGATCTGACTTTGTGTAAACATACATGAGACAAGTGAGTGTGCTCCTCCAGGCCTTTTGTTGTCTTGTCAGAGATCCCTCTCTCGGGTGCAATTACTTCACAGGTCAAAGTTTAAAGAACCTGCTCTTTTTCTTCCAGTTGATAACAACAGATGGAAACACGGTGCTGCTCATCATTTTTCTTTTTTATGTTCATAAATAATTCTATTCTAGTAGGAGAGGTAAAAAGACAAAATTATGAAAGCCTGTACGTATGTATATATTGTCAGATATTTTGGTTATACATTTGTATCTGATATGTTTGAGTTGTTGGTCTTTGTCAAATTGTTGTCCGTTTCACATTTGCTATTTTAATTTTATTGCTTTTTGTATGGGTCACCTGCAAGAAAGGAAGAGTTCAGTCTCTTGACTCCTGACTTGTTAAGTTCAGGTCAAATGTTGAATTCAACAGGCCCTTCATGTGGATCAATCATCCTGTTTCACCCATGTTGATGTAGAAATAAGACCCTTCCGCTGCCTTTTTTTATTTTTCCCTTCAGTAGTTTGCTCATGCATCATTATGATTCACTCATTTTATTTCAGTTTGCCTGCATTAGTAAAGTCACTCAGATATGGTAATAATTCTTGACTTGCACTATTCTGCTTTCAATATGAAAGTACATATAAGAGATGAAACCCTTGAAAACACATCCGAAGACCTCTAAGGCACAAATAAGTGACTGAACATTTTTTTGTTACTGTTTTTTAATATTATTAGTAGTATTATTATTTAATCCAGGCTATTGTCTGTTTTTATGAAGCACAACTATAGCATGATTTTTTCAGTTTGGTTCACTCAGATACACCATAGAACTGGTCTCAAATGGATGCTCCTGTAATGTTGTACAGTTTTCATTCATTCTTCATGCATTTTTCTTTCTGTGAGAATATCATAACACTCAGGTGTACACACTGTAAATTAACGAACTTGAAAAATGACCAATGATAAACAAAACTTTAGACTAGTGCACAACCCCATGTTAAAAATACATCAAGACATCATTTTTTTCCTGTGCAACAGATCGTCTACATGTATGGCCAAGTCTAATGGTATTCTGTGCTTATTGTAGCACCTGTCTTTGAGTGTGAATGCTTAGTGTAGTATGCATGGGTATCACGTAGATGCTGCTTTTGTGTATATGAAGGAACATTGTCCACAGCCTTTTCCTCTGTCCTAGTGATCTTGGAAGTTTGCTTATAGAATTTGTTACCCTAGCAAACTCTTTGTTGTTTTTGATGGGACACGATTGGCATTTGAGGATACGTCTTGCTGCTTCTTAGCACAATGCCAATGCTTAAAGCGCAGAGACTGCTTCTGTCACCATCTAAAGATTCAGGCAACAGTGGAGGCTTGCCCTTTTTTTTGCCGTTTTAGTTTTAGGTAGACTGAAATCAGCTTGTGGAGTTGCCTGATAACCCTGTTGTACAATTTGTTCCTTTTCTCTTTCAGTCTATTCTACCAATGTTCTCAAATGGGTTTGCTCTTAATAGCTTTACAAGTTAGAACCCAGATGCCCTTTCTGTAAGATGTATAATGATGTGAAGTTTATTAAGTATATAATATAAATATATAATTGTATTTTTTATTAAAAACAACTATTTTTTATCTTTTTCTATGGAAGTGTCCTCATATTTTCTTCCTCTTGAACATGCAGAATCCCAGATTGACTGAAGTTTCTTATAGCTTTTCTACACTGAGGATGTCATGCTTTAGCTTAGCTTTCGTGACAGATTTTCCATCTCTCACATCATGGCTGCATCTTCAAACCATTTTGTGTATTGCCTTCATGGGCAACTATCTATGTAAACATCATGATCAAATGAAGCCTCAGAAGTAACTTTGGAGTGAGATTCTCTTTAAAGAGCATCATAAACTATGAGAGAATTGATGAACACTTGCAATGTTCTAAAGTTAGCGTGTATCTAAGCTTACAGCTCTAATAAGCACAGAAAATATGTAGTTATACACAAATATTATATAAAATCATAGACTTCTATTTAGATCCTTTTCCAGTACAGAAAAGGAAAAATATTTTTATAATATTTATCTAGGCCACATTTTTTAGCCACTTCATAGATTTAATATTAGCAGACTATAGTTTTGGCAAGTCATTTAGGGCATCTACTTTGTTCATGACACAAGTCATTTTTCCAACTATTGTTTTACTTTTAATTGACTATATCACAATTCCAGTGGGTCAGAAGTTTTCATACAACTTAACTGTGCTTTTAAGAAGGGGGGGGGCGCCAAATTGTTTTCAAGAAAAAAACAGAGACAGGGTATCATTTGGGCACTCAGTGTATTTTATTGCTTTTCAAGTAGAATGTATATGAATGAAAAAACAAAACAAAAAAACATGTTCCCTCTCCCTCTGTATTGTCTTTTTGATGGGGAGAGGTGGAGCTTAGCCTGTCTTACACGTTTCAGGTTCCATATTGGTAATTGCAACGATGTGTCGTCAGCACCAACCCCTAAGAAGTGTAAAACACGACGGTATGACATTAGATATCTTCAGTTTGGCTTTATGGTAGCCGGGACAGATGCTGAACCGCTGTCCCAGTGTCATATGCGCAGATTTGTTTGCAGATGTTAGCATGAAGCCATGCAAGTTGAAGCGCTATTTCGAAACCAAAAAAAAAAATTTTTTTTTTTTTTAAATATCATGGCTAAAGAGACGTTTTTTCATGCATCCCAACATGTTTTACATGTAAAATAGTACACGTTAATACACGTTATTAAAACCTAGAGCTCTCTTGTTATAGTGTTCAGAAACATTTTTGATCATTTAAGTGCATGTTCCATACCTGCCGGTTATATAGTTTTATGAAAATCATAATTGTTATTAAAGGTAATTAAAAAAATTATAAAAACACAAAAGTAAAAGTCTGTCTGTCTATCTATCTATCTATCAAATATATATCTATACAGATTATAGATTAGGTTATTTATATTTTATATAGAATAGGTAATCATTAAATCTGATCTCCTCTAATATGGGGGGGGGGGGGGGGTGGGGGGTGAAAACCTCTTATTTAGACAATTAGTTAATTAGCTTGGATTGATTTTAAGGCCTACCTTCAAACTCAGTGCCTCTTTGCTTGACATCACGGGAAAAGTAAAAGAAATCAGCCAAGACCTCAGAAAAAAATTGTGGACCTCCACAAGTCTGGTTCATCCTTGGGAGCAATTTCCAAATTCTTGAAGGTTCCATATTCATCTGTACAAACAATAGTATCCAAGTATAAATGCCATGGGACCATGCCAGAGATGAATGTAATTTGGTGCGAAAAGTGCAAATCAATCCCAGAACAATAGCAAATGACTTTGTGAAGATGCTGGAGGAAACATGTAGACAAGTATCTATATCCACAGTAAAAAGAGTCCTATAATGACATAAACTGAAAGGCCACTCAGCAAGGAAGAAGTTACTGCTCCAAAATTACCATAAAAAAGCCAGATTACAGTTTTTGGAGAAATGTCCTCTGGTCTAATGAAACTAATATTTAACTGTATGTCCATAATAACCATTGTTATATTTGGAGGAAAAAGGGTGATGCTTGCAAGCCGAAGATCACCATCACAACTGTGAAGCATGGAGGTTGGAGCATCATGTTGTGGGGTGCTTTACTACAGGAGGGACACAAAATAGATGGCATCATGAGGAAGGAAAATTATGTGGATATATTGAAACAAGATCTCAGACAGGAAGTTTAAGCTCGGTCGCAAATGTGTCTTCCAAATGTACAATGACCCCAATCATACCTCCAAAGTTGGCAAAATGGCTTAAGGACAACAAAGTCAAGGTATTGGAAAGGCCATCACAAAGCCCTGACCTCAATCTGATATAAAATTTGTGGCCAGAACTGAAAAAGCATGTGCAAGTAAGGAGGCCTACAAACCTGACTCAGTTACACCAGTTCTGTCTGGTGAATGGGCCAAAATTCCAGCTACCAAATACTAGGAATGTGATGAAAGAAATAAAAGCTTAAATAAATAATTCTCTCTACTGTTATTCTGACATTTCACATTCTTAAAATAAAGTAGTGACACTGTGATTAAATGTCAGGAATTGGGAAAAACTGAGTGTAAATGTATTTGGCTAAGGTGTATGTAAACTTCTGACTTCAACTGTATGATTCCCCAAAAAGCCATCAAAGCATGCATCTCACTTTGTAGTTTTTAATCATTAAGCAAAGACCCAGGAACAATCCCCCTAGACAAGAACAATGGTTTAGGGCACAATGTTAGTAACTAGGGGTTAAGGTGTTGGCAGCTATTTAATGTAAAGCAGGTTTGAAAACAAGATGTATGGTAAAAAAAAAATAATAATTAAAAAAAAAAAAAAAAGCTATAAAGTTGAATTAGTAGCTCAAGGCTCATGCTTTGTGACTCAAACCAGTAATCTTCAGATTACCAGCCCTGAGCTTAGCCGTAAATTGAGCATTTTATGACAACTACCCTGTAATAAAGTAATAGGGCCAAAATTCAGCACACCTGAAACTCATCTTATTACCATTGTCCACTGAATTTTCCTGACCAAATCCTTTAAAAACCATTAATATTTAGAAAGCGGATTGTGCGCTGAGTTACAGTAGGAGTCTATAATTGTGCGATTCTGTTACATAACACAAGAACTCACATATGCAGGATTAAGTGATATGCAAGTTGGACCCAGAGGCACAGATTTTTATCAGTGCTGGCTGCTCACTGATGAGGCTCTCTGAGCCTTCGACCATTCATCTTTCAGCTCTCTGCTATTGTTCAGTGTCCCAACACCCCAGCAAATAATTAATACCTGTCATCCTGATTACTACAGCATGTTTAATCTTATTTGCAGAATTCCCTATTGAACCCCTGAGAAATAAGTTTTGCTGTGCAGCAATTTGGGAAGTGGCAACTAAATTTCTTATGTCATCTCCCTTTCCATTTGATGATTAACTACCCCAGCCCTGCTCTCTATGAATAAGCCTCCCAAGTCCCATCCTATGCTGGAAAGGGCATGATAATAAGGTTACACCAGGTGTGTCCCTAGTGAAAAAAAAAAGTATACTTTATTGTATTTTAAATATATAATTTTTTTCAATTGTATATTGCAAATATACTAACCAAAATTGTACTATCTTTAAATATATTTAAAGTATATTAGCATCATGCTTTTACCAATTTTCACAATACAACTTTTAACACACTTTAAAATAATTGAAAAAAAAAAAAATAAAAAAAATAATTGTACTTCAGTATATTATCTAAAAATATATTTTAAAGTGAATTCAGATAAATATACTTGAAGTGAAAATTCTGTTTATTTTTTAAAAGTGTATTTATTTGCACTTAAAAATATATTTTAGGCTATTGGCCATCAGGCGCAAGTGTAACAATGAGCATTTCAGTAAGAAAAAATAACAATTTGTAGTTCGCGTGTGGCTGCTGTTCCAAAAATTATATATTTTTTGTTTGTTTCTTTCTTTCAGCTTTCTTTTAATTGAAAAGCATGGTTGGTGTAACTGCCTCCCATCGGCAGTTTAAATTATAGCTGTTTATCCTGCTATTTTTTGGTACCTATAGTAATAGTAGTCATTACTAGACATTGCAGTGCTAGTGTTCCGGCCGTAACTAATTAAGAAAACACCTGTTGAGCGAAGCGCCAAAAAAGTAAAAAAAAGGAAAATAAATTAGCGATATCTACACTTAGTAATAAACATGCAAGCAGACAAACCTAGAAGAAAGAAGACGAGGAGAAAAATAAAGGAAGCTCCTCATAAGGGGTCTTTAAACTATGACCTCGTGCCTCATGTCTGTCACTGGAGGGAGCTACAGTTGGTCCATTTTTGTTATGTTTTACAATTATAAAACCATGTGAGATTTAAATAAACACTCTGTTATTGAAGTTTTTACATGTTATTTATTGTAATGGCCTTAAAAACAAGTGCATTCAGCATTGCGTAAAACAAGTCTTCCAAGAAATTCAGCCTTCACTACAGTGTAAAATGTAATAGTATTCCTTACTTAAAAATATTAGTATGTTTATTTGAATTTAACCAAAATGTTGAGTTGAAAATTGTAATTGTTTGCTGACATTTTCGAACACAGCTCTAACTCACTAACTAACTACTGAAAGTGTTCAAGATGTGCTGTTACGCATGCACACTGGACGGCAATTTCCCCTCCCACACACAGCGCAGAAGCACATGGACTGAGGAGTTGACATTCTTCTTCGGTAAATGCAAGGTAATATATTTTGATTTAAACCTAATTTTCTGCTTTATTTGTTTAATACTCTTAATAATTGTTAGAGTTTTTACATGGTATTATATATTAGGTTATGAAAAAGTTCTGGGTGTACTTTTACAGTCGACACTGTATTTGTCTCTTGTGAAAAAATTCTGATTTGTGACATTGGTTATTTAAATTCCTTAAACTGATGCAATAAAATATACTGTAAATTCAATTCTGTGTGCTTAAAGGGTTAGTTCGCCCAAAAATGAAAATAATCCCATAATTTACAAGCCATCCTAGGTGTATATGACTTTCTTCTTTCAGCCAAACACAAACACTCTCTTCCAAGCTTTATAATGGGAGTGAATGGTACCTTTGATTTTGAAGCCCGTCGTGTAAAGACGTCGTGGAAGTGGTCGACATGGTGGTACTGGAGCAGTTCGTCCAGCTGGCAGAGGACTACATGGTGGCGTTCCCAGGAGGCGGCGAGGCAGTATCTTCTCTCTCTATCTCTCTCTCTCTCTCTCCACCCCCTTTGTCTTGTGTTCCCTCACTCCCGCCCAATTCCGGCTCCTCGGAGATCCGACACCGGTCCAGAGGACCCTTTCCCTTGTTTGCCCCTTCAAACCCCCCTGTCTCTCTCCCCTATTCCCTCCAGGTTGGCGAGCCCGCCCCCACGAGTATGTAAGGCCGGTCTGCTGGAGCTGCGGGGAAACCGGACACAGCCAGGAGCGGTGTCCAGTGATGGAGTTGGGGACACTGGTTTGGAACCCCGACGCTCCACAGGCCGCCCCCGATCGGGCAGGAATGTATCGCATACCGGTAAGGGTGAAGGGTGATACACATCCCCTTTCTTTTAGCCGGGCATTCACGGGGATGTTCGCAAATGGTGTGCGGCGTGCCGGGAATGTCAGTTGGTGAACCCACCGGCCACCCCAAAAGCGCCATTGCGCCCACTGCCGTTGATTTAGATCCCCTTCGACAGAATTGGAATGCATCTCGTCGGGCCATTAGAAAAGACTGCACGTGGGCATCGCTTTGTGTTAGTTCTGGTGGACTATGCAACGCGATATCCGGAAGCGGTGCCTCTACGCAACTTCTCAGCACGCAGTGTTGTGGAGGCACTCTTCAAAATTATCTCCCGAGTGGGGATTCCAAAGGAAATCCTCACGGATCAAGGCACAACATTCATGTCACGTACACTTCGTGAACTACATGTATTTTTAGGCATTAAGTCGATTCGTACCAGCGTCTACCACCCGCAGACCAATGGACTAGTGGAACGATTTAATAAGACCTTAAAAAACATGATTCGTAAGTTCGTACACGAAGATGCTAAAAACTGGGATAAGTGGCTCGAACCCCTGCTGTTTGCAGTACGAGAGGTCCCGCAAGCCTCCACCAGCTTTTCCCCATTCGAGCTACTGTAGTCTAGTATAGTCTAGTACTGTAGTATACTTGTAGTATACTTGACGTCATACAGGAAACTTGGGAGAAAGGACCTTCGGATAGTAAAAATCAAATTCAATACATTCTTGACCTTTGAGCAAAACTCCACACTTTGGGACGGGTAACACAGGAGAATTTGCACCAAGAACGCCAACACTGACTATACGACAGGGGCACTCGACTACGGGAGTTTTCACAGGGAGATAAAGTGCTTGTGTTGCTGCCCACCTCGAGCTCCAAATTACTCGCCAAGTGGCAAGGACCCTTTGAGGTCTCGATTATGAGGTTAAGCGAACGGATAGGAGAGGGGCACGTCAAACCTACCACCTCAACCTCCTCAAAGCATGGGAGGCGGTACCTGTTGCCTTGGCGACGGCGGTTCCGGAGAGGGCGTAGCTTGGGCAAATTCACCCCGGTCCCTTGTGGAGACCACCTCTCACTGTCGCAGCTGACAGATGTTGCGAGACTGCAAGCGGACTTCGCAGACATATTTTCTCCCCTGCGGCTCCACAGCATGAAGGATACTAACACGCGGATCACCCGTTGGTATCTGGCTCTCTAGCCCTTTAAATTCAGGGTGGTCCACATGCCAGGGGCGCAAATGGTTGTGGCTGACTTTCTCTCCAGAAATGGGGTTGGGGGGGTAGGCAGGCCGGATGTTGCCCCGGCCTGAGTGAGCGGTGGGGGCATGTGGCGTGGGGACGTGGTCGTGTGTCGGTCTGCGGGAGCGAGAGAGAGCGGTAAGGCTTGTCACCTGGTTTGTAATCAACCCTAACACCTGTGTCTTGTTATAGTGATGCGGAGAGAGAAACCAGAAGGCAGACAGTGATAACGCCTATGTTTATGTTTATCATATTGTTTATGTGCCTTGTGTTGAGAGAATTAAAAAACCTCACCTCAAACCTGCTTCGCTGTCTCCTGACTCCTCCATTGCCAAACCAAAGAGCTTTACAGCTCTATACCTTGTTTTTGGTCCAGATATTATGTTGTCATGCAGCAGAGTGCTGCAAGAGGCCTAAGTCTTGAGAGCAGATTGTTTTAAAGGCATAGTTTTTTTTTATTGTGTTGTTCTTAGAGTTTCAGCTGTTTATTACACAAATAAACAGTTGAGAATTTCAAACTTGTTAAGTGTGTTATTTGAACTAGAAAAATTATGTTCAGTTTACTTAAAGAGAATGTTGACTCCGATTGCACATAGTATTTTAAGTGTACACAATTTAAAGTGATACAGTAAACTCTTGTTGAGATTAATGGTATTTCAGATGTAAAGTGAACAAATTGTATTAATTTTAAGTTAATTGACTTAATAGAGTAATCTTACTAATAAATAATTTGTAAGGTTACTAATTAATTTATAGTAAATTAAAAAAAATTGTTAACTAGAAATGTACTATTAAGTTTAATAATATCAAATTTACATTACTTGCATAGGAATATTAATATAAGTTCATTTTAGCAAGTAAGTTTGCTTTGCAAAAATAAGGCAATCGTTTTCCTTAATTTTTAAGTAAACTGAACATGTCAAATTTTACAGTGTATGCAGGTAACTCATTTAAAATACTGTCTTGTGTAAGACGATGTAATGGTTAAAGTATATTGTACAAAGTATAGGTAAGTAATAACAGTTTGTTATTGAAGACAAAGTGTGCAATTTGTAGTATTTTGAATATGTGAAAATGTGTTACTGAGCATATACTTTTTACTCAAATATAATACACTTATGGTATATTACTTGTATGTTTCGAAGACACTCACAATTCATTTGTAATGTACTTGTAACACAAATAAAGTACACTTTAATATCACTAATCAAGCATGTAATTACCCTACACTGGCATATACATAAAGTATACTAAGTACTAAGTTGTTCCAATTTAGCACACAAAAGTACACTAAATACACTTAAAGTTATGCTTTACTACAATTTCATTACAACTAAAATATACTTAGTACAAAATTAGTTGTTCCAAAATAGCACACTTCAAGTTAACTAACACACTTGTAGCATACTTATTAGTCTGGCTTCAAGTATACTATTTTTTCACCAGGGGTTACATGCATTACGTTTCAGAAAAGACCGATGGTAAAAAATTACCCATTACTTCATTGTAATTGCATATGGGTTTACATGTCAAATAAAAAACTGAATTGATTATTTATTTACATGTTGCTTTCTCTACTGAGATATAAGAGATATACATCCACTGATGTAATGGATTGCCAAATAAAGGAAGGCTTGGTTAATGTACACACTCTGCAACCTAAAAAGAGATTGACATGCACCTTTTCTCCTAAGCCAATAAAGAGAGTCAGTAAATTATTTTGTTGTTGTTTTTGTCGTTCACTACTAGTGTATTAACACAGTTATTCACTGTATTACTCAATAAGGTAGTTCAAGTCAAGTGGTTTTTATTAACCTTACTAACCTGTTACTGTTACTAACCTTACGCATCCTGCAAGCTCAGTAACTAATTAATAGTAACTAACTGTTAATATGTCTTTCCTGTTAACTCTGCCGTTAAATTAATAATTAGTTTTATTAATATAATCATGAAATGCATAGGTAGTCTTTTAACTACAGTACCTTTTTAATATAAATTAATGTTCAATGTAACAGGTGTTACAGATTGTTACATGCCGAGTTACAAAACCTAGCTATTCTACTGTGAGAATATTAACCAACCATTGTTGAGCCAGATTCTGAAATTTAGGTGAAATTGTCCAAAAATTATTCCTCTTGCCTCAAGCACAGCACCTGGAGCTTCTTGAAAAACAGAATGCACCCTATTTTTATTTATTTATTTTTTATTTTATTTTATTTTAATTTTTTTTTTTGTCAAGATGAGACAAAGAAATCATTCTTATTTTAGAATAACCCATTTACTTTAAATAACTTGTAAGATTTCTTATTATTTTGGCATTTCATTGTTATTGTGAGTTATCATTAGATCAAGCTGGCAAGATCCCATCAGGACTTAACTTGTGATGGAACAAGCTGGATCCGGAACCTCTAAAATTGCATGTGTAATCCACAGAATATCATGTCTTATTGTGGTGCAAATGCACACAAAACACAATATCAAATGCATAATTTTCAAATGAAGCAATGCCCATCAGTTTCCCACCCCTAAAACAGTATCTTATCTGCACCCAACAAAACACAGGTTCAGAAAATATATTTTCCAGCCCACCTCACTGATTAAAAGTGTGCTCTTAGAACACTTTCACTGTCTCTGGTTTCTTCTGTTGTTTTCTATTCCCTTAAACTGCCCATCCTATCGATGGTGAGTTATTACTGGTCAGTGACACACACTGATTGCAGAGCATGTGGTGAGGACAGTATCGGTTAACTGTGAAATGCACTTTGGAGAGATCATGCTTTAAACACAATTGTGCTCTCAGACAGAGCTTAAAGGGCAGATTGACAGTTGCTGCCTCATACATTTCAACAACCCACTGGGCCATACTGTTGCAACTGCGGTCATTTCACATTGAGGTCAACTCTATGTTCCTTTTTCTTTTCTTTATTTCCCTCCTTCACTCATTCTTTCTTTTGTTCTTTCTTAAAGGGGTAGTTCACTTTTTTTTTTTAATTCTCATCATTTACTCACCCTCATTCTCCCTTATATTTCCTTTTGTGTTCCACAGAAGGAAGAAAAGTCATATGGGTTTGGAACAACATAAGGGTGATTAAATTATGACAGAATTGTTATGTTTTGATAAACTATATTTTAGTTCAGTTCTCTGTATGTTTAAAATCTCTGGCCATAAAATCTCTTTTGCTCCGTAGGCTAGTTTTTGCCTTTTCTTTATCGGTGTGTGTGAAGGTAAACTCAGGTGTTGAAGATGTAGTTTGCTATTCAAGCAAATGAGCCTTGTTGCCTTGAAGAAAGATGTAAGGGCACAGACTTGTCCATGAATAATTCTGAGCTTGCCTGCTTGTCTTTACTGTTCCTGTCGTGCAATGCTAGTAGCTCATCAATTGTTGCTGTTGGAAATGCCATATTCCTGTGGGCTCAGGTGCAGTGGATGCTGCATTTACTGTCTTCAGAGAATGTTTTGTACCTCATTTTCCACTGTGAATCTGCTCATCCACTCTACTCAGTGTGTGTGTGTGTGTGTGTGTGTGTGTGTGTGTGTGTGTACGTTTATAACAAACAAAACAAAGTAATGCAGCCCCTTCAGCAACTGGGAAATGAAATGAAATTACTGTTAAATAGAAATAAAATAAAATAAAACATGTAGTTTTACATTAAAATCAGGGTTGGACTGGTAATCTGGCATATTGGGCATTTTCCCGGTGGGCCGCGCACTTTGGAGCCGAACAGGGGAGGACTGGCCATCGGGAGAATCGAATGGGCCACAATAAGCTAAAATGAGCTGCCGTGTTATGCAGAACGGACCACAAAACGGCACCGTGATATGCACAAAAGCTAGCCACATGACTTCCTCATCTTGGCTAGTATAAAAGGGAGCCAGGTTCCTCCTGATTTTCCAAGGCTTCTGGCTCAGAGGTGATCTGATGGCTCATTTCTCATTGTAGAACACACACACACACACACAGAGAGAGAGAGAGAGAGAGAGAGGATAAATGTTTAATATATCTTTAAGTATGCAGAAAATATGTTGTTTCTCTTTGGTAAATTATAGTTCATTTGTCTTTAATAATTTCTTAAGTGGGTTAAAATATATTCTGCCATTATTATTTAAATATTTGTTTACCTGAAAGCTTATAGCCTTAGCAACCACACTGGTATAGGTTTCCTGTCTCTCCTCTGGAGACAGGAATGGCAGGATTTTAAACGGGGGGTCAAGGGTTGATGCTGTGTAGAGGGTGTTCTACCCTATTGCACTGGCATATCTCTTAATTTTTTTATTAACAATTATATTGATTCCATTGTCAAATCCAACAAACATAACAGGAAACACAGAATCAGATTACAAGAAATAAAACCCTTCCCTCCCAGCATTCCCAACCCCTACCACAAACACACACCTCAGTGGCCCGACAGCAAACCAACAATGACATAAACAATAAATCAACAGAAAGTATTATAAAAAAAAAAAATATATATATATATATAAACAATAAAACAATAAGAATGCACACACTCATTCAATATTGCCCATCTCCCTCCACCGTCTCCCTGCAAGAGCCCTTCAAAAAATCCTTTTATATTAAATAATCCCATACTGCCTAAACTTCTACAAACCATCCCCTCAAAAGCTGCCACCCTTCCCAACTCCGTGCACCACTCAAGAATGAGAGTGCTCCAGCTGATTTCCATCCCCTAAGGATGACCTGCCTTCCGATCATGACATCAGCCGAGACCCAACTCTTCATGAACCCATCACCTACATCAATAACCATCCCATCGCATAGAACACAGAGCCTGGGGCAAAATTAAACCAGAACACCCAAAACATCATAAATACAATTCTGAACCCTCAACCAAAATTCTTGAATCTTAACACCCCTGCCAAAAAACATGGGTTGTGTACCCATCTTCTGATTGGTATCAACAGCAGGTGGGTGTGTATTTGAGACCAAGTCTATACAATCTAGAGGGGGGTCCAATAGAATCGATTTAAAATCTTAACTTGCATCAGACAAACCCTTGCATCTCTAGATGTTGACTTGACATTTTTAGAATTATGCCCACACTCCCTCCTCCAATACCAAGTTTAAATCTTTCTCCCATATCTTGAGAGAAGTTGAAGCTCTATCCCCCAGACTCTGAATTAACAGAGAACCTGAGATCTGGGAATCCTAAAATGTTGAACCAAATTTTCAATAGATCTCAACACTCCACTCTCATATAGGTCACCGAGCGTATTAACCTCCCTCACAATCCACTCTGACCAACAGAGAGGGGACTTATTAATACATCATTTTGGGTTCATCCATATGCTCAAGGCAACATTTAAATAAATGTCTGAATTAAACACTGGACACTTTTGTCCATACAGAGTGCAAATGCGAGATAACGAGGTGTGACTTAACTACTCTGATTAGTTTAGTAGAAAGGCTTTGCAATGGCAAAATAGGGGCAAGAAATTCCTGTTTAATACAATACCAGAGAGGGGCTCTCTCAGGTGGAAGCGACCAATGAGCCAAATGTCTGAGACCAAATGCATAATAATAAAACAAAATCTTGTGTAGGCCTATGTAATTTGTTGACATGTAATCTGGGATGTTTACCATTCCCAATGAAGGACTTCGCTATGCTGTCAAATTGCTTGAAATAAGAGAGGACATCTACAGGGAGAGACTAGCAGGTAGTTGAATTTTGGAATACAATAAATTTTTAATAGCATTAACCTTCACACTCGTAGATAAATGTAATGAAGCCCACCTGTGCACATCGCTCGAAAATAGTTTTATTAAGGGGTCATAACTAACTCTAAATCAAACAAATTTTCTGGGAATAAAATACCCAAATACTTAATGCGCAGTTCAGGCCACTGGAAGGCGCATGGCTAAAAGCTGTTACTGGGCAGTACACTGTCAGATACAAAGCTTCAGATTTAGACCAATTAACTCTGTATCCTGATAACTTAGAAAAGGAATGAATAATTCTGTGAAGGCAAGGCATATATCTAGTAGGGTCAGAGACAAAAAATATAATATAATCTGCGTAAAGCAAAAGCTTATGCGTCGTACCTTCCGCCACCACCCCTGGAAAATCATCTTCCCTTCTTATCGCGGCTGCTAATGGTTCCAGGGCAAGACAGAACAATAATGGGGAAAGAGGACAAACTTACTGGTGCCCCATCCAAAGTAAAATAATCTGAAATTAATCCATTTGTTTGTACCGCTGTTATTGGGTGTCTGAAAAGTAACTTAATTAATTCAATAAAGTATTCCCGAACCCGTACATTTCTAAAATCTTAAAAAGATAATCCCATTCTACCATATCAAATGCCTTTTCAGCGTCAAGTGAGATTGCGGCGACCGGAGTCTGATAACTCGCCACTGATCACATGATATTGATGAAAAACCTAATGTTATCAGATGAGCTGCAGCCCCGATTAAACCCCACCTGACCTGTATGTATAAGAGATGTCATAACTTAATTGGTTTGCCAAAATTTTTGACAAAATTGTAAAGTCTAGCTGGATCAGGGAAATTGGATGGTAACACTTATACTCGCTTGGATCTTTAAGAATTAGACTGATCCAGGCTTGTGTCATGGTTGGCAGAAGCTTTCCATTCTTTAATGATTCTGTATAAACTTCTAACAAAAGTGGAGCCAGTTATGTAGCATAAGATCTAAAAAATTCAGCGGCAAAGCCATCTAACCCCGGAGCCTTGCCTGTAGACATTGCCTTAATTACCTCGTCAAGCTCCTCCAAGGTAATCTCAGAATCAAGAGAATTTTTTTGATCAGTCGTCAGTTTAGGGAGATCTAATTGTTCCACAAAGTTTGTAATAGTTTCATCAGTAGACGAAGATGTATAAAGATCAATATAGAATTCCTTAAAATAAATATTAATATCAATGGCCGAGGTAAAAATTTCACCGCCAGTAGATTTCACTGAGGGAATGGTAGAAAAAGACTCTCCCTGCTTTATATATCTAGCCAAAAGCTTCCTGGTTTGTTCCCTGACTCAATGACTGTCTAAGTATGACTGTCTTGCCCTAAATAACCACAACTCAATAGTATTGTATCTGTATTTCAGTTGGATCTCTGAGGCCGACGAAATTCATTGCTTCAGTTCTGTCTCTGTACTTTTAATATTTTCTTTCAAATCAAAATATTTTTTGGGGGATATTTCGATGAATGAGGCATACTGTATGATTGGACCCCTAAGAAATGCCTTAAGTGACTCCCAAGCCATGCCCACAGAGGATACCAAGGAACAGTTGGTCTACATATAATCATTGATTTCAGCCTTTAAAATTTGTTGGAAATCAGGATTTTGCAAAAGGGGTACATTGAAGCGGCAACTATATGATTTATTTTTTTCCATTTGTGGCAACACCTCTAAACTCACCTTCTTTTTCACATTCCACGTGGAGAGAGACAATCCACTCATATTAACATTTGCCATTTTTACATATTAGGAAAAAATATACTGTGTGTCAATAACAAAATTATAAAGACCACATTCCAACAATTGTGCCACAGTCAGACCCTGAACTTCCGACCGAACCAAACAAACAGAAAAAAGAAAAACGTGCGCATTAACCAAGCGCACGACAGCACCAACCAGCGTCCATTCCTCTAAACTCCATGTACGCCTACGAGAGTCCCCGCAACAACTTTGCCATCAGATTGCTCAAGTCCAGTGCTTCTGTACAAATTTCGTGAGACAGAATTACATAACAGAAAATAATCCAGAAAACAGACTCCAGCCAATAGGCAGAATAAACACAAAGAATGTGTAGATTAATTCACAAAACTGTCTCGAAGGTGTGTTCCTCCACAAAACACATTTTGCGGCCATCCTTATTACCTATTCTCAATTTGGCCTGAAACATCAGTGTAAAAGCAACCTTTCATTGATGTAAGAGTTTCTTGCATTCCTTGAATTGATACATTTTTAAAGTCTGAGAAAAAGAAAATGCTGTGGTTCTTCCAAGAACGCTTTCCTTTAGTCCTCGCGCAACACGAGATCTTTATCGGATGAGCTCAGAAATTTGGCCAGAATTGATTGGGACTGTCTCCCTCAGCGGATCTGTTGCTTGATTTCCTGCTTGTGGCCTGTTATGTTGAGCAGACTTGGGAAGAGCTCTTCTAGGAATTTCACCATATCTTGACCTTCTTCATGCTCAGGAATTCCAACAATTTGGATGTTGTTTCGCAGATTATGATTCTCCAAATCATCCAGTTATTCCCCAAACGTGTTCCAAGTCTATCTTGGTCGCTAGCGGGTTAGCAGCTAACTCCCTCTCCGATGACTCCAGATAATCGATCCATCTCTCGATGTTCCCGATTCTTGTAATCAATTCAGAGAATTTTGCTTCCATTGCAGTAATTGTTCAACATATTACAGCAAGATCATCTACAAGTCAGCAGCAACTTTAGTCTGCATCACAGACATGCTCTCCAGTTGCCATTGAATTTCTCCTGCCTCACCGTCCAAACCAAGTCCCTGGTCAGCGGGCCTGTCTGAGGTATCAGCTTGAGCACGTAAGTGTCTTTTAATATCTCCAGAGCCCGAGGATTTTGAATTCTTTGCCATGTTGACTTCATAGAACAGTTATGTTGCAGGGTGAATTGAATCTCAATGATATAAAAATAATTTTCAAAAGTGCGCAGAGCTCGCCATTTACACGTCCGCCCCTCGCATGTCGTCACGTGACTCCCCAGCATATCTCTTCTTAAGATCTTGACTGATGCTGTGTTTGATGTCTCTGACCAGCTCTATGTCACCAGATTTGTCCTGTGTGTCATGCAACAGTGGTGCTACGAGTGACAGAGTAGGATTCTTTCCTCAGACATCTCAGTGGTTGCCACTTGCATCGACATCAAGACCTGGACAGTTTCTTCGGTGTTCCTAATATCCATAATTTTCAAGGTGAAGATATATGTGCTACTCCTTCTCAATTCGGGAGACAACAGTGCTGCATAAATGGCAGGCTGTTGTTCAAGGAACCGCCGGAGCATTTTGTAAGCACTGTTTCATCTCGTGCTGACATCAGTCTTGATTTTTTGAGTTGTGAGTTGTGGTCTGTCAAGTGCTTCTGTTGAGAAAGCCAGTTATGCGTCGCACTCTCCACGTGAGCCTATGAGTGGTGGTGGCGTAGTGGGCTAAAGCAATGCACTGCTAAGCAGAAGGTTGTTGGTTCGATCCCCACAGCCACCACCATTGTGTCCTTGAGCAAGGCACTTAACTCCAGGTTGCTCCGAGGGGACTGTCCCTATAGTAAGGGCACTGTAAGTCGCTTTGGATAAAAGCGTCTGCCAAATGCATAAATGTAAATGACCCTGGCTACTGCTGGCAGATTTAATGCCTGCTGTGATGCCAGATTTCACATGCAGGTATGCTGCTAACTGAATTGCAACAGTCATATTAGAAGCAGGTTTTTGTCGTCAATCCCCCATTCTTGTGCTGCATTTTGCTGGAGGTCTGCAATGACCTTGCAGTGTGACGTTTGTGTGCTGCTCTAGTTTGGAAAACGTGACACAGCAGTCGCCAGTCCTCTGTGAAATAATGGGCTATTATAGTCACATAAGAATCCACTGCCCATGACATCCACACATTGCAGGTTAATGCAACCCTTTCTGCCGTACTCAAACTTTCCTGTTTTCCTTTCCTCTACTTCTCTGTAGAGCTTGGGTATGGCTCTGTCCATGAAAAAACATTGTCACATACCTGGTTTCCAGTGTCTTGAGCACGTAACAAAAGCCCTGTTTTCAACAACATGAAACATGAAGTAGGTGATGGATTGTGTTATTTTCTTAGCATGCACTGAAATGGTACATAGCTTTGTCACGCTAATTATGTCCAGTGTTGGTTGTTTTTTTAGTGGAGCTGATTTAACATTATCTTTGTCTTCCTCGGCTAACGTTATCTCTGGATGGTGGCATGTGAGGTGAGTCCTTATGTTTGTAGTATTCCCAGAGTATTTTATTTTCATATGACACTCCTTGCAAATCCCATGTGTCATATCCATCTCCTACGTCCCTTCCTTGTTAACGTTTGATTTAAACACGGATGGCCCTTTTCTGATTTCTTTCTCTGATGTCTCCATCATTCTACAGTAGTACCAAAAAGTTTAGGTAATACATTTATATAATAAAAATGTATATAATAAAAGATTGATACTTGGTGTCTGTGTATTGATACAATATTGCCACGCAAAATGTTGCAATACTATTCTTTATCTATTTTTTCCCCCACCCATAGTGGAAAATGGATCTGTTCTGGATCAGTCATGGTCATGATGCAAAAAAAAATAAATAAAAAAATTCTGAATCTTATCAAATATTAAAGATATTAACAGTCAAGTTTTAATATCCTCTGTTTTAAAGCACACACCAACCCTAAGTCATATCTCTCCACATTCCTTTCTTCTGAAGCTCCCTAGCGAACCCTGTTTGGTATTTACTGTTACGTTCTTTCTCTGGATATATGTGTTTCTAAAGTTAGAAAGCACAGTAGTTCAGGTTGCCTTCCTGCAGCATTATACAACCAATCCTGTATATCCACAGGATCTGTCTACATGTGCACCATATATCCTTACAACATAAACCTGCATACACCAAGCCCCTGAGCACAGCTTTTCTCAGGCGTATTAATATTATCTGCCAAAGAGAATGTGCTTTTAAACCAGAGCTTATTGCACATACCAAAGCCTGTTCTTGTTGCTGAGGTGGAATAAAATTTATTTGGTATAAAATAAAATAGAATATTATGAATACCTTTTTAAGGTAATTTTATTGCCCGGTAGGAAGAAAGCATATAAACCATAATTCATTTTGCTGGGTTTATCATCTGTTCACACATTCAGTGATATTTGAACATCTTTGCATCGAACCCAGCCAGCACTGCCAAAGTGGATTACCAGCGGATCATCTCTTAACGCATAGGCTGTGCTGAACATCAGCTTGAATCAGCCTGTTTTATGATTCATGGCCTTCACATTTGCAAAAAATCTCATCAATTTGAAATGTCAAACAAAGCTTCAATATGGCATATATGGACGATAAGTGATTCACTTGCCAGACTGGATTGTGTCTTTGCACATTATCATTATGACAGCTTCCCTGTTAGTAAAATGTTTAATCAAGGCTCTGAAATAACCATCTATATTATTTTGTAGACAATTTCATGGCCATTTGTATTTGCTGTAAATTGGAAACTCTTTAAACCCATTTCAAGGATGAATTTCCTTACGTGCATAGTGTGAAATTGTCTTACAAATGTTTTTTAATTAGCATTATAGTACATTGCTGTTTCCCACAGGTTCTTCTTCTTTTTTTTTACACTGATTTGTCTTTTCCCTAATGACGTTGAGCAGATGTGATTGATGCTCCTTAGAGGGTTTTTACAATTAAAAAAGGTTCCTTTTATCCATTGTTTTATAGTGTTGCATGAGATAGGAAGGCTTTGGTGATATTGTCATATTGTAATGACACACCAACTGGAGATGAACCTAGGTGCGGAGTTTATTGAACAGAACACACAACTTATTTCACACGGCGTAGCTTACGAAAATATATTTATATACACAGCCAAACTTCTTCAGGTATATAAATTATAAAGCCGGTAGAGAGAACGTTGCTATTTCAATAAATATAATGAATTTTCAAAGTTACAGTCTGCCGAAAATGATTAATTATTAATATTTTAAAAGACTCTAATTACAATAATTATAAAATCTTCCCTGAAACAACAATAGCAAAGATTTAGTTTAGCCATTGTTTTAATGCAGTGATATATGGTGTTGCTTCAGTAATATGGTGTTTATATAGTAACCATGATTTAATATTGTGGTTACTATGATTTTACTACAAAATACAATGGTGATATTATGGTTACTATAGTAAAAGTTTAGATTTAGGGGTAGGGGTTGGTGTAGGCTATCTGTGAGACTCTAAATAAACACAAAAAGCATGCTGTAGTGATGCCCATACTGTATGTTAGTATTTATTTTAAGTGCAAACAGTGTTTTATATATATATATATATATATATATATATATATATATATATATATTTGTGGATTTTCTGTAAAATATTTTGCAATCAATACACAATAGGCGTAAAAATGTGCGGGTGGTATCCAAAATATGCTGCAGTATCTAAACCGGTTTGGTGTTTGGACATCTATTATCTGACTATTATTTCCAATAGTCGAGTTTCTCCACATACCTCCCAGGATGCTGGAAACATGTTGTCTGTTGATGTGGAAACTGAGTGTGACTAGAGCACTGCTGTCTTTCCTTCTGTGTGTTTTAATTCGGTTGATGCCATTGACACTTGCGTTGAATTGATTTCACCAGACTGCTTATATCGATCTGCCCACTGCACTTTGCCATGCATCATTACAGACTTCTATGGTGGATTTTGAATGTGTTTGTGTGAATGTGTGCACACATGCAGGTTTTCCTTACTGTGACTAGTAATTCTATAGGGAATGCACACAATGACAGACCTCTACACACTAAAACCTAAAGTTCCTCTCACATCTCGTGTCACATAAAAGCTCGACCCCCGGAGAGTTAGCAGGCTCTGGTTTTGGAGCCCCATTTTTCATGCTGGTCTGACATGTCTAATCCACGACCATGAAGTTGGGATTAGATGTCAGTGCATCCACTGAGAGGCTGGAGTAATCATGGTGGCCTATATAAGAGTGATCTTCGGGGTGCAATTTATCTTTAAAGCCCTCTCTTTATATAACTGAGATGGCTGAGTCTTCGGGTTATGGCACCTTATCGACAAACACATCTTCCTCTAGATCCTGTGAAAATTGGCTGGAGCTCCATAGGATCTCCTGTAATGGGATGGTGATGGAGGTGTGGTAACAAGGAAAGTATTTCTGAGGTTTAGGGCAGTTTAAATACGTAAGGGATAATCCACAGCTACTTTAGCATTAAACAATTTTAATTTAAGAAGACGAAGAATCGCCCAACACAAATTTATGTTTTATGTTATGCTTATCATATTGCAATTTGATAAGTACTGATTTCCTACTCTCCCCCTCCGTGCAAAACATAGCTGAATGTCAAACCATTCTTTCATTATAAGACTTATGGGTGTGTGGAAAGTGCAGGTGCATTTGTAATTATCTCCAGGTCGGACTCGGTAATATGGGGATAATGAACACTGATGTCTTTTCTGTTTTTCCTATAGCACTTCACAGTTGATTTAAAGATGGTATTGCATGGCTTAATGGTGTTGTGTTTTGTGATGTGACAGTTAATACAAGCTCTGAGACCCATCAGACTACACTATATTCATGTCTGAAGGTAGTTTGAACAGAGGCATACAACTCACACATTGTCTTATTACAGAGGAGAGAAGGCGCATTGATATTGAATGGTGATTAAAACTGACTGGAAGTATACCTGTCCATTAAACAGTTTAAACAGGGCATACCTTCTTCCAGCAGGTCATCCCCATCTACTTTGATCAGGGAGGGGACAAAGGGAGGGACACAACAAAAAGAAACGCGGTACTTATACGCTGTTACGGTGATGGTAAAAAATTAAAACACTAATATTTAAAAAGAGAGGGAAAAGGCTAACACAGAGTGGCAGCAGGAGAGACAGAGGAGAGAGAGAGAGAGGAAAAAAATATTAAATTACTCACCGGTTTTCCGATGCGGCGTAGCCTGGTCCCCGGCCACTCCTCCAGGCGGATCGGAGGCAGTCTTCCGGCCTCTGGTGGACAGAACATCCTGCTGCATTCCAGTGGATGGAAGGGGTCTCCCCTGCTCCTGGCAGTGGTCCTCCCGCTCCAGTCGGTTGGCCAGGAGCCCCTCTCCACTCACTGTCGGCGTTCTCAGACCCCGCCGCGTTTCAGCGGCTGTTAGGGGTCTCCACCGCCCCTGGCGGTGGCCCTGACTGCTCCAGGTGGTTGGTTAGGAGCCGTCGGTGGCCATTCCTCTGCTCTCAGGCGGCCGGGCTCCTCCGTCCCCTGGCGGATGGCCACGGCCGCTCCGTTGGAGTGGATGGTAGTGGTGAGGCATCCCTCCTCCTTCCTGGGTTTCGGCACCAGTGTACCACACTTGAAGGGAAAGGAGGAGGCAAGAACCGGCTTGACAATATAAACGATAATTTAATGATAAACTTAACCAAAGAGACAAATACACAAACAGGTGTTGGGCAGCTATCCGTAACTCTCTCTCTGTCGTACTGCCGTCTGCAGTCGCCTTTATCCATCTCGGGCTTGATCAGCCTGATTAGGGGCCGGGTGTGCAGAATCAAGACCCGGCCCCACCCTCCGCCCTGCCACAGTCTTATTTTATTTTACTACTAATTTTTTTTTTTCTTTTCTAAAAAAATATACAGAGAGTTTTAGGACAACACTTTATATGAAGGCTGTATTTTTTTAAATAATATATAATCTAAAGTTAGATATTATGCAGCTGAATGTATATTAAAGCACAGGATTACCACTTATTACATTGCTACATACCATATAATTAAATGCTCAAGAAATACTGATTTGACTTTAAATTATTTTGTTACTTCATAATCAGATGAATTCCAAGTCTGGTTTGTGTATGAGTTCTTTAAGGTGTTTATAATACAAAAAATGTCCATCTTACTCATTCATTATTCAGCTTATTACATAACTTGCCAAAATAGGTAAATAAATAAATGGACATACAATGTTGATTTTTACTTTAAATAATTGTATTAGCTTACTTGTAGAGATCACAGAGTGAAACAAGAAGTAGGAAAGATGACTCGCAATACCCGGATGATCGGAGAAATATCTCTTCATTATTCAAATGAACATACATTTTATATAGGCCTATGTGTTTTACGTATATTGCTATATATCATATTTCTGTCTGAAAGTTAACATAAAATAACAATCAACAATAATTTTATAGCAGTTTTTAATCTCGATTAAATTTCAATTTCTAAATACTAAAAAATGTAAATATTTAAAAGTTGTATATGTTAACATTACTTAATATATTCCACAAACATGAACAATGAATAACATTATTTTGATAAATTTTAAAAACATTTACCACGATTAATTCAATAATGTTTTAAAACAAATCTTTGTTCATTGTTAGTTCATGCAACTTAATCTACTCATGTAAACAAAATGTAAGATTATATATGCAAAAGAATTCCAGCAAGATGAGGAAAAACCTTTTAGTTTGGAATGTTTCAACGTCATAAATTACAGGCCCTCAGCCGGAACCCCCACACAGAGTTAAACCAGGCTTTTCTGTGTAAGGTTACAAGGACCATCAGATTTGCACAACTCTAAGATATTTCATCTTAATCTAGCCTTGCTAGATAATGCTGAAAATCACTTTGAACTGTGGTAATGTTTGTACCTGACAAATTAAGTATTATAGACTGATGGAACTCTTTAAAATGTGTGTAGCGATGTGCAATCACCTATAATTGATAAATATAATCTTTAATTTTGTAAGATTCATCTCATTCTACTAAGAATGGTAACTATAAGGCTTTACTTGATAGAATCCATGTTGTATAACCCATGAATTAACCAGTATTATTTTGTAACCAGGGATTTTCATGTTTTGTTACCTACACGTATAACATCCATAAAAAAATTTAATGTTTAGTATGTAAGCATTCTCTGACGTATGCAGAGGAAGCTGATGACAACGAATATCATGTCTCTTGTACCATTCTCATTATATAAAAGCTCATGATTATATATGCACTATTTTTGAGCGGGAGATTTTTTAAGACTCTGAAACAAAGGACCATAAAATCAACTGTCGGAAAAGACAGCCCAGTTGACCATGTGACTCTGAAAAGTCACTTCTGATTGGCGCATGACACCTTTGGGGATGCGGCCAATTTCCATGAGAAGGCCTCACTTCAAAGCTAAAATCATCATTCATACAGACAATAACATTGACGGAATGAACTTTCAACCAAGCGCCAAGAACCAAGCAACAAAAAGAAAGCAAGGAAACACCACAAAAGACATGCAAGTACATCTACAATATTGTGCTCAAAGTGCTGGTGTATTAGTTCAATAATTTGGGTAATCAGATAGCAAATCGATGTAGACTCAAAGAAGGATAAATGGTCCTTAAGGTATCGTCAACAGACTCCGTAAAGTTAATTTTCACTCTACTGATTATTTCACATTCTGTCATTTTTCACCAACCTGTCTCATGTATATATGTGTTAGATTAGATTTATGTTTAGAATAGTAATAAAGTTTGTCTGTATTCAAAGACGACGTGACTGTGGTATAATTTGATAAATAATCTCATCCCTGTTTCTAAAAGATTTCACTTCAAAGCTGTACCTAAATACATGTGATATTATTTTCAATCAGCCATGAGAATAATATCACTCCAATAAGTGAATTAATCATAATTCACTTATTAAAGCTAATTCCTTACAGTATAAATTGTGAGCGGATACAATGAAACATTGCATCTATTAAGACAAATAATCTAGTTATTTGTAATTTATCTAATTTATAATGGTCGTCGAATGCGACTAATTCCGGTATACATTTAATTACCTAATAAGGTACAATAAGGACAGTTTAATTTAGTTCATAGCTCACATATTTCAAGACCCTAAATTCCTTTCTAAATTTAGCATACCAAATATCCTTACATATAATGGTGTGAGAATAAGGGCAATTTAAATCTCACTTCTAAATGTCGCATACCAAATACAAAAAAGAACATCATTGTAAAATGTTACCAGTTTTAGGATTTTGAAAACCAAAAAATGCAGGAATCTGCACTATAACAAATCAAATTTAAACACATTTGTGGCATTGGCTATGTTAACTCTTTTCCTCGCTTCCATTGAAGTACACAAGATGCTCTTTGGAACTTTCTCAAATCATGCTGGGAAAACATGGACCATCAGGTTTAGCACAAACTTACAATAAAGACGGCTTGAGTGCATGCTCCCATCAAAACGCTATTTCTTCCAAAAATAAGTACATTTTTCAATTAAACTTTTAACATAAATGATTATGTTGATAATATGAATTTTAATGCTTTTTGTTATTATTATTAAATTGAGAAAGTAGCAGTGCCAGACCCCATAGTATTTAAAATAAAAATGAAATCCTAAAAACTGTGAAGAAACTCATTATTGTTTGTTGGTATAATATTTGCAATATAGAGGTTATTTCAAAGTTATATGCTGGTATGCCATAATAGGGTTTCTGTAATATCCTCCACATTGGGTATCGATTCAGAAGCATTGGACCACACAACAATCAAGAAGTGGTTTGGGGAATCCAGGGACAAACCACTCTTGAGTAAATCAATTCTACAATAACTCCTACTGGGACTTCCTATTGTAGAAGACATAAAAACGTACCACTTTCATTCTAACTGACATCAAAGAACCTAAAGTCAATAGTATTAGTCAACTCACCTCCAGTAACATTGTTTACCTCTCATGCCCTACATAACTCTCTATTCAGATAACTAAATCAATGTTCCCCTTTTGGGAACTAATGCACTGGCTGACAGTGAACCAGTGTTTTTCCCCTCTGTGGATGAAACGATCATATGGCAGAAGCTCTCTCTGAATTACCATGTGTGTCTTGCCAAAACCTAAAAATCTAATGATGTCCAACATTACAACAGACAGAGTTGAATAAATCAAATATAAAGCAGATTTTTTAAAACTCTTTGCGAAAAGTCTGTTTTAATTTTCCAGTATTTTTCAGTAACCCAAGACTTGCCAAATCTTACAAGGCAGTTACAAAGGCATAAAATGAGTAAGATGTATTTTCATGATGAGACATCCTAATATTGTGTAATTATTTCTTATTCACTTTCACCTGTAGAAGCGGAAAGACCACAGACAAAACAAGGCCCTGCCCCACTGAATTATATGAGCAATATGTTGACACATCTACGTTTTTTAAAGTCTTCATTTGGTATATATATATTGATCTATAAGTTCCAGTCTATAAGTTCTGTCCACACATTGGCAAACATATTAAATAATAATATTACATAGTTTGTAAAGTTTGCAAATATTACTGCTGGATATTCTTTTATGTGCTCAAAATATGAAAAAAGTTATGTTGCCACTGTCCCCCAGTAGATGTTAATGTTGTTATATTGAACCAAATTTGATTATAGAAGTTATAGAATATTTTTTCCTTTATCACTATCAAGCCAGTAATCTGCAGCCTCTGCCCCACTATGGAGCTGAAAATGTCCCAGGCAACAGAATGTGAAACAAAGACTTAAAAACTGTCTGTCCTGTTTGCTGCTATCAGAGACATGAAATTAGGTTACATAAAAACACACTTTTCCTCTGTTTCCATTCCTGTGCCTCCTAAAATATGCCTAGAAGCTGAATTCTGTTTAACAAGAGCAATCTAATACATTTTAGTTCACTCTGTTTTTGCTGCTTTTTTATCTTATAGTTACAAAAAAATATTCTATAACTTATGCATATTTCGACTTTGGTTCAATATAACACCATAAACATCTACTGGGGGCCAGTGGCAACATAATATTTTCCATGATTTGAGGACAAAATGGAATATCCAACAGTGGTCATTACAAGTTTGCACATTTCACATGTGTGAACGGCTTGTAACGCAACTTAAAAAATTAGCCCTTTCTGGACTTCCTAGGTTGCCTGTTAAAGCCTATAGACTGATTTTCATGTGAAGGGAGCGGGTCACTTTTGCTGGGAAAATCCAAAGTATGTGACGTTTATGCGTGCTCCAGAGAGCCTTACCTCAGACAGTACTAGCTTCACTTCCGCTATTTAACAGTGATGACAAACTGCAACACTAGGTAATGTTATCTTAGAGATGGAATCCAGCAAACGTCCGGCTCCCAGCTCAACACAGACTCCTACACAAACTCAGAGTAAGCCAAAAAAAAAAAAACATTATCTACTAAATCCCATCTGGCTAAGCAGGAATATGATCGTGGTCAAGCGAAAACTAGAGTGAACATCGGCAGGGCATTTCTTTCAAATCATTTCAACGATCTTCTCTTTATACTAAAAGTCAGGTATACACGATACATTTAAGCAAATATGCTGGTTTCTTGATCATAGTACAACATATACAAAACATACAATAGTGCAACATAACAGTGCAGTGCAACAGTAAACTGTCTGGTATAGTTCGGTAGTATGTAGCTGTATGTGTGTTAGCTGATAAATAGTTTTATTTTAATATTAAGTTTGTAGTAAAACAATCATAACTGTGTAATTTTTATTATGCTACCTCATCTGTCAGCATGATGCCGATGATTACGTTCAGTCTCTTTGTGCATTACGTCATTGGTTTGATTGATGCTCGCTCGCTCGCATCCCTATGGAGTGTGTGCACAAGCATGAGCAACAGGTAGCATGCTGCAGAATTTCAGGAACAAACAATAGCACTAGAATGTAATATAGTTAAAGTACTTGAAATTATTTATTTGAATGAAAACATACCTTTGACCTCCAAATGTCAATAGTGTTTTCACAAACTGACACACAGCTCTGTGGATGAGAGACATGTCAATATTTAAATCCTTGGCTTTTTTTTACTATAAATATCCACTTTCACTTTTAGATGTGAAAGTGAGACTAAACAGGCACCACATGTGACTTGGATGTGAAAGTGAAGATTTATAGTAAAAAAAGTACTTAAGTATTTATCTTTTTCTCACTCACACCTATCATATTGCCTCTGAAGACATTGATTTAACCACTGGAGACTTATGGATTACTTTTATGTGTTTTTTGGAGCTTCAGAGTTCTGGTCACCATTGACTTGCATTGTATGGAACTACAGAGCTTAAAAATCTTCATTTGTGTTCTGCAGAAGAAAGTCATACGTATCTGTATGGCATAAGGGGGAATAAATGAGAGAATTTTTATTTTTGGAGAACTATCCCTTTAAGTAATTATTTTAAACATAAGAGGTGTAACAGTTATGATATAGATCATTTCTCTTGTCACTGATTGTCAACGAACAAACACCATGAGTGTTCAACATCACATACACCAGAGATGTGTTCAAAAACAAGAGTGATATATCCAAAATTACAGCCAAAAGTCCTTCAGTGACAAGTCTTAAACATTTGTTCACCCCCTTAGCGTTTTGTGCCGAAGGAGATCACTAAAAAGCTTTTGTGTGAAGGCGCCTCAATGCCGTCACTACAGGAAATACGGCTGTCATTATGAGTACATATGTCTGATAAGCAATTCAAGAGATTGGACAGATTTGCGACGAGTTGAGTAACTCTCAAGTGAGATTGCGAGCATGCATGTTTGATTGACAGACCGCATGTGAGCGCACATGTACTGAGTATGAACGCGTGTGCAGACCAACAGCCGCTCTCATAACGTCAGCCATGCCATGCTAAGATATTATTTGTTAATTTATTTATTTGTAACATCCTCTTGCAGTTGAATTCCCTCTCTAACATGATTGTTAGATCAATGAATATGGACACCTCACAATTCATACAGATTTGATAGGCTGCTGATAAATATATTTCTGATGATGATATCATAACGTGGGCTGCAAAAGATTGCTCGAGGGCTGCATATGGTGGCCAGATGTCCTGTTTGTCCCGGGACAGCCCCGTATTTAAGCACTTTTTCTAGTGTCCAGACTTATTCTGAAAATATCGTGTTTTATCCCATATTTCCCCTCTCCTAAAATTACTCTATGGCCTATGCAGCTTTCTCAGTCACTTTAGTATTCTAATTAAAGGTAGCCAAGGATATGGCTGCAAAACTCAGCACCGTTGAAGAGAGTTGAGACAATGCCATATACTTCTTTTGAAACCGGAGAATGCCTAAATGATGTGTGTTTTGGAGCAACCGATAGTTCCAAACACTGAATAGTTCCAGCACTGAACCACATTCATTTCAGTAACATTTAACATTTATAAGCACTCCCCACCCCCACCCCATCCTCAACATTGAACATTCAGGGGAAACATTTATAAATAATAATATTTAATGTAAGAGGTGCTGTCATTTTAGTTATCAATTTCACTCATTCATTTCAGCCTAATCACTTTCCAGAAATTGCATAAAAGTGTCCCATATTTGACTGAATTTAATTTCCCTCTGGCCACATAGGTTAATTTCTCTAAAGCATGGCAGATATATCTATAAATGTTAGATGTTATGAATACTACTACAGTTTCCAGAGAAGGGGTGCCAATTAACCCCTCCCTACCATAAATTAATTCTAGTGTGAGTTTCCCCCTATATTGTCATGCTAAAATTGACTGTAAATCCACATTTTAAAGCTGATATTTAAAAAAGTTTCTTTCCATGACCCAAGAACCCTTATGAGTTTACACTCCGATAATGAATGGTTTCTGTGTTTTTACTTTTTTTATTAGGGAGATTACTTCTCATCAGGCACATCTGCATAATGTTGCCTAGCAGTGGTCACAAGTAGAGGAACTGCTGAAATGTTGCCTGGTTTTAACCCCTGATTCCCGATGGTGAGGAACACAACCCATGGCCACAATGTGCAAACCCTTGTAATTGTAGGAAGGAGAAGGTGTTGGGCTAGCCTACAGATATAAGGTTGGTTTAGGATTTATACAGATTGGTCAGTGTATTTGGACAGTGACACAATTTTTAAACAATGTTTAGGAGTTTAAAATACAGACGTTCAGCTTTAGTATGAGGGTATTATTTGGTCATCAAACCAAGTACTAAATATTATCATTTTATTTAGGTTCATAGGAACTTGTGTAATAACTTTTGGTCCTCTGAAATTGTCAGTCTATCAAATGGCTATAATCACTACATGGTTCACGTGATACATCTGAAAATACCCACAAATTTAAGATGAGAGTATGAATTTGAAGTCCATAGTCATTATTTAATTTCAGATTAAATGTACTGTGCAGAAATCATGCCAATGTCCAAATATGTATGGACCTAATGTGAATGTGCATTCTCACTTTTGTAATCTCTACCTCATTAAAATCTTTGAGAAACATTGGCTTTTTTATTTATTAAGAATTTTATTGATTTCAAACATAAAACATACAAACTATATACTACTGTTTATAGTGTACACTACTCCCAGAACAGGTGGCGCAGCTATAAATACCTAATAAACTGAGATCTAGGAATCTTAAAATGTTGAACCAAATTTTCAAAAGATCTCAGCACTCCACTCTCTATGGTTAATTTTTTAAGGGAAGGTTATGGTTAGGTTTAGGGGTAGGGGTGGGTGAAGGGTGTCTTTGGGACTCTAAATAAACAAAATTAACTATAAACACACTCCTATTTACACTATTTGCACATAGTGCAAAGAAGATTATTTTAGTTGTTATTTAGACTTGACACTTAATGCAAATAGCTTCTGCCTTTTTTCTTTTTTTGTTGTTTTACTGCAGCTCAGCAAATCAATACATCTGAAGATAATTAGAGGAACTTGTTTGTCTAACACCATGTTGAGCATCCAATAATTTCAGCTTTTCACATATTGAGTCAGTGTATGTGAATAAAAAAAAAAAGTCTACCAAAATACTGTATGCCACACAGATACAGATATAAAGTACATATATGCTTATTCTGCTGGATATAGTATGGATATATTAAGTATATACTAATTCTTTTGAAATTAGAGCAATATATACCTAATGCGATTGTGTATATATGGAACAAAGTATACATTCATTCTGTTGTAAATAGAATAACGTATAAGCGGTAATTCTATTGTGTATCACAAACTATCCATTAATTCTGCTGTAAATAGAACAAAATATATGCTAATTATGTTGTATATGGAAAAAAATATACACTACTTCTGTTATGAAAAACCCACGTTAAATCTGCTGTTCACAGAGCAAAGTACACTTACTCTGTTGTAAATAGAACAATGTACAGTAAAGGTAATTATATTGTGTTTCACAAACTATCCGTTAATTTAGCTTTATATATAACAAAGTAAATGCTAAATGTGTTGTATATATGTAGCTGGTGGGTTCTAAAGAAACAACACAGGATACAAAAAATTTCTTTTGGTGTTTAAATCTGACGGATGTTCATGAAAAAGGAAAAAAAGTGGTCAATGGGGCCATATTGTATTTAAAAAAATAAAAAAGAATGTGGATATTACAAATACTGAAATAAGAAAATATGTGATAAAGTTACAGTCTTGACAGTCGATGACAGTTGTCATATTCTGAATCCTCAAGAGTGGCAGGCTCCCCTCCTGATAGCTGCCTTAAGAGGGCATCGGCAGCTGCATCAGGCTTGGCCATTTATAGATGGCACAGAGGGTTATTATGTGTGATAACTAAAAACTTGGAACCCAGCAGAACATAGAATTTTTCAGAGATAGCCCACTAGAGGGCTAGTAGTTCAAGCTTCATGCTACGTAAATTTCTGTTATTCATTTCTGCTTTCCAAAGTTATGTAATTTTTAGTAAGCTATGACTCTCCTACACACCCTGCTGCTGGTATAAGAAAGCACTCAGGCCTTTACTGCTCACATCAGTCTCCAATGTGAAAGGAAGTCTGAAATCTCCATAACTAACACAGGAGCAGAAGCAAGCTTATCCTTCAGCAGCTCAAATGCTGATTGGCACACTGATGACCACAAAGCACTAAACTCTCTCTTTGTGGTGCCAAACTGGTTGATACACAGGTCCACTAAATCATGGAGGGGACCGACAGTTCTAGAAAATCCATCAATTAATTTTCTGTAGTAACTACATAACCCTAAGAATGAGTTCAACTTTACCCGGATAATGTACTTCTTGCTGCAAGAAATTACAATTCTGGCTTAACTTTGAGACCTGTTTCTTTTAGTCTGTCAAAGACTATTTGCAGTCTCTACAAGTGCTCAGGGAATGTGGCGAGTAAAATAGTATGTCATCAAGGTAGCATGATCTGTAAAATTAGATCACCCATGGAAGCATGCATAATACGTTGAAACGTTGAAGGTTCATTGCATCTGTGAATACTCAAAGATCCCAAATGGAGTCGTAAATGCAGTCTTATGCCAGTCTCGCTCATGGACAACAACATAGCTATCCACTAGCAAAATCAATGGAAGAAAATAACTTTGCTCCTTGTAGAGCATCAAAGCTTTCATCTATCCTAGGCAGAGGAAAGGCGTCTCGCTTGGTCTTTGAGTTCAGCTGCCTGTAATTGACACAAAGCCTGAGACCATTAGAAAGCCATTAGTTATCCTAACTGGTACATCATCCACCACATAAATCTCAAATCTCAAATGTTGCACTTCGTCTATAAAACCGAGGTCTTCATCCTCAAGAGCAAAAACATCAAAGCACTTTGTCAACAAATCACTCAGTTCTAGATTGTTGATAAACTCTTTGGAGCTGTCTTCCAATAACTGACTGTCTTTTGTGTTTAAAGTGATTTCTTCGATATCATCTGAAATTCTCTGAAATATCACCTCTCATTGGACTTCACACTCTCCGCATGAGACAGAGAACCAAGTCTGGTTCTAGCGTGTAACCAGATATCTTCTGAGGAGAGCTTCACAACCTGTACAGAAAACAACAGTTTCTCTGAAGACACAAGAGAGGGAACAAACAAACAAACTGCCAGGTAAGGGTTCTAACAAGAAATCCCATGAACCATAATTTCATATACTCATTACTCCCTTAACCATCTTCTTCTTTAGTGCTGCCTAACGGCGTTTGCGACTTCACGATGATATTGGTCTCGGTCTAGCACGGCGTGTAGAGTTTGTGCTGTTGTTAATTGTAGCCCTGTTTTGATGTTACTGAGCCATGTCGTTTTTGGCCGTCCTGGTCGTTTTTTCCCTTCAATTTTTCCTTGCAGGATTTGCTTTAATAGCTGGTATCTGTGGTCGTTTCGGGCAATGTGGCCTAAGTAGTGACACTTCCTGCTAATGATGGTCTTCAGCAGTTGCCTGTCAGTGCCCATGTCTCGCAGAACTTGTGTATTGGTGATTTTGGCTGCCCATGGGATTTTCAGCATTCTTCGATACAGCCACATTTCGAAAGCTTCGAGCCTTTTTGTTGCTGTTGTTGTTAATGTCCACGTCTCTACTCCGTACAGCAAAATTGACCAGATGTAACATTTCAGTGTGCGCAGTTTCAGTGGTATACTCAAATTGCGGTCTGCAAGGAGTGTTTTCCATTTAATAAATGCTTGCCTTGCTTGTTCAATTCTGCTCTTGATTTCGACTTCATGGTTCAGCTGATCGTCAATAATTACGCCAAGGTATTTGAATCGGTGTACTTGTTCCAATTTTTCAGTGCCCAGCTTGATTGTTGTTTCACTTAAAGTTCGGCTGACCTTCATAACCTTTGTTTTCTTTTTGTTAATTCGTAGACCCCATATTTTACTTTCTGCGGCAACTTCATCCAAGATTTGTTGTAGATCTTGTTCCGAATCGGCCAGCAGTGCAGTGTCGTCAGCATATCTGATGTTATTGATGTATTGTCCATTGACTTTAATACCAATGTTTTTGTCTGCTAGTGTTCGATCAAAAATCTGCTCCGAGTAGATGTTGAAAAGAATCGGTGACAGTGGACAGCCTTGTCGTACACCTTTTTGTATTGGTATTGGGTCTGTCAGTTCATTGTTATATCGGAGTTGGGCTGTTTGCTTCCAATAAAGAGCAATGATGAAATTGGAGTCGTTTTTATCTAGTCCCAGTTGTTTTAATAGAGCTGCTAGTCGGTCGTGGTCTACTGAGTCAAAGGCTTTCTCGTAATCTATGAAGCAGATGTACACTTCTTTCTGATGTTCGTAGCATCGCTGTAGTAGTATCTGTAAACAGAAGATTGCTTCTCTTGTGCCTAGTCCTTTGCAGAAGCCAAACTGTGTGTTCCTCAGTGCACCCTCGCATGTGGAGCGTATGCGCTGTTGGATCACTTTTAGGAAGACTTTCAGCACGTGGCTCATCAAGCTTATCAGTCTATAGTCTTCACATTTCCGGCTTGTTGCTTTCTTTGGTATGGCCACAAAGATGGATTGTAGCCAGTCGGATGGAATTTTGTTGCCGTTGTATATTTCATTGTACCAATTAGTCAGTTGTCGCATGTTATTGCTGTCTAATAACTTGAGCAATTCGACATGGATTGTATCGGGCCCGCACGCTTTGCCTGGCTTAGCTGTTTTGATTGCATGTTCTACTTCTGAGGTTAAAATGAGTAAAGCGTCTTTTGACGTCTGTTGGTCTTTTCCTGCAGATGTTCTTGCGGCACCAAAGAGCTTGTGTATATAGTTTGTCCAGGTGTCCTTAACCATTACCATTGTAATTGATGAAGTAGGTATGTGTACCATGTCTTTTCCAGCTACTCGGACTACACTTCACTTCTCCAGAAGGCTGGCACTCTGCATTTGCTGAAATGCTGCCCTCCAATCAGACTGCAACTCTTCAGCTAGGGTAGTATCAAACTCTGCATGAACCAGTTGTCTACATCTGCTAATGATGTTCATGCCAAGAGGATTGGTACAGGAGAACAGTTTTGAGAGTCTCTGAAAACCACATTCTGGTAGGGTAATGCCCATGCTTTCAACCTCCAACTCAAGATAACTTAGGTAATATCAAAACCGTTGGCAGCTGTAATCTTGAGCCAACCTGCTGTGGACAGTATATGTTCATCCTCCCCAGACAGGTGTTCTCTGAAGAAACTCTCGGAAATAGTACTGACTTGGCTTCTTGTATCAAGTAAAGATTAGTGTTTAGATTAGCAAAAGAACACACAGCACACACAAAACAAGTTTCGATATTGGCTAAGTCTAAGTGCTTGGCTCACCGCAAGCGAGGGTGAAAGCTTCTCTGCTGCATTGACGATTTAGCATTCTCTGTGACATTCTGTTTGTTTTTCTTCACACACCTCTTAGCTATGTGTCCTACACCATTACACTGGAAACATATTGGCTGGTCATCATCTGTAAACCTTGGCTGCATCTTGGGTTTACAATGAGCCATAGGTTCTGACTTAGTGCACTGCAAAGTGAGTTTCCGGACAGCTTGTGTTTGCTCTGCTATAGCTTTTCCTTGTTCTGCTAATATTTTTAAAAATTCTACAAGAATAGCAGGGCTTTTCTCAGGTATACCAACAGCAGTACACTGAGTTTCTGCTGTCTCAGACACAACATTTCTGTTGCTGACTAATTTTGTGACACAATATTTAGGATCTTCTAGAGACCAGATAAGGACATCATCTTGCTCTTCTATTAGTGTTGACTGCGGCTTGTCTCTCTCAAGTTTACAAATCTCACTTCTAAAGCCTGCGTCCCTAATCCCCTCAATGAATTGATGTCGGATTGCCAAATTCATATTTGATATTGTATTTGATGACTGCTTAAGGATAGAATTTGGGGCGAAGCATGAGAGTAAGTACGAACATCCTCGCCTTCCATTTGTTTACGGCTATAGAATGTTTGCAATAACTGAGACACACTGCACTTTTATTTAAAAGCTTCTCTCAGGTACACAAAGTGATCACATGGTCTCGTTGTTTCATTCACCCTCTGTAATTTGACCTCTTTTAAGGATGCACCCTTTAAGAGGGAGATAACAAGGTGTAACTTGTCCACTGTGCATGAAATCAGACTTCATCATTTAACTCATCAACATGTGATGTGACACTCTCTTGGCACATATACATAAGAACTGGTTGGCTCTCTACTCAAATTGGTGATAGCTGCCATGGTCTCGTCATGCTTTCTATTGAGTTCTTGAATCTGTCCCTGAACATCATGCATACTACTACCTGTTCCATGTTCATCATCAGTGTTTTTTAATACTGGACTATCATCATCAGATTGTGACATTTTGAAACGTTAAAATCATCTCAGTTCAACTCAGTAATAAACGGTGTCAGTTCACTTGTGGGCAACACAAAAAGTCTCTTAATTCCTCTGCAATGCTGAAACCAAAGGAAATGTTGCAGAATGTATACACTGTAACAAAAACCCTGTTAAATTTACTGTAAAAACTGACAGCTGTGGTTGGCAGAAATTCACTGTAAAAAATACCAAATTTCAGGCTTTACGGGATATAATTTTGATGCCTGTATATTTTACACTGCATTACCATTGTATATATTATTAAATAATAAAATTATATTAACCTTCTGAAACTGTAAAAATCTTCTTTTCACTTTATAATGTACTGTTAATCAATGACAAGAGTGGACTCCCTTCCTGGAGCAGTGCTCAGTGTCACTAACACAAACAATAAACACCATCAGGGTAACATATGTGAAATTATAATAATGTAATGAACATTAACTAATCTACATCATTATAACACATCCCCAAGGTACATAACTGATATTAAAAATAAGAAGAAACATAACTATTCCCTTAAAATATGGGCAACGAAAGATTATTGTTTTTTACCGTAATTTTAATAAAAGAATATTTGTACACAATTTTACCATAAAACTACATGTATTGTCTTTTAAGGTATATTAAAATGTTTTACTGTATATTTTATGCTTTTTACTGTAGCATTTTTACAGTCTTTTACCATTAAAATTACGATTTTTTTTTTCTGTGTACTTAATCTTAATAATGTACATGGTTATATCATTCACAGCATTTTATGCTCTCAAGTACTTGCTCAAACCATTTAAAACATATTATGTATATAACACATGCTTAAACACTCACAGTATTTTATGCATTTAACACATGCTTAAACACTCACAGAATTTTAAGCATTTTTAACCAGGCTTTAAGGACATGGATTACAGTTTAAAACAATATAATTCTCATTACACATGTTCACTTAATTGGAAAATACTCTGGGCTATAAATCATTAAAGTGAGATGTGATTAATACTAAATTTACATACCCAGTTCTCACATGTGTAAAACGTGGTCAAACTCCACACATGCAATCCATATGCATCCTTCAAAAATAACCCAAAACAAACACTCAATTTTAACATACAACTCTTCTGAACACATATTTAATGCAATTTATGAGCATTTTGTGAAAATTGTTATATTTACTCAACTAATTGTCAACCGATGGGTAAAACCGAGAGCTCTCTCGAGCAACGGATCTTCTCACATCTCTAACACAAGAGAGTACCAGAAAGCGGTTGTCGCAAAACTCTTAAAGGAGCCACGTCCAATTTATGACAATAGTTAAATTACATGAAATTTCTCCACTTGGCTACATGTAGAACAAAGTATCGGCTAATTTTGTTGTATATAGAACAAACTATATACACTAATTCTGTTGAAGATATAACAAACTGTACACAGATTCTGTTGTATTGAACAAACCCATATGCTAATACTGCCATACATAGAACAATCTACTAATTAGATTTTATTTGAAACAAACTAATTGCCCAGTCTGTGTCAGGTAGAGAAGAGATGATGAACCCCTGCTCCTATGTGGTTGGAGTCACCTTGGGAAACATATAGCTAGAAATGGAAAATAATGCAGATGCAAAAAAAGAAAAAAGAAATTATGTATATCAATGCAATCATGTTCTTATGTCCCTTTAAGAGTGACCGTTGACATTATGATGTATAGTTATACACTGTAGATTGCAAGAGGGCAGGTTGACTGCTGTGGGTTCAAAACTATAGAGACAGGCCTGTTAAGCCAAGTAATTAACACTGCTCACACATAGACAATGATTTCTGTTGACATTTCCCAAACTGTTGGTTTCTGCTGTGTGCGGATTATTCTTAAGCCATAGTTACCAGACAGCAATGGTCCTCCAGAAGTGTATGTGTGTGTGTGTGTGTGTGTGTGTGTGTGTGTGTGTGAAACTATACTGTATAACAAGCCGAAACTATACTGTATAACAAGCCTCGAGGTGGTATCATAAGAATGGCATTGGTTGACTTGCTTCCATGATATATATCCACTAATACACAATAAATAGTATGTCTCATGTATATTGATGAACAAATTAAGCCAAGGACAAGCCAGATGAAGAAAAAAAAAAACACTCATTGAATGTGCTTCCTATCTCCTTCAAATTAAATCTCACTGTAATGCTTCTCGGGTAATGTGAGCAGGTGTCTTTGCAGACTTTGCAGTGTATTATTAATAGCAATTGGATTGAAATCACAAGCTCTATGCATCCATGAGCCTATATCGCCTTTCACCTTCACAATCAAGTTGAAAAACAGTGTCCTACCAATGCTACTACCTGCAGAAATTAATGATGGTCAATCATATTCCTATTAGAGTATAATGCCACATGATCCGCATCACCCTCTTCATAGCCTATACTGCTCAGACTGTATCTCATAGGAAAGAAAATTAACAAATAAGATCTCTTTAATATCTTAATTGTTTTATCAGCTAAGTGATAAAGTGGAAATCAGATTCAGACTTATGTGCTATTGTGTATTGCTTCTCAGATTTTTCTCTTGAGATATCAGTATAAACTAATATTTATCATCCAAAATTCTTCAATGACCAAATTATCTGTACTATACTAGCCAAATTAATTTTTCATCAATTTCTGTCCTGTGAACAACTGTCTCTTTCATATGCATTTTTATTTCTCTTAAAGAACATTTAAGATGAAACATCGAAGACAAGGTGTTACTTAAAGGAATATTCCAGGTTCAAGACAAGTTGAGCTCAATTAACAGTACTTGTGGCATAATGGTAACAAATATTTACAGTATTTCGTCCATCCTTTTCTCTCACTCTTTTTAAAAATCTGGTTTACAGTGAGGCACTTACAATGAAAGTGAATGGGGCCAATATATACATTTTAAAATACTTCCAGTGAAGAGCATCGGGAGTACTTAAGGAGAGGAGACAGCGGCGGACGACAGAGAGACTGTGAGCCTGTGTCAAGGTTCTTGCTGAAAAAATAGGGCCTGCCACAATAATTTTCCCTCGTTTTAAGGTGAGTGAAAACAACCTCATGGATCCCTAACCCAATCAAACATGTTTTATTTTTAAAGAAATTCAGTACTAAAAGAGTACAATAAAAAAAATTGCTTAGGAGAGCATGGAGTGATTAAGTGAACAGATGTTGCCATGATAGAGGAACAAGTGCCTCTCAGCCTTGAAATCCAGGGAATATTGAATTTACTCATTACCTCCTCAGCTGCTGAACATGCAAGGGCAAATTGCATCTCAGTGTATTTTATCAGTACATGGCTATCATTTGCACTATATCAGTGAATAACACCTCTATCTAGCCTTGTCATTAATTTACATAGAGTCTGTGCCCTGTGGATCATCACGCTATAAGCTTGTCCATGTGCTCTCTCATGCATGACCGCATGCTGGAATTGATAATGTATTGTATGTTTGAAACTAGAATGTAGTATATTAGATTTTCATTGAATGCTGAGCACTAGATTATAATACATTCATAATACTATATTAAACTATATCCTCTCTTTCTGAAGTAGACAAAATTTTCTCCCCTGAATTATTAAACAAACAAAATGTTTTAGATTAAAAAAAATTAATGTAATATGACTGTAAGATGTAACATGTAATAGTACATGTAAGAAAGAAAGGACAAATCACAATTAAACAAAATGAACAAATAGATTGTTGAATCCTTTTCAGGACGCGTCTTTATAAAGATGCCATTCCGCCCCTGTGTACTTCCTGGATGCGGTAGAGAGCTCTCCACATCAGACGGCCACAGGCGTTGTCTCGTGTGTCTGGGCAGCGTTTGTGGATGGTTCATGCTCTCACTGTGAGGGCATGACCATGGCAACGCTGCGGTCACGGCTCGATTTCAATAGACAGCACGCCACTCCAGCCGCCCCCCCCGCAATGCTCCTTCTTCCCACGGGATTGAGGACGATGCGGCTGGAGATGGAGGCGATCTGGGGATGGCAGCGGGTGCAGCTCCGCCGGGTACGCCCCCTCGGACCACCTGCCCCCCAGCATGCTCGTTGACTTCCATCCGTGCTCGAGGCAATAGCGGCTCGCCTCACAGCCAGCCTGCTTATCCTCTAGAGCTCGAAGTGGATGAGCTCACCGCTGCATCTGCGCCGTCTGACGCAGATGTCTCCCCTGGGCTGCCGCCTTCGGGCCAGCACGCCCAGGCTGAGGCTGACACTCAGATGACCGACATGCTTTCCCGGGCCACCGCCAGCATGGGCTTGGACTGGAACCCTCCAACCACCCCACAGCCATCGCGGTTGGATGACTGGTTCCTGGGGTCCAGGCACCGCTCACAGCCTCCCCCCCCGGTCCCGTTTTTCCCGGAGGTGTATGATGAGCTGACGTCATCGTGGAGAACACAAAGCCACTCGTCATCCGCCTACAGCGCTGCCGGACATGCCGCTTCCGCCCTGCACGCCATGGCCCTACTGCAAGTCCACCAGGCCAAGGCGCTCAAAGATCTGCATGGGGGTAGCCCTGATCCCGATGTGCTGCAGGAACTGCGCTCAGCGACCGACCTCTCCCTTAGAGACACGAAGGTCACAGCACAGTCACTCGGGCAGGCGATGGCCATGCTCGTGGTCCAGGAACGTCATCCGTGGCTGAACTTGGTCGAGATGCGTGAGGCTGACAAGGTTCGCTTTCTCGGCGCCCCTGTCTCCCAGTTCGGCCTTTTCGGCGACACCGCCGAGGACTTCGCCCAGCAGTTCTCTGTGGGGAAGAAGCAGACGGAGGCCATATCTCACAACCTGCCCCGCCGCAAGCCTGCCGCCATGGGCCATGCCCCATGCCCCGTCTGCTTGCCGAGGGCATCCTCCTGTGGCACAGAAACAACCTGCTCCGCCTCAATCCGGGCCCAGCTCTCAGTCCCAGCGTCGAGCACTCCGCAGGAAGCAGGCGCTCCTGAGACGTTCGACCCAGAGCCCGAGATGTTAGCTCTGGAGCTGTTAAGACCACTCAGTCCCCCGGTGGAGGACCGGTAGGAGAATCTTTTGTTGAATTTATTTCATTTGTCGCCCCCCCCTGCACGGGGCTGCGATACCCACATTCTCAATAACGGCACCCTGCCGCCAGATCCTTACAGCCCCGGACCTCCTCCTCAGTCGCTAACCCACCCCCTGCCGGGTGTGCGGAGCAAGATAAGTGCTTTGAGTCTTTTCTCAGCACCAGAGCCTCGGGACGCCGTACTACCTGCTCCGCCCGCTGCTCCGCCCTGCCAGGTACGTCAAAAATAACCGTCCCCTTGGTGCCCCTAGCACAGAGCTTGGATGCGTGGCTTTCACTTCCCAACCCGTCATGCTGGCTGGCCCGGACCATTCGACTTGGTACGCCCTTCGCGGGCGTCCTCTTTACCGCAGTATACGGCGAACATGCCAAGTCCCTGCACGTGGAAATCGCTACTCTTTTACTCAAAGACGCGATAGAGCCTGTCCCTCCAAACGAAACAAAGATGGGTTTCTACAGCCCTTAGTTCATTGTACCCAAGAAAGGCGGCTTACAACCAATCTTGGACCTGTGAGTTTTCAACCGGGCTCTGCTCAAACTCCCATTCAAAATGCTCACAGAAAAACACATTCTAACTTGCGTCCGGCATCTAGATTGGTTTGCAGTGGTAGACCCGAAGGAAGCGTACTTCCACGTCTCAATTTTGCCTCGACACCAACCCTTTCTACGGTTTGCGTTCGACGGCCAGGCGTATCAGTACAAAGTCCTCCCCTTCGGCATGTCTCTGTCCCCTTGCGTCTGCTTTGGCGGACAGCAAAAAGGGAATGCTGTTTCCAAACAGAGGCTAGTGGATGCCATTTCATTGGCCTATCACACCCAGGCCGTGCCCCCCCCCCCCCCCCCCCTTACGGGTCCAAACACAGGGGTACCTCCCTAGCAGACATATGTAGAACAGCGTGTTGGGCAACACCTAATACCTTCGTGAGATTTTACAATCTCTGGGTTGAGTCAGTATCGTCCCGTGTTTTCTCAGGTCCGGGCCGGTAGAACTCGGTAACACGCTGACAGTCTGGCCAGGTGGATCGCTTGCGCCTAGCACCCTTTCCCTCTGCTGAGGAAAAAACTTTGTGCTTTCTCTCCCAGGAGATCCCACTCATTTGGATCCCTAGCCCTTTGGGTCCGCAGTTCAGCGGAGGAACTTGCTGACCCAATCCACTGTGGGTACTTAATCTACCCTGTACTGGAATAGGTGCTCTGCAGGACAGGACTCCTACACGGACTCCCCCTGTGTGTATTTTCCACGGTACGGTCCCCTTATGAGTGGACCCGCTTCTCCCTTAGGCAGTTCCAGCTGCCCTCCAGTCGCCGTGTTGTAGCAACTCCCTTTCGGGAAGGTGTGGCCTCCGCAGGGTCTTTTCACCCTGAAAGAATAGGAAACTGGGTAAGACCCCCTTCCCTCGATAGGTGCAAGGACCCCGGCCGTTCTTGCTCTATGCAGAGAAACAGAGAGAAAAGAGGCCCAGCCAGGCTTGGCCCGTTCCCAGGTTGGCAAGCGTCACCTTGTTCCCCTGCCTAGGGTAACCAGAAGGATTCCGACGACTTTTGTGGGGCATTGTGGAAGGGTACGTGCAGTCTGACACAGTTGGTCACCTTTGCACGTAAAATACCTGCCCGCTCCTGTGTCAGCAGAACACGTACACGGCTCAGCGCATGGCGTGATTTAAATTGGACCCCTAGTGTCGCTTCTTCGACACAATGTTGAAGTGAGCGACAGACGGGGAACGTCTAGGTTACGTACGTAACCTCCATTCCCTGATGAAGGGAACGAGACGTTGTGTCCTCCCAGCCATGTCGCTGAGCTGAGCCACTGTAGTGGCCGGACCATTTCTGGCTCTTCAGAAAAATCCTGAATGAACTCGACGTATTTCCCCGCTTTTATACCCGTATGTCCGTGGGCGGGGTATGCTAATACTGTCTGCTAACTTCTCATTGGCCTTTTTTCATAGATCAAAGGCATATTCGGCGCTCAAGAGAGACCCCTAGTGTCGCTTCTTCGACACAAAGTCTCGTTCCCTCCATCAGGGAACGGAGGTTACATCCGTAACCTAGATGTTTTGCTTACACTGTTTGCTCGGTTTACTCCTCTCATCAAGACTGGAACTTTGAAACTTTGAGAAAGCGTTCTCTAGAACTTCATACTTTGGAAAACAATGATGTTAGAAAGTTTGTTTGTCAATCATTTAAATGCGTTTAATTGAATTAATTTCATGATATGCTGATTGATGAATTTAATTGATTGCAATTTATCCCATATCATTCAGAGTCAGGATTATCACTCAAACAATCAGATACTGCCTGAAGGAGATGACGGCAGGGTAGAGAAACTTTACCCTTACAGCAGGACGGGATGTAAACTGGTGGTGTTGGATTGGCGGTAGGTGAAAGCAAAGCAACAAAACAAGCAAAGAGAAACAGCTGTTGGAACTTACAAGGTATAGGATTGATGATAAATTACATAATGCTTACTACATGTCCTCTGCTAGAATTATCGCTTAGGCTTTTATTTCTTATTGAAGAATTTATATACTGTACTGTACAGTATGAGTTGGTGACATGATTAATTCTGTGAATTTCTTTTTAACACAATCAACAGCCCTAACTCTAACACAGCAAGTCAATTAGGAGATTTTCAAACTTTCATCATAAATGTCTCAAAATTGACATAAATAAATAAATAAAAATAGTAATAATAGTTTGAGCATTTAAGGCTGAATTAATTGCAGACATGTAATACTAAGTGTTAGGGGATTGTAATAAACCTTAATCCAAATGTTTGATGAATATCGAAAAGATGCTGCCTTGCAAGCATTGTAATGCACAAGAAAAACTAAAGGATATATATATTAAAAAAAAAACCGGATATGTATATAAAAAAAAAGTATAATGCATACATGTGGAAAGTTATTCAAGGTGATGGGTCCGGGTGACAGGGGCAGTCAGTTTGCATAGGAAGAGCTGTTCTCTGATAAGACTTGGGGTGAATGTCCTCACCCCTTTCAGGAATATGTCACTCTCTACCGCAGATGCCAGCGTGCATTTGTGAGAGGAAGGTCATTCATAAATATTTCAGTCTCCCATTTGACACTTTGTCCCCTATTCTGAACTTGATTTTTTTTTTTTTTTGTAAACACACTGGGCCTTTTGCCAGTCCAAATGACCTGTTTTGATTATTTTTTTAAAATCATTTAATGTGGCCATTGGCATTTTCTCCTCTTCAGACACTATGACATCCATTCTGTATTCTATGCATTGTCTGGGATCAATGTAAAATTTGATCTCAACCCCAGATTGCTTGTGATTGTGGTCAAAATGCATTCAAAAAAAGAAAGAACATGAAACAATTTTGTACAGCTATAGAAGCTCCTAGTGACAGACTGGATGCACCCTAGGCAAAAAGGCTTTTAAAACCCCCGAGGTTAGGTGAGTGAGGATGAAATAGAAATTTCAGGTAATTCTTTGCTCCCTCTGTTCGTAGACCTTTGTGACAGTCAATTAAATTTTCACTTACCAAAGTGGTGCAGAGCATAAAACAATGACGAACCCTGTGTAAGGGAGAAAATGGCCTTTTAGGGAGATAATATGGATCTCATTTTGTATTTACAGGATGGCTGTCACAATATGAGTGTGCAACACATCTAAATTATCATAGCTGTGTTGTCAGCACCTTTGCCCAGGCAAACAAGTCAGTGGTCTTCCATTCCTGCTGTAACAATTTCTATAGCTAGCTATTAAATGCAGCAGATATGTATGATATTTTGAGGCATGGTTATTTTTGTGTGTGGCTGGGTCTGTATCAAGGAGGTCTAATTTACCTAGAGATTATTCACCTTAATGGCAGTTTCGCGGCTGGCACATTCACCCTCAGAATTACACAACCTGCATGCTGCCATCTTTGCTCATGGTCACTTAGTTCTGGGCACGCAAGTTAGGTCTGAAGGCTACTTTTGAATAGTTGTCAATTGAGGAAGATGATCACACAGGAAATCGACATACTGCATCCAAATAATCATGTACCCTGAAATCTAATCCACACTCCCGAATTAATAACAAATGTCATCCTCCATCAGACGTTTTTGCATCAATTCAAATATGTTCACCTTTTCCTGCGCAGCTACTGTTAGCGTGTTTCCGAAACATAGGTATTAGTCACATGGAAACCAGGAAATAGTTGTGATCAAATAATCAGCGTGAGTGGCGAGTGGGATTTGGAGGTTGCATTTTTGCTATAAAATTTTATTTTTAATCTATTTATGGTTGGGTTATGGGTTGGGGTTAGGATTAGGGAGTAGGGCATAAAATATGCATTGATTTTGACTGTATTACATCATTTACAACTAAAATACAACTCACTTTTGGTGCCACCTTGTGGACATTTTCATTTGAACACCGATTTCAGCAGCAGATATTTGGACCTCCTTTTGCTGAATTTTAGTCTCAGTATGTCTACCAGATGGGGCTATCTGCCCATACTTATCAGACAAACCTTGACTCCCTGGTCTGAATGGATTCCAGTAAAATATCATGCAATTAATTTCTCAGCTGACAGGCTATCTTTACTCAGAGAAAAACATTTATTTTATCTATGTCCAGAACAAAATGTCTTGTCAAGGACATGAGTGGTCAGGACTATGGAAACTCTATGAGACTGCATTGAATGAGGAACCAGTCAACATAATTTGAACATGATAATTGGCCCTTTTCTACTATGGATAATTTAACATTTCATTCAAAACCACTGTCCTTAAACCTGACGCTCCGGCACTTTGACAGTTTGACACTCTGGCTCAATTTAGCCATCGGCCGCAATGTCTTTGGCAGGCTGAACTCTAGGAGGAGATCTTTAATGGCTGCTGTTCCATAGGGACCTCTTTTCCCATGATTAACAGCCCTGGTTGTGTCTGCAAAAAGCCATCAGTCTGTCCTCGCACACCCCATCTCTCTTTGGAAGCCCAACCCCATGCCAGTCTGAATTATTATCACTCAGTGGCTTTGATGGGATTCTTCTTTCTGTCTGCCTAAATACGTTACAATGTTATCGCAAATTTGTATTTTTTTTTTAAATGGTACAGTTCTAATTGATCAGCAAATTTATACGCAGTATATTAGAATTGGTCAGATCAGCTATATTCATTGTAAAGATAAGAGTCTAAGCTTTAAAATGACACCTAATTTGTGCAGATCAAGCAAGTGATTTTTGAGAAATACCGTAATATTTTTTTCCGTGATCAGCGCTCCCTAGAGGCCCCGGTACCGGGTTTGAGGGGTTAAGTCAGTTGATAGTGCTACTGAATGGAAAATCCCCATTAAACTGAAGCGGTTTTCTATAAACGTAGCATTAGTGCGTGCTCAAATTTAACAGGGTGGTGCTATTGGATTAATTAAGGATCTGGGCTGCTATAATAACGTGTGCATTGTAAAAAGTAGTGAGCCAGAAAATGGAGGTGTTTGCAAGACACACAATGAGAGAACTGCAGCTTGTTGGATGAAGTTATGAGGTGCTTCAAATGGACTTTAATAACCAATGGCCACAAGGACTACATCAAAATACTGATCTGAGACTTTGGTTTTCACTTTATGAATTGCTCAATCAAATCAAATCAAATCACTTTATTGTCACACTACTGTGTACACGAGTGCAACAGTAGGTGAAATTCTTGTGTGCAGTTCCGAGTAACATTGCAGTAATGACAGTGACAAGACATAAACCACTTTACAATAAACAACATATTTACACAAAACAATTTACATAACAAATGTACACATACTTACACAACAATTTACATAACAAATGTACACAATACACACAATGTAGGATACACATACACTAGATACGGGTATAAATATATATAAACACTAATTGAATTGGGAGAATATATTGACAGAGTGATGATTAATAAAGTGCAGTGCTGATTGTTGATCGTGAGAGATCATGTGTTCAAAAGTCTTATTGCTTGTGGGAAGAAGCTGTCATGTAGTCGGGTGGTGCGGGTCCTGATGCTGCGATACCGCCTGCCTGATGGAAGCAGTGAGAGCAGCCCATGACTCGGGTGGCTGGAGTCTCTGATGATCCTCCAAGCTTTATTCACACACCGTCTGTTATATATATCCTGGAGGGAGGGAAGCTCACCTCCGATGATGTTTCTGGCAGTTCGCACCACCCTTTGCAGGTCTTTGCGGTTGTGGGCGGTGCTATTGCCGTACCAGGCGGTGATGCAGCCAGTCAGGATGCTCTCTACAGTACTGGTGTAGAACCGTGTGAGGATGTGTTGGTTCATTCCAAACTTCCTCAGCCGTCTCAGGAAGAAGAGGCGCTGGTGAGCCTTCTTCACAACGGCCTCAGTGTGGACGGACCATGTGAGTTCCTCAGTAATGTGGACACCGAGGAACTTGAAGCTGCTGACTCTCTCCACCGGTGCTCCATTAATGGTGATGGGGCTGTGTTCTCTGTCTTTCTTCCTGAAGTCCACCACAAGCTCCTTGGTTTTACTGACGTTGAGGAAGAGGTTGTGCTCCTGACACCAGCGTGTCAGAGTGTGCACCTCCTCTCTGTAGGCCGTTTCATCATTGTCAGTGATCAGACCTACAACCGTCGTATCGTCAGCAAACTTAATGATGGCATTGGAGCTATGTGTTGCCACACAGTCATGTGTGTAAAGGGAATACAGGAGTGGTATTGGTAATCACAATGGTAATCACAGAGAGCTTATGGGATCTGATTTTGGACTTGAAGGCAGTCATTGCACAAGACAGGGGGTTACGCACTGTGTTGAGGCAAAATTGGTAGTGTACTTCATAAATAGAGGTGGAGCACACATCATTAACACTCTCATGCTGTGTTTCACCAACCTTCTCACCTCTCTCCCCACAGGGAGCCAAAATATCCTTTATTTCTGACAACGACCTTGAGTTGCCCACTCTGGTGGCTAAATTTAATATGCAACCAGTTAACTGCACAGATCAACTGCCACAAAACAGATATATTTTACATTTCTACCAAAGGGCATGCAACGCATCTGTACATTAAAGGTGACCCAGATGTGTCTGATTTTCTCTTTGTAGTGACTCACGTGACATTGAAACTCCAGTTCAAATGTAGTAAATGACCAGAACTTTGTTCAATGCATGTTTTTCAGCAAAATTAGAAATTCAGCAATAATGAAACCCTAGGAGAAGTGCACAGTAAATAGATTGGAAGCAAAGATGTTTTTATACTACCACAATTGGAGTCAATCTTAGGCTTCAACAAATTTACAAAAGATGAAAACCTGCTCTGTATAAATACAAATAAAACACTCGCTTTAGTCAGTACTTACTATCAAGGGAGTTGCAGTCAAGGTAACGTAGACAATGCATCACTGAGGCATTGATAACTATAGTTGTTGCTTGTCAAAGCCTGTCAAAGCAGAGCGGAAAACATAAATGGCATATCAATACAGCCTGAGAAGCCACATTCTCATTTAGCAAACATGAACGCCAGGCAGTATTCAAAAGTAAGCAATTATTATGCAGATGTTTACATTTAAAAGTAGTGTGTGTAGATGGCAATTGATAATGACTGCCGTAAGGCAGGCAAAAAATAAGCACAATTGAACTGAAGACACATAATTGTGCAGTAAGTGCCCTCTCTACTTAATTCTCTCTACTTGGGGAGATTGCTATGACTCGTGAGGTGCCATAATTATCTCTCCATCTACTCTGAACTGCACTTTATTCCTAACCCCCCTTGCAGATATTGACAAACATAAATAAATTGCCATCACCAATTGTTATAAAATAGATGTTTCCTCTGTAGCTGTGCTTACAATGCACATAATAAGAGAACAATAGATAAAATGAAAATAGACCACCTTGTTATCATTTGTTCATGGCGTCTCATTATTTGTGACTGAATGGGAAAGAGGTGTGCAACCTGGGTAATTTGTTTTTGCTGGTACTTATGTCTCATTTTCTCCTCTGTCTTGGCACACTAACAAATGCATTGTAATTGCTCACAGGTTACTACATACCGTGAAGCCAGTGTCTTCCTTAATGCTGTCCCTGAAGAAAGAAAACCTACAAGAAAAAATTAGTCAAATTTTTTTCAGACCTCCCCCCTCCCAAAATAAAAAAGATTCAAATTATTCATAAATAATCTCACTTTGAAAAGTCTTATTTTGTTCCACTTAATGGAAGCAATTACTATATTTTTTTTCTATTTTTTTTTTATCAAATTCCATCACAATATACTGATCTGAAATGTAGGTAGCGCTCTAACTCATTTTAGCCCTCACAGATTTCCTGTCCATAGACATTCAGTCTAATTTTCAGTTTATGCACCACACTCATTGTTTCATTTAATGTCTCAGCCTCTGAGTGGACTAGAAGCTCGATCTAGGTGTCATTAGAAAGCTAAGATCCTCATCTTTACGATAATATAACAAATAATATAATATATAACATATTATCAGTAATAGTCGAAAAAAATGTTTTATGATGATTTGTTTAGCATGCTTTTCCTGCTGGATGGCATATTTTGTTCTGGACATTGAAGCAGAGGTGGGTAGAGTAACCAAAAACTGTACTCAAGTAAAAGTACAATTACTTAAAAAATTACTCAAGTAGAAGTAAAACTACTAACATAAATAATTACTTGAGTAAGAGTAAGAAAGTATCCAATTAAAAGAGTATTCAAGTAGTGAGTAACTCGTTACTTTCACAAATAACATTATAAAAGTTTACTCCCCTATATTCCATTACGTTATTTACATTTTACATGTATTACAGAATTATGATTATTATTAATGGAAATTCTGTCATCATTCACCATCATGTTGTTCCACACCTTTATGACTTTCTTTCTTCCATGCAAGAGTCACTATTTACTTTTGGTTAATGTGTGTTTTTTTCTCTCCATATTTTGAATATGTGTATGGTGACTGAGACTGTCCCTAACATTCTGTCTAACATATTTTGTGTTCCACATAATACAAAGCATCACACCGGTTAGAAACAACATGAGGGTAGAGAAATTATGACAGAATATTAAATTATGTCTGAGCTATCACTTTAAAGAGATAGTTTACCCAAAAATGAAACGCACCCTCATGCCATCCCAGATGTGTATGTCTTCCTTTTCTGCAGAACACAATTAAGATTTTTAAAAGATTATTTTAGCGTGCCAAAAAGCACATAAAGGTAGCATAAAAGTAATCCATAAGACTCCAGTGGTTAAATCCATGTCTTCAGTAGTGATATGATAGGTGTGGGTGAGAAACAGATCAATATTTGTCATTTTTTGCTAGAAAGCAGGGGGCGATATGCAGAGAAGAATGTGAATCACCAAAAACACAAGAAGAAGAATGTGAAAGTGATCTGTTTCTCATCCACACATATCACATCGCTTCTGAAGATACTGATTTAACCACTGGAGTCTTATGGATTACTTTTATGCTGATTTATGTGATTTTGTATAGCTTACTTTAGATAATGTTGCCACCCATTCACTTGCATTGTATGGACCTACAGAGCTTAGAAATTCTTCTAAAAATCTTTATTTAAGTTCAGTAATTTTTGGGTGAACCATCACTTTAAGGGCTTTTGTTAGATCTGGATGAATTTGTCAATAAGAAGAGAGGTTTGGAAATATTTCTAGTAATTATTACAGTGAGAACATGAAAATGTCCCACAAGGACATTATATATAATGCTGAAATATTAACCAAAGCAAGATCATGCTTTATTAAAGCCTACTTTGGCTGTTTCATAGCTTTTAAAGTCCTATGTGGATTCTTATTTCAGAGTAGTTTCAGTTTTCAGTGTCGTAAGTATTTAGATCATTAGTTCAGTACAGCAGTACAGAATGGCATTGATTTACACTTAACTTGGATGTTTACATGGATTTAAACAGTTAATCCACCTGAAGTAGCTGCGATAGATTCCAGGTAAATTTGTAAATACTGCTCATGACATGCGGGACAAAGCACACTGATAAATTGCTGCACTGATTTAAAAAGGTACACTTAAAAGCTGATTTCATAAGAGCCCAGATACAGAATCACCCTGAAAATTACCATCTCATTACACAGAAAAGCCCACGTTAGGATTAGAGTCAAAACTTACCTCACGTCCTGCCTTCAAACTCAGTGCCTCTTTACTTGACATCATGTGAAAATGAAAAGAAATCAGCTAAGACCTCAGAAAAAATATTGTGAACCTGCACAAGTCTGGTTCATCCGTGGTAGCAATTTCCACAAGACTGAAGGTACCACGTTCATCTGTACAAACAATAGTACGCAAGAATAAACACCATGGGACCAAGCAGCCATCATACTGCTCAGGAAGGAGACGCATTCTGTCTCCTAGATATGAACGTAGTTTTGTGCGAAAAGTGCAAATCAATCCTAAAACAACAGCAAAGGACCTTGTGAAGATGCTGGAGGAAACTGGTAGACAAATATCTATATCCACAGTAAAATGAGTCCTGTATTGACAAACTAAAAGGCTGCTCAGCTAGGAAGAAGCCACTGCTCCAAAACCACCATAAAAAGCCAGACTACAGTTTGCAAGTGCACATGGGGACAAAGATCTTGAAATGTCCTCTGGTGGTCCTCTGTTTAAACAAAAATATATATATTTGGCCGTAATGACCATTGTTATGTTTGAAGGAAAAAGGGTAAGGCTTTCAATCTGAAGAACACCATCCCAACCGTAATGCATGGGGGTGGCAGCATCATGTTGTGGCGGTGCTTTGCTGCAGGAGAGACTGGTGCACTTCACAAAATAGATGGCATCATGAGGAAGGAAAATTATGTGGACATATTGAAGCAAAATCTCAAGACATCAGCCAGGAAATCTTGGTCACAAATGGGTCTTCCAAATGGACAATGACCCCAAGCATACCTCCAAAGTTGTGGAAAATGGCTTAAGGACAACAAATTCAAGGTATTTGAGTGGCCATCACAAAGCACTGACCTCAATCCGATAGAAAATATGTGGGCAGAACTGAAAAAGCATGTGCAAGCAAGGAGGCCTCTAAAACTGACTCAGTTACAGTTCTGTCTGAAGGAATGGGCCAAAATTCCAGCAACCTATTGAGAGAAGCTTGTGGAAGGCTACCCAAAATGTTTGACCCAAGTTAAACATTATATAAAGGCAATGCTACCAAATGCTAACAAGGTGTATGTAATCTTCTGACCCACTGGGAATGTGATGAAAGAAATAAAAGCTGAAATAAATAATTCTCTCTACTATTATTCTGACAAATAAAGTCTAAGACAGGGAATGTTTTCTACGATTAAATGTCAGGAATTTTGAAAAACTGAGTTTAAATGTATTTGGCTTAGGTGTATGTAAACTTCTGACTTACTGTATGTATGTATTTGATGATTTCTTTTGGTGACAAATTTGTGATATAACCCACTGGCAGGTCCACAACATGCGTCACTAAAAGATCACACAATTACCACTTTCATACAGTATGTGCATTGTTATATGTGCATTATAATTATACAATTTCAAAACAATATGTGCCAACTAACAGTTCTATAAGGGTATACATTAATCAGCCACAACATTAAAACCACCTGCCTAATATTGTGTAGATCCCCTTATTGCCACCAAAACAGCGCCAACCCGCATCCTAGAATGCCATTCTGAGATTATATTCTTCTCACCACAATTGTACAGAGTGGTTATCTGAGTTACCGTAGACTTTGTCAGTTCAAACAAGTCTGGCCATTCTCTGTTGACCTCTCTCATCAACAAGGCATTTCTGTCCGCAGAACTGCCACTCACTGGATGTTTTTTTGTTTTTGGCACATTTCTGAGTAAATTCCAGAGACTGTTGTGCATTAAAATCCCACGAGACCAGCCATTAAAGAAATACTCAAACCAGCTCTGATGAATCTGACAATCTGACTTTAGATGTGCATTCAACTGCACTGTTGAGGGATTCTGTGGAAATTCTAAAGGTCTGACAGGGTAGAGCTCAGACTCACATGCTGCTTCAGGCATGCGATTTGTGAAACAGTTGTCACACTTTGCTTGTAAGCATCAAGGAATAAATTCTGACTGGACTTTTTTTGTAGATTAATTAAGAGTGGAAAGTGGTTAAAAATACATAGGCAAAATGATGATTGAGAATGAAATGTATTTATTGATTTGGCATGTTGGGCCAGCAGAAAAGGCTTTAATGGCCCTGAGAAATCGCCACTGCCTAAAATGCACATATCATTTACCATGGAACTGAATCAGCACCTCTGTGCCATATCAAAAATGTGCTTTGTGGATTTCACAATCCTGGAATTTACTGCCATTCAGAAAGTGGTAGTAAGACAATCACACAAAATCCCATAAAAACTCTGTGTAGAGAGCACAAAACCTGGACCTGATTTTAACTATACATAAGTAATATTTACATTATATTCATGATGTTAGCCAGAGGGGAACTGACCCCCACAGTGAGTCTGGTTTCTCCCAAGATTATTTTTCTCCATTAATCAACATCTTATGGAGTTTTGTGTTCCTTGCCACAGTCGCCTTCAGCTTGCTCACTGGGGTTATTAATAAAATGATTATTTAATTACTTATTTTTAAACACGATAGAGAATCGTATTTTATCTAATTACACAATGATGATTCATTGACTTTATAGACATTACAGTTTTATCGTCTGTTAATGCCTGATCTTCTGTAAAGCTGCTTTGAAACGATGTGTGTTGTGAAAGGCGCTATACAAATAAAATTGACTTGACTTGACCTGGACTCCGTTTCGCGTCAGGTATACTGATCACCCTTTCAGGGTTTATTGTGCGATAACAACTGACTGTGCATTTGCCTTGCTTATGATGTTAGTGATTCACTTAGTAGCTTTGAAAAATAAAAGTGAGTCCATGCCATGTGTGCATCATATTCGAAGTCTTCTGAAGGCATAAGATCACTTTGTGTGATGAAAAGACCAAAATGAATCCTTTCACACGGCAAGGACAAATTAAATTTTATCAAACTTATAATGCCATTTTAATATATATTTTTTTTACATTTGAATACATTTAAAATGATTTATTTTGATAGATAAGATGTGATTGCAGGTATGTGCGCCGCCATGTTGTTTACATTGCAGTTAGTGTTGCCAGCTGTCCCAGATCATATGGAATCATCCCATATTTAATGTAACAAAATTTCGAAATCCATACGGGATGCCATTTGTCGAGTATTTTAGCATCTCACACCCAAAATTCTGTGAATGTTTAAAAACTCAAGAGAAATGGTCCTGAAACACACCATTTGCATAAGATATCAGATGTTGCTATGTTGCACGGAGCCACACTTGACAGAAGGCAACATTGTGATTCCAAAACACCAGTTTAACGCACCTATTCCCGATGTGACTTTACATTGCATATGCCAGTGCTCGTTTTGGAAGAGAGATTCCGCTAAATAACTGTGAGAAAAACTGCAGCACTTTTAGAACAAAACTAGCCTACAGTACAATACAGGGTTATTTAAAAGGCTTACTATGATTTCCCTTGTGATAAACACAATTTACTGACAAAACAACAACACTATAATCCAAGGAGAAATACATTATTTTCATGTTAAGCATTTTCCCTACCATAAAAATCCACCAAACTAATTTTAACAGAGCACAAATCAAATATGGCAGTGTCAACATCAAACCTAATTTGTACGCATGGAATATATAACTATTTTGGGTGCTATAAAATAAATTACTATTAATTATTATTAATATTAATAATTATTGTGTTGAAATTAAGAAAACGAATGACATACGTGTGTTTGGAATGACATACGGGTAAATAAAGATAGAATTTCCATTGTTGGTTGAATTCTTCATTTTAAGTTTTAGTTTATGATGCACATAATATTCAAAATTTTAAGCCTGTAAATTCCTCTTGATAGCGATTGCACTAGAATGGCTCTAAGACATGTATTAGTATAAAACATTTAAATTACATCAGTTAGGACATTTATTTTAGCAGCCTTAAAAATACTAAAACCTTTAACCAATGTGAAACTAGAAAAAAATTATGAAAAAACTATGCTTGAACTAAACAGTCGGAGTGAAAACCAAAAGGACAGATTGAAAATAAAATTGAATAAAAGCTACATTCAAAATTCTTAACTATAGTAACCCTGATTTTTTGCTTTAATTGGTCACTAAATATCTGAAATATCTCTGTAAAAGAATCTCAATAATTGTAGACTGAAATGAGGACAGTTACAGTTGAACAGTAAAAAATAAAAGCAGTTCCCCGTCTGTCGCTCACTTCGACGTCATGACGAAGAAGCGACACTAGGGGTCTCTCTTGAGCGCCGAATATGCCTCTGATCTATGAAAAAAGGCCAATGAGAGTTGGCGAACAGTATTTGCGCCCCCGGACATACGGGTACAAAGGCGAGGGAAATACGCACGTTCATTCAGAAATTTTCTTCAGAGCCGATGGTCGTGTATGCAGCCAGCTACGAGTCACACACACCAGATTTCTGCTTCTGTTCCTCTGACGCTCTGTTTGCTGTTGGATCTACGGCGCACTTCAGCGGCTCTCTCCTTCTCTACACGGCAGAGCAGTTTTCCCCTGGGCGCTTCGACAGTGCAGAGAATTGAAAAGGTTACATTGAAAGAGTGATTTTCTCTGTAAAAGAGTTTATTTCTCTGAAAGAGCATTACACAGCAGCGTTGAACTTCCTTTTCAGGACGCGTCTTTATAAAGATGTCATTTCCGCCCCTGTGTAGGTTCTGGATGTGGTTGATTTCTACCCACCTCTCATGGTCATAAAAGCTGCCTCGTGTGCCTGGGCTGCGATCACACGCAGGCAGCGTTTCATGAATGTTTCATGTTCTCAGTGCAAGAACATAGCCATGGCAACATTGCGGTCATGGCTTTCTTTTGTCATGAGAGAAAGCCACTTCGGCCGCCCCCCCGCGCCTCGCCTCCTTCCTACAGGATTGACGCAGGTGCCGCGGGTGATGAAGGCGATTTGGGGACTATGACAGGCTCTGTTCGCCAGGTAAACCCCCTCGAACCACCCGCCTCCCTGGCACGCTTGCTTGCTTCCGTCTGAGCTCGGGATGATCGATTCTCTCCAAGGGTTCATCTTCTCAGTGCGAGAACATGGCCGTTCTAGCATTGCGGTTGCGGCTTTCTTTTTTCATGAGAGAAAGCCACTTCAGCCGCCCCCCGCGCCTCGCCTCCTTCCTACGGGATTGACGCAGGCGCCGCGGGTGATGAAGGCGATTTGGGGACAATGACGGGCTCTGTTCGCCGGGTAAACCCCCTCGAACCACCCGCCTCCTGGCACTCTTGCTTGCTTCAGAATTGGTTGACATCACCGCTACATCGGAGAGTGTTACAGCGGCATCTGATGCTGATGACTCGCCTGGGCTGCCACCTTCGGGTCTGCTCGCCCAGCCTGAGCCTGACGCACGGAGGTCCGCTATGCTTTCCTGGGCTACTTGATCGGTCCCGCGGGCATGTGCGCCGCTCACAGCCGCACCCCCCCCCCCCAGTTCCTTCATTCTTCTCGGACATGCATGACGAGTTGAGCAAAGCCGCGGCTTCTTTGCTCCTCCGCTCCTCTGCAACCAACGCCAGGCCAAGGCACTTCAAAACTTGCACTTGGGTAGTCCTGTTCTTGATGTGCTGCAGGAACTGCGCTGGATGACCAACCGCGCTCAGAAGCTTTAGGTGCTCTGAGTAGCTCTTTGTCTGCTCTGGGACAGCGGAAAGGGATCGCTGTCTCCAAACAGAGGCTTCCCCACTGGGTGGTGGATGCCACCTTACTGGCCTATCGCACCCGGGCCGTGCCTGCCCCCCTTGCGGGTCCGAGCGCACTCAACAAAGAGTATTGTGTCCTCGTGGGCACTGGCTATGGGCACCTGCCTAGCAGACATTTGTAGAGCAGCGGGTTGGGCAACACCTAACACCTTTGTGAGATTTTACAATCTCAGGGTTGAGTCAATCTCGTCCCGTGTTTTCTCAGGTCCGACCCAGTAGAACTCGGTACACATCGACGGTCTGACCGGGTGAATCGCTTGTGTCCAGCGCCCTTTCCCTCTGCCGAGGTAAAACAGTGTGCCTTCTTTCCCAGGAGACCCCTTTAGGTCCCTGGTTGATTCCTCCCTAGCCCTCTTGGGTCTGCAGTTCAGCGGAGGATCTCGCCGACCCAGTCCACTACGGGTACCCCAGGCTACCCCTACTGGAATAGGTTTTCCACAGGTCAGGCCTCCTACGCGGACTCCTCCTGTGTGTACTTCCGCGGTACGGTCACCTTACGAGATGACCCGCGTCTCCCTTAGGCAGTCCTTCGCTGCCCTCCGGTCGCCGTTTTGTAGCAACTCCCCCCTCCTTGAGGTTGGATCTACCACCGTGCCATTCTTTCCCACATGTGACCGAAGAGGCCATGTGATGTATTTTCGCCACCCTTACCTCCCCTTTCGGGCAGGTTTGGCCTCCACAGGGTCTTTTCCCCCTGAAAGAATAGGAATTCGGGTAAGACCCCCTTCCCACGATGCGGTAAGGGCCCCGGCTGCTCTTGCTCTATGCCGAGAAACATAGAGAGAAAAGAGGCCCAGCCAGGCTTGGCCCATTCCCTAGTTGGCAAGCGTCGCCTTGTTCCCCTCTAGGATAACCAAAAGGATTCTGACAACTTTTTTGGGGCATTGGGGAAGGGTACGTGCAGTCTGAAACACAGTTGGTCGCTTGTGCACGTGAAATACCTGCCCGCTCCTGTGTCAGCAGTACACGTACATTGATCAGCGCATGGTGTGATTTGAAGTGGACCCCTAGTGTCGCTTCTTCGACACGACGTCGAAGTAAGCGACAGACGGGGAACGTCCCGGTTATGTATGTAACCTCCGTTCCCTAATGGAAGGAACGAGACGTCGTGTCCTCCCGGCCACGTCGCTGAGCCGAGCCGCTGAGGTGGCCGGACACTCCCGGCTCCTCAGAAAAATCCTGAATGAACGTGTATATTTCCCTTCGCCTTTGTACCCGTATGTCCGGGGTCGGGGTATGCAAATACTGTTCGCCAACTCTCATTGGCCTTTTTTCATAGATTAGAGGCATATTCGGCGCTCAAGAGAGACCCCTAGTGTCGCGTCTTCGACACGACATCTCGTTCCCTCCATCAGGAAACGGAGGTTACATACGTAACCGAGACGTTCTTTTGACAGGTAAAATGTTATATAAACTATATAAAACAAAACAGTATTTTATAAACTGAATGTTAGGAAAAAGGAAAACTAGTCATTGCGTCAACCAGTAAACTGCCTGGTCTCGTTAAATGATTAATGACTTCATCTTCAAGCATTCTCACATGCTACACAGAACTGGATTTAATCTTAGATTGTACACTGTCTTCACTCATGGGTACCAGGTGTGTGAAAATCATATCTTATTTTCACTGTATGGAGATGTTGCCATGCTTTTTTTTCTGTATAATTGGCCAGCATTCCAGGCATGGAGCTCAGGCCATAAATGTTTAACAGGTGGTTCCTCACATCTGATATAAAAGGCACCTGTCGGATGACATCTCCCAGACCGACTGGAATGATCACAGACCCACTAGAGCCACTGCATGAATTTTCATGTGGGTATGAAGCCTCAGACAAGTACTGCGAGAGAACTCTCTCTCTCTCTCTCTCTCTGTGTGTGTGTGTGTGTGTGTGTGTTTGGAATATGAATGAGAGTGTAGTGAAGTTCACAGCTGTGGGGCAGGTGTGGAGGAGATAGGAAGTATATGCTTAGCTTGTCTCATACTTGTCAGGCATGCTTAGGGTGCTTTTATTGTATGGCTCCAGCATGTTCATTACAGTTTCTGTCAGCTAACCATTCCTCACACTAACCTTCACGAGTTGGAGGTAATGTCAAGAGTGGAACACAAGCTAAGAGCCAGAGGCTGTGCTGTACACATACCAGAGCAATGCTGTGCAAAAACATTCAGTTTAAAGACCCCATGAAAACAGAATTGGAGTATTGTGGCTTGTGGTCCATGTAATGTTAGCTTTGAAGCCATCTATATGCTTCTTGAACTTCTAACAGTTGACAAAATCAACTTATAGCAGATGTACACATTCACAATTTACAGTCTCTGTCTACTGGGAAAATAGACCAAAAGTATTGTTGATTCATCAGATTTTTGTCAATATTAATTGTTCCCTGAGAATGATCCTCTTCCAAATACACACCACCTGCAACCCACTAGCAGGTAGCAAATCATGGTTTATGTCTGTTTGTAAACTATAGGCTGCTATTGGCTAATAATAGCAAAAACATTTTAACAGTAACTTGAAAACCTTTGAAGAGAGACCTACCGTGAGCTTATTCAGGTTATTCATTATTAAATGCATGGTAATTTCATTATTATTATTTCATTATATAATCACATATTTGGGTTTTCAGAGACCCAGCACTTATATCTATCAAAACTTAATGTACAAAATGCCCAGATAGTGTCAAATTTTTTACAATATTTTCAAGACAATTAGAAAATATCAAAATAAAACATATTTTGATATATTTTGATGTTTTATTTTTCATAAATCAAAGAGATTATGGAACAAATCAGGACAAATCTAGAACAGGATTCATGACACTGAAATTTCATGAGATGCAACTGGCTATTAAACACATACTGAGATACACGTACCACATAATCTACACCAGGGGTCGGCAACCTTTTTGACATGGAGTGCCATGCCACCCCGGGGAGCACCGCTGCCTTCTGCCATGTGATGGAGTAGCCCGACCGCCCGGATGCGGGAAACGGCAGCTGTCCGCGGGGTGAGTGGGGACTGGATTCCCCAACTTCCTGGAGCAAAGGAGCCGCTGCCGGGGGCGGAGGAGTGCCCTGCCGTCCCCAGAGACACGGAGGGGTCGAGGGAAGACCGCCGTCCGCGAGGGGAGGAGGGAAGAAACTTCCCGACCACCCGGAGTGGTAGGGCCACTGCCAGGGGTGGAGGAATGTCTCCACTCATCGCCAGGAAAGCGGAGGGGCGTTCTGTCCACTGGGGGTCGGAGTTTGACTCCGGTTCGCCCAGAGAGGAGCGGCTGTCGTCCGCCAGAGAGTATGGAGGAGTGTTCGAGGACCACGTGATGGTTCATCAGAGAACCGGTGAGTGAGCCTTTTCTCTCTCTCCTCTTTCTCTCGCTCTTTTGCTCCGTGTTGGCCTTTTCCCTCGCCTATTTTTTTGTTGTTGTTTTCCCCTCCTGTCTCCTCCCAGGTCGAGGAAGGTGGGGATAACCAGCCGGCAGACAGATCGTAAAGCACGCCCTCCCCAGGGAAAGAGGGGGGGGGGTGTACGTCATGCCGGTGGCCCCCGGCCTGAGGTAACGCCGGGAGGAGTGTGGAGTGGAGGGGGGCCGGGCTGGAATGTCGCATACCCGGTCCCCAATCGGCCTGATGGGGCGCGCGAGGGATAAAGGCGGCCGGTGACGACGGTTCGAGAGAGAGAGCTCAATCCCGGACATGTCCGTTGTGTGTGTGTTTTTGTGCTTCTGTTTAGGTTCTCATTAAAATATTATTTATATTGACAAGCCGGTTCTCGCCTCCTCCTTGCCCATCATAACCCCGTGTTACACCATGGTTTAAGGATCGTGTACCTGTATGCCTTGTTGGAAATCTCAAGGATTAATTGTGGTGTTTATCTTATTTACATCACGTGTTGTTCTGAAAGCAAAAAGAAACAAACAAAACACAGAATGTAGGCTGTCATCCACGCAGCGTGACCGAAGTAAAGCGGGTGTGTTTACACGTGCGATTAATTGAAAGTGAAGCGCTGCCGGCTCGTGATGCCAGGCCCAGGTGGAGGGCTCGTCGGCAAGCGCCTGGTGGCTGGGCTTACCATGGAATCCGACCAGGCACAACCCGAAGAAGCGACATGACATTCCCCCTCTACATCCCTTGGGCCCACCACCCATTGGAGAAACCGCAGGAGTCGGGTGCACTGCCATATGGGTGGCAGTGAAGGCCAGGGGTCTCGATGGACCAGACTCGGGCGGCAAAGTTTAGCTCTGGGGACATGGAACATCACCTCGCTGGGGGGGAAGGAGCTGGAACTGGTGAGGGAGGTGGAGTGCTACCAGTTGGATCTGGTGGGGCTTATTTTGATGCACAGTCTTGGCTCTGAATCCATACTCCTGGATAGGGGATGGACTCTATTCTTTTCTTTTTGTTTGTGGGATTTTCATTCTTCCGTGCAAATGGCTTCTAGTTCTGTGAGATTCTTGGGCCGTCTTGTATGACCGCTCTTTTGAGGTCTATCCACATATTTTCAATGATGTTTAGGTCGGGGGACTGTGATGGCCATGGCAAAACCTTCAGCTTGCACCTCTTGAGGTCGTCCATTGTGGATTTTGAGTTGTGTTTAGGATCAATATCCTGTTGAAGTAATCCTTTTCATCTTCAGCTTTTTTATAGATGGTCTGATGTTTGCTTCCAGAATTTGCTGGTATTTAATTTAATCCATTCTTCCCTCTACCAGTGAAATGCTCCCCTGTGCCACTGGCATCAACACAAGCCCAAAGCATGATCAATCCACCCCCGTGCTTAACAGTTGGTGAGGTATACATTTCATGAAATTCTGCTCCCTTTTTTCTCCAAACATACCTTTGCTCATTGTGGACAAAAAGTTATATTTTAACTTTCTAAATTCATCAGGCTTGTTTAGATGTTCATTTGCAAACTTCTGCCACTGAAATTTCTTGTGAGGACGCAGGAAAGGTTTTCTTCTCATGACTCTTCCATGAAGGTCGTATTTGGGCAGGTGTCGCTGCACAGTAGAACAGTCCATCACTATTCCAGAGTCTGCTAAATCTTCCTTACGGTCTATTGCAGTCAAACAGGAGTTTTGATTTGCCTTTCTAGTAATTCTTCGAGGAGTTCTCTCTGAAAGTTTTCTTGGTCTTCCAAACCTCAACTTGAACTCCACCATTCCTGTTAACTGCCATTTCTTAATTACATTACAAACTGAGGATACGGCTACCTGAAAACACTTTGCTATCTTATAGCCTTCTCCTGCTTTGTGTGCATCAATTATTTTAATTTTCAGAGTGCTAGGCAGCTGCTTAGAGGAGCCCATGGCTGCTGATTGTTGGAACAAGGTTTGAGGTTTCAGAGTATATGTAAAGCTTTGAAATTTGCATCACCTGGCCTTTCCAAACGATGATTGTGAACAAGCCATAGCCCTAACAAGCTAATTAAGGTATGAGACCTTGGTAAAAGTCATCTGAGAGCTCAAATCTTTTGGAGTGTCCAAACTTTTGCATGGTGCGCCTTTCCTTTTTTTTCACCCTAAAATTGTACAAAATAAAAATAATACACTAATATTACTTAAAATGTTGAAAATAACGTTTCATCTTTAACTGTATTCCTTTTGGAGATCTGTTTATCTTCTACTCACTTAACTATTCACAGCAGCATACATTTTGACCAGGGGTGCCCAAACTTTTGCATGCCAGTGTATATTTTGACAAATTTTCATATAAAATAATCTAAAGATATAATCTATTAGACCTCGTTTATATATCTACAGTAGCAGTTAAAATTTCAAAATGTTTTTCGGCTAGTATTTTTTTCATTATTATGTTTAAAATTAGGCAACAAACGGGATAATAATGGGCTTATATAAGTAAATATGGTCTTCAGTTTTTAAAAGGGGGGAGAGAAAACTTCCTGTAGATTTTGACATCAACAACAAAAATAATGTCACTTGACGCATGCCCCATGAACAAAACTGTGCAAAATAAAAGGAAATGCCACCCAGGATACATTAAATACAGGTTACATTTTTACAATAGTGGGTCATTACTTGACTTCCAATGTAAAATATGAGTCCCAAAGCAAAACCAACTGAGAACCACTGATCTAAATTATCTAATTGGTTATGGAGGTCGTTTTTACTTTCGTTTATTTTCCAGCTCCGTGAGGGTGCCTCATTTCTTGGGATTACAGATCTAGACATGTAACACTCTCCTTTATATATAAATAGCCAACAGCAGTCTGTTTATTTGACTGGGTTACCAGGGCACTGCACAGTCATTTATCAAACTGCTACTTATGTAAATGCAACAGCACAGCAAGGAACAGTGTGGTATCTGTGTACTGAGAGCCAAATGTTTTTGCCGAAAGAAGTTGGACGATGTACCAAAATGCATAAGAAATTATCTGCACATTGCAATCCTTGCCTGCTTCGTCATGATAAATAAAAGGGAGACTCTGATTGGGTTTTAGAGGCGAGGGATTTATAAATCATAATCCATTAGCCTGTAGGCACACCATGCTAATCATTGTGTTTGACATTTCTTAGTGAATCAATACACAAAATTTAAAAATGCAATTTTGCTATTGATTGTTTTTGGATGATAATAGTTGTTATGAAGCATGGAAAAACCAATCATACATGGAGTGCACAATTATTGGCCCCTGGTTCTCAATATTTTCACCTGGGCCTTGTTGTGGCACTCAAGGGAAAAGCAGTTCAGAAAGAGTTCTAACTTAAATCAAACCACTGCAGAGCTATAAAATCCATCAGTGAATCTGGAACTGCACTATAGTTTCCTATTTTATGCATCAGTAAATGAGATTCCCACATAACTACCACCAACACTCTCTTCTAAATTACTAAGCAAATATATTAAAGTTCTGGTTATTTCATTTTCAATAAATATCATACGATTTTTCAAAACTTTGCCCTTACAAAACTTTTCATTTTTGGCTGAACTTATGCATTAAATTTAGCTGGAAATGTGACTTATTCTTTTACTTGTAGTTTTGTGATTTTTAAATTCTCCAGAAGGCAAGAAGGCACATCAAGAGGACCATATAGTGTTGAGAAGAAAATCTAATTTTTAACCTCTTAAACCCCGCAGGCTCACTGCCGGGTGGAGGCACTATATGGCAAGCCGTTTTGACACTTAATACCCTGATGTCCTTGGATGCATAAGTTAGGCATATGTGGTATCATTTGAAAGCTTAGAATCTGATCTTTTCAGAGAACCCCATACGTTTTCCATTTAGTTAAATAAAATAACAGAATAAGGCCAGAAAACGTTTGTGTCACAAATTGGCCCCACCTTGAGGTTACATTGTAGAAATTATTAAAATGAAAATAATTCCTTCACATAGCACTTAAGTCATATTAATTAAGTCACAAATCAAATGAAAGCTCTCATTTTCAGGAATGACAATTTTGTTGCCATAATACCACAGTTTGAATTATTTAAAATATATATAGTCTGTGATATTTCAAAAAAAGACTTGTTGTCTGTGGGTGAGGGCTAATGCGTTAGAGCACCACCTACATTTCAGATCAGTATAATGCGACAGAGGGAAATTTGTTCTTCTAGTACTTGCTGCCATCCAATGGAATAAAATAAGACTTTTTTGTGAGAACACAAAACTGAAATGGTATGCTTTTAAACTTTAGACATTAAAATTAAAAAAAAAAATCTTAAAATTGTAAACATATAATGTTATTTATTAATTATTGCAATAATTTCTTAAAATGTAGGGGGTTATCTGTAAAATGTTATTATTATTTATGAAATTAGTCCACTGTATGTGTGAACAGGTAGCTTTTAAATTTGAGTGTGAAAATTTTTTGGTCTCTTACACATTTAGTATAGTCCAATGATATTAGGAATGAGATGAAAGCAGTTACATGATGGTCAGCAACTGCAACCAGACAAAAACAATTGAAAAGCACCTTGCAGAATAGCATTATTCTCTCTTTTCGAGTGTATTTCAGTTTCAACACTTGGACTTTGTTAGGTGACTAGGTTGTAAACCCACACTTATCTTCATGTTGCACAAGTAGCATCAAACTAAATATTTACTTGTTTGTTAAGAAATTATTTGCTGCAAACCAATTAAATTCTAAGGAATATTTTACAGCCTGTTCCAGAAATCCATGTTCTATATGCTTGCAGAATCGTATTATTGACCAAACTACCAAGACCTTGGCAACAATAGCTTTATGAATGAGCTTTCTTAATTAATTGTCTGCTATCCATATAGTACTGCAACTGGAAGACAAGAGCTCCAACTTTTCAGCCTGGTCTCATGCAATTTATTTGAACATGACAACATTTTTGCAATTAAAAATGTATGTGCTATATATCACGTTTGGCTGCAGGGGTCCAGTTAAATGTCCAGCTGGGGGCGCCAAAATCAAGTAATATGATGTAGTATTTTTTTTTTTAAAACATACCTCCCTAACATTACTTTTGCCTGAACCTAACCAATAGTGTTTTCAAATATAAATGAGACGTTTAAAAAAAGGCATCCTTACCAAATCAATGCCTAAACTTAACCATTAGTGTTTTAAAATATAAATGAGAGTTAAAAAAGACATTCTTATACTTATCAATGCCTAAATCGAACCATTAGTGTTTTAAAATGCAGAAACGAAATGAAAAAGCAAATTTTCTGAAGCAACCACCACATTTTGTGCTGTTTCTATTGTTCTGTAATGTCATGTGTCAGCTTGAGTTCATGGCTGGATTGAAAAATGGTCCAACGCCCTATCAAGTGAACAACCGTGCAAGATGATGTTGAAAAATGTGTATATGTGAATCTGTAAAACAAGCATTAAACTGTATTGTTTTTCAAAAGATTTGTTTGAGTAAAAGTGTGTGAATATCATAAAATATCAGGGCCTGAGTAATAGAGAGAAAAATAAGTACTTATAAAGTCATCACCAGTCATTAAAGACATGATTTTAAAACACACAGTTGTTGTAGTGCCTCTAGCATTAATTTCTCCTTGAAACTACAGGGAAATATACCTGGAGACACGTATAACAAGTTTTGCAAAAATGGGATTGAGTGGATTCTCTCATTATTGTACCGTGATCACTACAGTGGTCTCAGTTACTGACCCTCTGTTCCTTGATGGAGGGAACGAGACGTTGTGTTGATGAGTTGACACTAGGGGTCGCTCCTGCAGAGCCAAGACATCTCTGATCTTGAGAAAAGGCCAATGAGTATTGACGTGTGGAATTTGCATGCCACTCCGCCGGACATATGGGTATAAAAGGAGTGACGCTGCAAATGCACATCAGGTATCGCACTGAGGAGCTGAGCCAAAGACCCGGCGCTTTCAGCGGTTGGTTCAGTGTTGTGGCCGGAGGGACACAACGTCTCGTTCCCTCCATCAGGGAATGGAGGTTATGTCAGTAACCAAGATGTTCCCTGTCTGTCACTCACTCGACATGTGTCGATGAGTTGACACTAGGGGTCCCAATGGAAAACGCCACAAGAGCTGAACCAAGTTACGCAGACTGGCGGTGCGAGACAGGCAGACCTCTGTGTGCCTCATAGCCAGCGCAGCAAGCCGTTGCATAACTACCCCCAACACACTGGCAGGCATGAAGCGGTCCCCTGCACCTAGGGGAATGGCTAACTGCTCAGAAGTATAAGGACTGGCTGGCCAGCTCTGTGACTGCTCTCTCGGCTCCGAAGAAGATATCTGATGTGTACTTGCAGCGTCACTCCTTTTATACCCGTATGTCCAGGTGAGTAGCATTCTCATTGGGCTTTTCTCAAGATCAGAGATGTCTGGGCTCCGCAGGAGTGACCCCTTGTGTCAACTCATCAACACAACGTCGAGTGAGTAACAGATGGGGACCTGTAAATTAAGACCGCCCATTGTCCATGCAACCCACTTTATGTGACATTCTTTTTCCTTCTTACTCACTCTATTTGTCTTATTCCCAGCCGCATACTCTAAACAACATGATACCTGCCAGCCGAGAGATTTAGTTGATGGAAGTTAACAAAGTAAACAAGTCGATTTAGCTAGAAATCAGAATGTAAGATTCTAAGCATGCAATATTTCCTCTCTGTAGATCACTGAGTGCCCTCATGCTGCTTTCTGATGAGAGACTAAAACTGAAAGGCACATAAACTTGATCTCAAAACAACTGAAACTATTGATATAACTCAACATTTGTTCAGTGCTGTATGCTTAAACTTTTTGAATGCTGTATGTTTTAAGATCAGTGCTGTAATGTATATTTTTTATCAGTGCATTCATTCAATGTATTCAATATATACATTTTATAATTGACTACAGGGATGTAGATCTCATTTCAGCTTTGGGTTGGAGATGAAACAGACAATACATTTTACAGTTTGGATATTTCCCTAAGTTGGGGGCATGCCTACCCTTGGACTGTTCTTCCACAACAAAATCTGTCTTGTTGCTTGACTGTAATATACATTTTGGCACACTTTACTGTATGTATTCAGCAATTTGCATTTTCTGTTCTCTGCAAGTTACACACTAGATTAATGTTCTCAGATACAGCTTCTGCAGTTTCCAGAGACATGATCCTAAACTACTTCATTTCTTGCTTCAGCATTAATCAATCCATAGCCACAGTTTTAGAGAGTACATCTGAACTACATCTTATGCGATACAAACATTGCCCCAGTTAGCTATTAGACATCACACCGTGATAGATTTTATGTGTTGCACTCATTTTCCATCCAATTGAGCCATAAGAAGATTACAGTATAAAGGCTTTGACACATGCAAGGCTGCCAAAAATCTTTAATTGCCCTACGACTGTAACGTTCCATGTTGTCTCTTGTTTATGTACCTTCACTCTTAAGTTTCTGGCATCTTTCACACTCCATATTGTCTCTTGTTTATGTACCTTTACTTTTAAGTTTCTGGCACCCGTTACACTCCATATTGTCTTTTGTTGATGCACTCTTATTTTGAAACCATTCTTATGTTCCTGTTTCCCAGTCTTGTCATGTCCTGTTTTCCCTCCTTGTTCTTGTGTCTGGTTTTCATTGGTTTATTGTTTGATTGCTTTATTATCAGTTCTAGTTTTGTCATTGGCTTTAGTTAATCACCTTATTATCCTGTTTAAGTCCTGTTTGTCCATTGGCTGTTGTTTCCCCTGTTCATGTATTTAAGTCCTCATGTTTCCCTTGTACCTTGTCAAGTATTATTGTTGTAACCCTTACCCCTGCCTGATGTCACCCTGATGTTCCTTAGCCTTAGCCCAGTCTGTTTAGTCCTAGTCTTAGTTCAAGCGTAGCCTGTCCCTGTTCCCTGCTCCTTGTCCTGTTCCTGTTTCACCCACAAACTTCAATAAAGCTGCACTTGGGTCCTACTCCTCGCCTTCATCCTTGCCTTGACTGCCTCCAAATCGTTACAACGACATGTTCAATTGTCCTGTGTATTGGCTTGAAACCTTTTTAACTAGCACTAATTTATTTCATGAGGTATGAAGAGAGATTGTTATCCTCTTGGACCATAACAACTCATATTGTTGGTTTGCTCTGTGCCTTGGGCAGTTAAAGAATTGCAAAATAATTAATTCTATATCAAATAACAACACACTTCTTGAGCGATTAAGGACAATGCACTTGCTGTCCTTGCTAAAGGCTGATTTATGCAATGATCGGTGTGATTATTTCAGTAGAATTGCAGAAAATATTGTTTGAGCTTCACAAAACAAATTGAACTAGCCCAATGAGTGTTGCCCTAAACAGCAAAAATTAACTGAGGAAAAAAGAGGAAATTAACTGGTTAATTAAATAATTGATACCTACAGCACATCCCATGCTCTTACTACTCAATAAATAGCTATATCCCCTTTTAAATGTGATATTTCACCAATCAGAGTAATAATAAATTACACTTTACATTTACAGTTTCGATGTTACACATATTTATAATCAATTACAATAACAATACAATTACAAAATGGTCCACAAAATAAATAGGCAACATTTTAAAAGAAGTTAATTCAATATGTAGAATTACTTAGTACTTTTCTGTAAATACTATGTAGGAAAAGTGAAAATCATTGGAAAGCAAGTTATATGATAGACTTTCCATTGTGAAACACTCAAGTGAACACTGCAAATCAGGAATGACAGTGTTCTGATGTTTCTACAGGCTTTCTTTGCCTTTTACTGAGTCCCTCTGAAAATAAAGCTGTCAGCAGTACCTTCTATAGGATATATTTGAACTGGGCCTTTTCTTCCAGGATCAATAATGAGGGTAGGTTGTGTTTTCCTTTTTTGTCTTGCAAGTCAATGTGTTGTGCACACATCTGTTTTAGACAGATCTATAGAAGAAGGATTTACTGCCATTCATAAAATTCTCTAAGATTCAGAGTGAGGAACAAAGAGAATTTAAATCAACCCAACAAATCACAGGGCTGTATAAAGGTGCTGAAACAGAACCCAAGGGGTTTAGGCGAGCATTTTGTTTTTACACTTGGAGACTGCAAAATCATTTCAATACCTGAAAAGCATTTTGAACTCCAACAAGCTTTTTTTATGATCTATTTGGCCTGATCAACCTATTGAAATGTTTCGGCTGCAATCTTTTTAAAAATCGTTGATAACGTCTTTATATATATAAATCAGAACTCAACGTTACAGTGAGGTACTTACATGGGAGGTGAATGGGGCCAATGCGTGAATGTTAAAATACTCACTGTTTCAAAAGTATGTGTATATTAACTTGATTTTAGTGTGATAAAATCACTTACTAACCTTTTCTGTGTAAAGCTACTGTATATCCAATTTTACAACTATGTTGTCATGATAATGAAAGAGAAGCCTAAAACAACTGTATCCATGACGATTTTAGTAATGTTATAGACATTATTAAATATAGTGTGTGTGTATATACACACACACACTACCGGTCAAAGGTTTTGAAACATTTACTCATTAATTGTTTTTTCCACATTTTAGAATAATAGTAAAGTCATCAAAACGATGGAATATCATAAATGGAACTATGGGAATTATGTTGTGACAAAACAAAATCCAAAATAAATCAAAACTGTGTTATATTTTAGCATATTCAAAGTAGTCACACTTTGCCTAGATTTTGCAGAAATGTACTCTTGACATTTTCTTGAGGAATCACCCTGAGATGCTTTTTAAACAGTATTGAAAGAGTTCACATTTATGTTGGGCACTTATTGGCTTCTTTTCTTTATTATTTGGTCCAAGTTATCAATTAAAAAAAAAAACTTATATACAATTTTATTTATTTCAAACATTTAAACATACACCTTTAGATCAAAAGATTTTTAAGATCATGAGAAACATTTCAGTCAAGTGTTTAAAAACGTTTGACCGGTAGTGTGTATATATAATTGTTTTAACTTGAAGAAAACAGGTAAATTACCAAATGAAGCACATTTTAAGGTTAACATTGTTTTTTTTACTGTGGAAAGCTCGTTCAGCACCATGGACAGCGCTTTGCGCACGCTCAAACGCATGAGCAATATTGTGAATTATATATAGAGAACAACTGGGATTTAAAACTTCCCCCCAGTCTTACACTAAGCATTTCCCTTGACAGTAAAATATTGCATACAGTTTAAAGAGCTAATATTGTGTGCGAGGGCAAACAGAGGTCTAGCTGTCACAGAGCAGCTGCGCTGCAGAGGTTTGTCCTCATAACCTGTATTTCGCGTACAGTAAACCTCAGTAGAGCAGACAGGCTCAGACGTCAGCTGAGAAGGAGGTCCACAAACATAAACACGGTGCAGTTCCACTGCACATGAGGACTGTAATCACCACATGGTGGAGCAAAGGGACGCCTATATTCCCACTTCTAAACTGATGAAACGAGCCACAAAGTTCAGCAATTGCAAAAAAGAATCGGCGTGCATCTTAAAAGACCAAAACAGTTCTGCAAATAACTATCCTCTCTATGGATTGCAATCAGTTGCCAAAGCGACACAGCAAATTAAATGTTTCGCTTTGCCCCAGAAAACAAATCCGTAACCAATCCATGTGCACCCGGAACGTACTGCGATGACTGTGTCCAACCTGAGTGTGGTTGGTTGCAGGAGGACGAACAGCGCGCTGTGCCTCAGTGCCGTGGAGGGACATTTGGAGGCGGCGTCTTCCTATCGCACCCTGAGCCCCACAGGGCACCTGCTCGTGGCGGTGTGCTTGGGCTTCATCGGCACTTTCGGATTCGTCAACAATCTCCTGGTTCTCGTGCTTTTCTGCCGCTACAAGCTGCTGCGGTCGCCCATCAACTTTCTGCTGATGAATATTTCCTTCAGCGATCTGCTAGTGTGCGTGTTGGGGACGCCGTTCAGTTTCGCGGCGAGCACGCAAGGGAGATGGCTCATCGGCGAAAGTGGATGTGTGTGGTATGGCTTTGCCAACTCATTGTTAGGTGAGTGTGCGTGGAAAACGCATGTTTTGTAGATTGTCTATTTATACGTGGATGCGTCCGTTTGTCATTTCTGCTTTGGCTCAATGCATGCGGTAAAGATGATCATAACCATAGATTCTCTGGATTAGATCTTAGTTTTGTAAAATTACAATGACTGATTAAAAACTTGTGAATAATAAACAAACATTCCTATAGGCTAATTCTTAGTATTGTCTCCAATTGCATCTTAATAACACACTAACAAAACAAAAATTTGTTGTCCGGCTGCTGATCTCAAATTTCACAATAGAGACTAAAGTCTTATAGTTGAAGAAGCTTCGTTTCTTTCTCGTGTCAGCACGAGCTGGACGCCTCTGTGCTCATAAACACATCGGACTTGTGGGATTCTCAGTCAGCCGATTTGTGATCGAATTAGCACAAAACGCGCACCAGTTCCCTTTGTGTTTTGATCGAGAAGTGAGCATTTTAACTGACTGATTCAAAACTTTTCAGAAACATATCTCCACCTTAAACTCAGATGAAATGAGATTGTACGAGACAAGTTTGTGGCACCTTTAGCAATTCTTAGATTGCACATAAGGCTTTGACCTTGTTTGATCGTTTTCGTTTGACAACGGGGCCGTTAAGACAGAGCGCGTTCTTGCGCAAAAAACCTAGACGCAGGTGTATGTTTTTTAAAAGTTGAAGTGCATCGGTCATATACGTCCCTCTAGCGCATGTTTGCAAAGGAGCACAATTGGAAAACTGCGCGGACGGACGCAAAAACGTGTTCGGTGTGAACGTCTACTCAAGTGCTGCCTTATTAGATGATACATACAAACCAGCTACACGGATAGTGGTTTACATATTGAAATAACACACAGAATGGCCAATATTGCAATTAAACAAAGATATAAACCTGAATGCGAGAAATGGAAGGGAAAAAAAGATCACTGTAAATGCCTTTAGATAATAGCCTATGACATGTGATGCCTAAAGGTTTTCTCCTTGTGTTATGTAATAATAATAATAATAATAATAATAATAATAATAATAATAATAATAATAATAATAAAAAAAAAACATTCCTTTGGAGACTTAAACATGTTATTCACTATAAATACAATGTCATAAGCTACGCATTATCACTGTTTATAATTATAGCTTACTACAAGCACACTTTTCATTCACATGAGATTGACAGATGACAAGGAAGATTACACCAGTTTTTTTTTTTTTCCATTGATTAATATACTGAACTCATTGTTACTTAGAACTCAGTTACTACAATACAGCACTTATAGTATTGTCATCATCATGTAGATGCAGTGTGTGCAGCAGTGGGTTGTGGTCAGGAAAGAGTACTGAAAAAACATACTCAAGTAAAAGTACTGTAACTTCCCAAATAAAATGTACTGTGAGTAGAGTAAAAGTACATGTCTTGAAAACTACTCAAGTAAGAATAAAAGAGTAGATCATTTAAAGGTACTTATGAGTGGTGAGTATTGAGTACTTAGTTTCGAAAGCTCTGCCCCTTTATAATAAACACTGTATGCTGCAATTTCAAAATGTAGCACACATACCATAATTTACATTCACTTTTAAGGCTGTTTGCCAGAAAGTATTTTATAAGTATTTTTGACTGCCAACTTTTAAAATACATAACTTATCTAAGATACTAAACACTACATTAATCAGATTCCAAAAAAATAAAAGGGAGACATGATTACAGAAATGAAAAGATGAAAAAGTTATGTTTCTTTCTTCAGCAGAAAATAAATTAAGATTTTTAAAAGAATAACTCCCAGTGCTCGTGAATGTGTACCAACATTCTGAAGCTCAAAAATCAAACAAGTCAGCATAAAAGTAATCCATAAGACTCCAGTGGTTTAATCCATGTCTTCAGAAGTGATATGATAGGTGTGGGTGAGAAATAGATCAATATTTAAGTCAATATTTATAATAAATTCTCCTCCCTGCTCAGTCAATCTCCTTTCACATGCTTCTTCTTGTGTTTTTGGTGATTCATATTTTTCATGCATATCACCACCTACTGGGCAGGGAGAAGAATTTCTAGCAAAAATGGACTTAAATATTGGTCCCCGTCTGTCACTCACTTTGACGTTGTGTCGAAGAAGCGACACTAGGGGTCTCTCTTGAACCTTTTGCATCTCAGATCTATGAGAAAAGGCCAATGAGAAATTGGCAGACAGAATTTTTATGTCCCGCCCCCGTACATACTGGTATAAAGGGAGAGAAATGCATCTGTTTCATTCAGAAATTTTCTTCGGAGCCCACTGGTTGTGATGCAGCGAGCTGCGAGTCACACACTGTTCCTTCCATCTCTGAGTGCGATTGCTGTTGGATCTACAGCGCATATTAGCAGCTTTCTCCCTTCTCTGCACGGCAGTGCAGCTTTGCCCCTGGGCACTTCGACAGCGCAGTTAAAAGTGTTTATTTCTCTAAAAGAGTTATTTCCTCTAAAAGAGCAAATACACTGCTGGCATTGAACGTCCTTATCAAGACGCATCTTTATAAAGATGCCCTTCTGCCCCTGTGTAGTTCCTGGATGCGGTAGAGTGCTCTCCACTCCTGACGGCCACAGATGCTGTCTCGTGTGTCTGGGCTGATTGGTTCCTCGGGTCTGTGCGCCGCTCACAGCCGCCAAAGGCCACGCTCCATCTGCTCGCCGAGGGCATCCTCCTACGGCTGAGAAACGTGCAGCGCCACCTCAACCCGGGCCCAGCTCTCAGCCCCTGCGTCCAGCGCCCCATAGGAAGCGCACACCCCCCCTCTCGCGGACCCCTTCGAGGACCCGGAAAGCTCCCAAGCGGTCCTGAGATGCCCGACCCAGAGACCAAGATATTCGCTCTGGAGCTGGTAAGAAGACCACTCTGTCCCCCGGTGGAGGGCCGGGAGGAGAATCCTTTGTTGAATTTATTTCATTTGCCGCACCACCTTCGGGCTGCATTACCCATATTCTCAATAAAAGAGCTATTTCCTTTGTCTCTGGGTCACCTGGCCCGCAAATGCCATTCTCACGGCACTCTGCCGCCACACCTCAACAGTCCCAGCACGCTGGATGCAGACCTCTCGCCTTCAGCCCCACGACTGTTCCCCAGCTGGCCGGTTCTGACGAGTCCAGAGGACGCCTCCATGGGACCTCCTCCTCAGTCACTAACCCTCCCCCTGCTGGGTGTGCAGAGCAAGGTAAGAGCTTCAAGTCTTCTCTCAGCACCAGAGCCTCGGGACGCACCCTTTCCTCCCGACGCCACATTACCTGCTCCGCCCCGCTGTGAAGCCACACCAGTTACATCAGAAATAACCGTCCCTTTAGTGCCCATAGCTCAGAGTTTGGACGAGTGGCTCCCACTTCCCAATCCATCACGCTGGCTGGCCAGGACCATTCAACCAGGTGCTCAGGCACCTCAGCCGTTTAGGGCTTCAGGTCAACTGGGAAAAGAGAAAGCTCGCCCCAGTTCAGAGCATCTCTTTTCTCGGCATGGAGTTAGACTCAGTCTCAATGTTAGTGCGCCTCACCAACTAGCGCGCGCAGTCAGTGCTGGAATGCCTTGCTGCCTTCAGACCGGGGACAGCGGTCCCTTTAATGTGAACATCACCCCCGCATGCCGCCAAACGTTCAAACCCTGGACAGACCTCTGCTTTCTGCGGACAGGAGTCCCCTTGCAACAGGTGTCCCGACGTGTCCTGGTCACGACTGACGGCTCCAAACTGGGTTTGGCCCCGCTGCGCTGGCACATCAACTGCCTAGAGTTGTTGGCTGTACTTTTTGCCCTGCGGAGGTTTCTCCCGCTAGTTCAGGGCAAACACGTCTTGATTCGATCAGACAGCACCACCATGGTAGCGTACATAAATCGCCTGTGTTCCCAAACTGCAGGGATTTTTGTGTGTTTGATGGGATTCAAGGAATTCTGCTTTCCAATTTACATTATTAGACTTGCAATTGAGCAGAGGTGTGCATTTGTTTTGGTAGAGGGGCCACATAAGCCATTAAGAAAAGAGAAGATTAAGAGAAGATAAAAAGTTCTGCATAGTTAAATCTTTTAATCCCAAAAGTAGAAGTGCACTCATGCACTCAATAAATGATGCACAATTTTCTGAAGTGTATTCTGATGGGACCATTCTGCGATTGCTTCAAGATTTGCTGCTACATTTCTATCATGTGTTAGTAAAGCTGAATTAAGACTGAGTATAAGTATTAATTGTTTATTTTACCATGCTTCAATTCAGTGATTATTTAGTATTCAATTTAATGCTCTGCATCAGGAGTTTGGTTTAATAGTAAAATAAAATATTCCAAAATTATAGATTCCAAAGGCTTATTTTAAATTTGTTTTATTCTCAGAACATTATCAAACAGTTGACACGCTCATGGGTCATGATGTGAGTCTCGTCAATGTTTGGAATCCATTCGGCACACAAAAGAATAAAACATGCTGCATGACACTGACAAATGATTACTGCCAGAGCAACATTTGCATTCAGGTGAGAGGGACTTCAGCTTTTTACAAATAACAAAAAGAAAAAAACATATTCCTCTCTCACTTGGTTTTGCTCGCGTATCCCCTCCATGTGCGAATAATGTGAAGATCTATTGGGATTTTATTGAAGTTCATCACTGAAAAGGTTTGCTCACAGACTTGGCACTAAACAGCACACGCAGCATCACGAATGGACATGGAGTGGCTGCATCACACTTTTCTTTGAGCAGAATATTGCAATATTGAGCACTTTAAGGTTTTTTCTGAAGAGGAGAGAGCGAGTGCATGGATTCGCATACATGGCTGCCAGATTGCATAAATTAAGTATGACATAAGGTGAAATATTTTCTATTTGTGCAAGTATAAACCTCTAATTGGGGTGATGCATCTATTATCTGGCAACCCTGAGCATATTAAAAGCTTATGGATGCACGATAGGCCCCAAAGCCAGATAAATAAAAAACGTTCATGATAAATCAACCCACGAGCAGTAGTTTGCACTGAGGGTGCTCTAAGGTTCATTTGAGGGTGCTTAGGCCTGGATACCATACTTCCAACAGCCCCATTGCACGCTTCTTTGGGTTTGCCGTGAGTCCTGATCATCTGAGCGACCTCAGGACAGCCTCCAGATGCCTTAGGTGCCACTGCCAATCATTACTGAAAATGATGATGTCATCTAGAAAGGCATAAGCCACGTATGGTCTGAGAATTCTGCCCATGAGCTGCTGAAACATAGTCACAATGTGCCACGAATGGGGGAGAGTGGAGAGGGTTAGGAAAAACCAGCAGGTTGAATGGTCCACGGGACCGGGGAACTGGTTTTAGTAACATAATTCTCTGTTTCTGGGGAATATGAGGGGGGGGGGGGGGGGGTGAGAGAGAGGGAGAGAGAGAGAGAGAGAGAGAGAGAGAGAGAGAGAAGAAGTGGCACTGGACCCACTTCGCTGTCCCTTTCGGTAGCCAGTTGATAAACTGCTCCAATACCATGAGGTTAATCTTTTCCATGATGTCGTGTTCAGCTGCCAGCAGCCACTGAAGAGGTCACAGAGCTGTTAGGCAAAGGCAAACGTCCGGTCGAGCTTACCAAGCATAAACGAGTGGAAGTGCAGGCAGTGTTGCTCAGCGCTGCGGCCGACTGTTGAAAGATGGCTTGTTTCAAGTCCTTGTACAAAAGGAGGTTGGACACAGGATGTTGTTGGGCTTCGAATTGGACTTCCCCAGACAACAGCGGCAGTAGGTGGGCTGCCCACTGGGTGTTTGGCCACTTCCAGGCTCCTGCCGTCCACTCAAAGAGCTTGAGGAAAACCTCCAGGTCATCCCATCTTCACGAGCATGACATGAGGCATGGCCTTAAGGGAATCCGGGGTCGCCCTGAAGACCCCTCCTGGTGTACCAAGCTCTGTAACACCTGCCGATCCTCTGCTTGAGCCTGGAGTAGCACCTCGAACCACTGCTCCTGTTCCATGCGTAGGTCAAGCAGAGCCTGATGTTGTGTTTGGTGGATGCTGGCGAGGGTCTTGAACAGTTCGGCTAGGGGCTAAGACTCCTTAATGGCATTTTCTAACTCCCAATCCCGGGTTTCGGCAGCACTGTTACAGTTCTCTGACTTATTTATGAAGGAGGAAGCGGGAGCTGGGCAAAAAATCCAACATAAATCTTTATTTCTTAACTTTTCAGTCTACACGTGAGGTTAATCTTTTAAAGGTTTTGCTTTTTAGCAACAATGCACACGCAATCACTCTGCTGCGTGCGCCACTCTCTCCCCTCTGGCGGTCTGGACAGCCCTTTTATCCCTCACTCAATGCAACACAGAACAGCTTTTAGAGATAATTTCCCACAGGTATCAATCCTTTCCAATCTTCCTCCATGCCCACATCATCACAGTTGTTTTATACTTGTACAGAGGACATTTAAGATATAATGCAGTTGTCCCCCTACAAGCACACCCGACCCCAACCCAATAATGGAAAATCAGCAAGAGTTAAAGAAATATTCTGGGTACAATTCAAGTTAAACTCAATCGACAGCATTTGTGGCATAATGCTGATGACCACAAAAAAAACTATTTCAACTCATTCCTCCTTTTCTTAAAAAAAAAGCAAAAATCAAGGTTTCAGTGAGGCACTTACAGTGGAAGTCAATGAGGCCAATCTTTTGAGAGTTTGAAGGCATAATTGTGAAGCTTTTATAAAATGTGAATTTTATAAAAGCACTTTTGTTAATTTTTATGTTAAAACAACATTGTGTATTATTTGAGTTGTAAAGTTGTTTAAACGGATGTTTTGTTGGGAATATAGGGTTTACGTTATGTCGCCATTGCAATAAAATTGTAAAACTGGATATGTCTTTACACAGAAAAGGTTATTAAGTGATTATATCACCCTGGATTCATCTTAAAATGCATATTGTCTTATATGCATAAATGCATTAATGCATAATGCGTCTTGTGGCAGAGGTGGGTAGAGTAGTCAAAAACTGAAGTAAAAGTAAAAATAATAATGTTATAAATTTGTCGAGTAAGAAAGTATCCAATAAAGTAGTGTGTAATGAGTTACTTTCACATATAACTTAATGGATGTTTAATCTCCTATATTCCAGTACATGATACACATTTAACATGCATTACAGAATGATTATTAATAATAATACTACTAATATTATTGTTAATAATGGAAATTGTCATCATTCACCACCATGATGTTCCAAACCCATATGAATTATTTCTTCCATGCATCAAATTAAATGGACAGTTCTCCAAAAAAATTTAATGCTTTAATTTTCTCACCCTCATGCCATCCCAGATGTGTGTGATTTTCTTTATTTTGCAGAACACAACTGAAGATTTTTAGAAGAATATCTCTGTTCTGTTGGTCCACACAATGCAAGTGAATGGTGACCAGAACTTTGAAGCTACAAAAAGCACATAGAGGCAGCATAAAAGTAATTCATACTACTCCAGTGATTTTCAGAAGCAATAAGATAGGTGTGGGTGAGAAACATATATATATATATATATATATATATATATATATATATATATATATATATATATATTTATAATATATATATATATATATTTATAATATATAAAGTCCTTTTTTTTTTTACTATCAATTCTCCTCCCTGTCCAGTAGGTGGCAATATACACAAAGAATTGAATCACCAAAAACACAAGAAGGATTTATTAGTAAAAAAATATTTAAATATTGATCTGTTTCTCACCCACAATTATCATATCTCTTTTGAAGACATAGACTAAACCATTGTCATTTGAATTCCTTTAATGTTGCCTTTATGTGCTTTTTGAGCTTCAAAGTTTTGGTACTCATTCACTTGCATTCTAGTATAAACTAACAGAGCTGAGATATTCTTCAAAAAAAAATTATGTTCAGCAGAAAAAATTAATAAACACATCTAGGATGGCCCGAGGGTGAGTAAATGATGCAAGAATTTTCAATTTTGAAAATAATATTCCTATAAGGAGATGTTAGACAGAATGCTGAACTTAATCATCATTACACTGTGTGTGCCCCCCCCCCCCCCCCTCCCCCTCCCCCATATTTTGAGGGAATGGTGACTGAGACTGTCAGTCCCTAACATTCTGTCTAACATCTTCTGGGTTCCACAGAATACAGAATGTTTCACAGGCTTGGAAGAACGTGAGTGTGGGGAAATGATGATATAATATTAATTAAAGGCTGAACTATCCCTTTAAGAATGCTTCTCAGATTTGGAACAATCTGTCAATTAGAAGGGAAGTTTGGAAAGCATTCTCTAGTATTTATTATGGTGAAAAATTTGAACAATATCACACAGTCCCAAGTTATTTATAATGTTTAATTATACACTGAAGCAAGATAATGCTTTATTCATGCTTTCTGTTGTTATTTCACAGCTTTTTACATCCTGCGTGAATTTAGTTGTGATGATCCAGCAATGTCAGTGTCGAAACAATTAGATAATTAGTTCTGTACACTAAGGGTAAATTTTTGTTTGGAACCATAATGTCCATAAGACAAAGCCGCCCGCATCTGTCAACCGCTGTGCACATGCCAGATACACAATCGTGATCAGCAGGGCAAAACATTTGCACATAACGAAGATTTTTACAAGTATTTATACAGTAGGCACTGATATGTTGCAGCGCTAATATAAATATGCTTAGAAACTGAGGTCATAAGAGCCCACAGTTACAAATTCACGCTGAAGATGAATGAGTTTGACCATGACACAGACAAGCCCACATTGTCACAATCTCTAAAATTTACCTCATTGTGTTTCCTTAACTTGGAGCTGCAATTTTAATCTTGAAATATATCCTTGTCTTGGTGTAAAATTAAGGCATTGTGTGCTGTGAAGAAAAGTTGGTTTTGCACGCTTGCTGCTGTAGTGGTGTATGCGAAAAGAGTGACAGCGGGCAGCTGTGAAGTTCCGCTGCCCTATGAGTCCCATTCAAAAATCTCAATAAAATACTTATTTATTAACACGTATTCAATTAAAACCATTAATGTAGCAACAGGAAGGCTACCCATTTTAATTAAGTAAAAGTAAATTTTTTCATCAGAAATTTACTTGAGTAAGAGTGAAATGTACCCACTATAAAGCATACTCATAAAAAAAAAAAATTCTCCCAAAAAGTTAATTGAGTAAATGTAGCATGTTACTACCCACCTAAACTTTTGAAACAGTGTGTATTTTAACGTTTACAGATTGTTGGCTACATTTGCTTCAATTGTTAGTCAGTTGTAAGCATAAGCCTTTTTTTTATGAAAAGGAGGGGACAAGTCAAAATGTATTTTTGTGGTAATCAACATTGGGCCACAAATGCGGTTATTTGAGCTTAACTTGATCATATAATATTCCTTTAAGGACTGACTCTGGATTTCTCGTACCTAAAAGTACATAACAAAGAAAGAGAATAAATATAGTATGAAAGCCTGACATGTCAGACACAAGAATCAACTCAGCACAGTCAATATACTTTTAATATGCCTCATAGCTGCTGCCAAAGTGCCAGTTTTGAATTAATAACAGTTCATGAAACCTGCCCTTCTGAATGTTTTGCCTGATGAAAAGTACCCTTGGTTGAAGTCCATGTGATTACCAGTAGCCTGGTAAAAGAATGTTATATCTGGGCTATTTACACCTAAATTATCTTATCACTCAAGACTTTCACCTACTGTTGCACTTGTGTACATGGTAGTGTGACAATAAAGGGATTTGATTTGATTTGAACATGAATGAAATACTGTATTTATGCTTATATTTTCTGCAGGCATTGTGTCCCTCATCTCCCTGGCTGTGCTATCATATGAACGCTACTGCACGATGATGGGTCCCACGGAGGCTGATGCCACCAACTACAGGAAGGTGGTGGGTGGGGTGGTGATGTCCTGGGTTTACTCTTTAATTTGGACTCTGCCCCCCCTCTTTGGCTGGAGCCGTTATGGGCCAGAAGGCCCTGGGACCACCTGCTCTGTAGACTGGACATCCAAAACAGCCAATAACATCTCTTACATCATTTGCCTCTTTATTTTCTGCCTCATTGTCCCCTTTATAGTCATTGTCTTCTGCTATGGTAAGCTGCTTCATGCAATTAAACAGGTGAGTAAAACATTGATTGAAATTTGTTTTGTTCTCTCTCTCTCTCTCTCTCTCTCTCTCTCTCTCTCTCTCTCTCTCTCTCTCTCTCTGGAGTTCTGCAGTTGTCTTTGGTAGTTCAGTGTTTGATTAAGGTCAGGATGTTTGTCATTTTGCAGCTGTTTATAGTCTATTCACTGCAGGAAACACACTAAGGTTATGTTCCTTGCACAAGGGCACATTGCTTATAGGGATCTCTTCCCCTCAGTTCTGGTTTCCAGCCAAGATCCTTAACCACTAAGACACCACAATCCTGTGAGTTCACCAGGTGTATTTTAAGTGTTGGTTGAAAATGCAAGTCATGGTCAAAAGTTTTACACCTAAAGAAGTTAACTGTACTTTTGAAATAAAATTGTCTGAAGTAATTTATTCTCACAAGAGATAATGACTCCAGTCATATCAGTAGTCTTACCAAAAGCTGATTTATTTTACATTACACTGGGTTGTCTCATGGTGGTCACCATGTTGAGATTACATGAGCAAATGAAATACTACGTATTTTGTCTTGTTATGCTCTTTGAAGCATCTTTCGCCCAAGGAATAAATTAACCATGGTTGACTGCCAATAGTGCATGTCTACAATGGCAACAGTAACTGTAAACCAAAGTCCCTTTCAAGGCAAATCATTCCACTCTCAGAAGTCATTAGAAATCTCAGAAATGGCTGGTTAATATTATGATCAAACAACATATTTTAAATTAGCATAAAAGTCTGACAACAATGGTCTCATAAAATAACACACACACACACACACACACACACACACAAACAAAACATTTGTGAATAAAACTCCCACTAATTTGCATGTGTGTACCTATAAAATTGCATTCGGTTAAGTGTAAACTCACAATAACTTCAGAATTACAGTCTGTCTTTCTCTTCCACTCAATCATTTTTCTCACTCAATAGTTGTCACTCCATACTCTTCTTTAAAATGCCTCCCCAGTTAAGTGAAAGCTCAGCACTGTTATTTAGCCATCAGCTGCTTGCACCTTACTCTCAATGTCTCAATCTCTGGTGTCATTCTACAATCAATGAAGACATTCTGAGATTACTACCTTCACAAACACATGCATGAATAACAACAAATTTTGTGCAGCTCAAGCCAGAAATGCATCTTTTAGCACTTTATCTATTCATTAATTTATTGCGTCTGTACTCTGAACACAAATCTGGCAGCGTCCTCCTTCGAGTGAATTAATAAAGTAGACTGGCTGATAGTGTTGTATTCCCTATTTAATAAAATTATCTTCCTTCAACTCTATGAAGCAACATGGGCAAAATCAATTCATCTGCTTTAAGACACCAAATACTTTCTTGGACTTATCACAGATGAATAATCATTTATGAAAAAATTCAGAGGAGAAAGAGTTATGAGCTCAAGACAATTGCTTCTGTCTTGGCTTTCTGGTTTTGCTCAAAATCATTCATAAATGTCACCTTTGGGAATTATATGATTGGAATTAAATTTTTCATTGTATCAAAACAAGACTCTGGGGAAATCTTTTGATTAATTAGTATCTTGGAGAAATTTGAATGTTACTTGTTTTGTACTTTTTGTTGACTGCAAAATAATAATAGGGTCTCAGGAAGTGTTGACATCCACACTGCCAGCCCAGCGACATGTGACAATACATTACAAATTTTAATTAGCGAGGTCAATTGGCTGCTGTTATATGTTAGCTTGGAAACCCAAGTACTGTAGACAAAAAATGTGTAGGCTCTCCCTTTTTATCCCTTTCTCCCCCTTTCCCTTTTCTCAAATGGTTCAAGTAGGTTTTTTTGATAATCTGTCGTGGTGCGAGCTGCGAGGCAATCGTCTGTGTTGTGCGATTGCTATCGGGTTCTTGAACAATGTATTGCTTGTGAGGAAAGGCAATCAGTGGAGTTTCTGGTGCCTCCCTAGGGTAAGATGTTGCTCCCCTTGGAAGTTGGTCCCTTATGCAGACTGCATAATATGCGTATATAGAGAGTGGTGGCCCTGATACTTCATCTAAGACTATTTTTAAATAGCATTTAGCTAATTATATTTTAATTACAGCATGCATGCCACTTTTATGATCTAATATTAATTGTGAGACTGCATGCATCATTTGTACTTACTATAAAAAATTAGTGAAAAACAATAAAAAAAAAATGGATGTTAATAATCAATCTTGATGTTAATAAAAAAAGTAAATGGGCATGTTATATGTCAACTATCCCTAAACGTATCTCCGTTAAATTTACGAGACTATTTGCCATTTAAGAGAAAATCTTTTCATTAATATGTTTCTTGGAAAGTTTGTGGTACTTATTTGACATAATCTTAATCCTTGTTTTCATCCATATTTTACATTGATCACAACCACAAATCGCTTTGATTGCTGTTTCTGCATGTTTTCTAAACCATCAACTTAGTATTTAAAAAAGCATTTAAAATGATCTCCAATGTTGAATGTTTGTTTACTAGCAATTTCCAGATGTTCTGATTCCTGCTAGATGTCAATTCAACAAAACTGGCAATTGCTGGCATCAAATGTCTTCAAACTATTTATTGTCAAACAATGATTTTGTTCACATAACTGTAAAAGCACACTTCTGTGGTTTAAAGGGATCATTCACACAACAATTTAAACGATCTTATCATTTACTCTCATGCCAGGTGTGTATGACTTTCTTTCTTCAGCAGAACACATTTGAAGAAAAATAGAAAAATATGTATCTCAGTAGGTCCTTAAAATGCAAATGGATGGTGATTTCAACTTTTGAAGCTCCAAAAATCATAGGCAGTCAGCATGAACGTCATCCATATGACTCTAGCGGTTAAATTAATGCCTTCTAAAGCAAAACAATTGCGTTTGGTGTAAAAATATCAATATTTAAGTACTTTATAACTATAAGCCATCGCTTCTGAAAAAATTCACGAGAGGGTGGAGATCATGCGGTGAGTTGTGTGACCTATTTGCATTGGCAAGTTATGGACATAATCTCATGTTTTTCTCTTGGTTGAGACATCCAGGATAAGCACACAAGTACACCATTCTGAGTTAAGAAACAGATACAAATACACTTCTAAAACAAAACCAACTAAGCTTCTGTACAGCTTTCCTTCTACTCAGTTGTAAACAGTGCTGCTCTTCCAGGTGTGTTGCACATGGATCAGTTCTTGCGTGTCTCACAATGCAACTTTCAGATGACCATTTACATTTACATTTATGCATTTGGCAGACGCTTTTTACAGTGCACTTATTACAGGGACAATTCCCCCGGAGCAACCTGGAGTTAAGTGCCTTACTCAAGGACACAATGGTGGTGGCTGTGGGGTTCGAACCAGCGACCTTCTGATTAGCAGCCCTGTGCTCTAGCCACTACACACACCACCACCTCTATAGTCCTGACCAGAATCTATTCAAATATAAATATCTCTATAATCTATAACAACCTTAAACATTTCAGCTAGGACCATTTTCGTCAAATGATTAGTTCACTTGAATACTTGAACGAGTGCAGAACACAAGACAGATGTTGAGAAAACTAAAAGCAAAGTGCCATACAAGTGGGAATGCATATTGCCGCATGTTATCCAAGTTTATCACATGACACATTTTTCCTCCATGCAGCCCTAGTGGTCAAGTCTTAATTTTTTTGTTCTTTAGAAATTCTTTTAAAAAAGGTTCATTTTTAATATGGTGTGCCAGAGAAATAAGAAAAGAGACTTGTTATATGAGGTAAGGTAATAAAGCTATTTTGCCTATATTACCAGACTGACTTTCTCACCTTTTCTTAATACCAACATTTTGAATATTATCTTTGCTGTATGTCCCCGTCAATCCAAACTTATGTCCTTGAACTAGTTAGAACTGGGACACCCCCCCAAATTAACTTCCCAGACTCAGTCCCCCTGCACCCCCATTTCTAGTCCTGATTAGCAAACACATTTGTATTCCAATGATTAAGAAATGTTATTAGGATATTTTCACCATTACATCATGATTTGCATGAAAACATTTGTGCATTCATACAGAATATATCCTGCTTCAAATCTGGCCAGGCCCTTAAATTGACCATATTGGTTTAATTTTATGTATTCAGGATGATTCAGTCATGTTAAATCTGACACAATGATTAATCTTAAATCAACCTGAATTAATTAGTCAAGTGTGCTTTAGCCATAGCGTGATTTCAGACTAAACCAATTAAGAAAAGTGGTCTTTGTTCTCATTGATTGTCACAGTTAGTGTTCACTTGAATACATGAACGAGTGCAGAACACAAGACAGATGTTGAGAAAACTAAAAGCAAAAGTGCCATACAAGTGGGATCTGTGGATGGAGGAGGATGTTATGTGCTCCTTGCATCCATTGCAATGGAAAGGCAAGTAAATGGGTAAACGACTTAACTAGGACCTCTCTGATAAGCATCTGAATTGTATTGGTAGACGTCATGATCAGCTGATTATGAGCTTGACTCACGTGACTTGCCTAAATGGATGCTACATTTGATTTTGTTTGTCCTCTAAATAATACGCTTACTTGCGTGCATGTATGGATGTGTTGTGTGTATTTCTGGATTCAGGTGTGCATTTGCAGATCTGTTGCATGCATTTGTGGGAGGTTTTGATACTGTTTTCTCTTAAAACGTGCCTTAACTGTAATCACTACCTCTTTTCGGGTTAGACATCATAATTTCTAGACAGCCTTTACATTGAATTCAATAAAGCCAGGATCATGTCTTGTAAGTACATGTAGATCTATCCATGTCAAGGTTTCTGTTATTGGATCTGTTAAAGTAATGGTTTCTGTTACTTTAATAATTTCGGCCCAAATTTCAGGAACACTTTACAATAAGGTTCCATTCGTTAACATTAGTTAATACATTGGGTATAATGATCAAACAATGAAAAATATATTTTTTTACATTTTGCGGCGACCCACCGGGAAAAGTCCTGGTTCTCCCTATGGGCAGTCCACCCCTGGGCTAAGCCTAAAGCCTGCTTTGTTCAGGAGGCCTACTTTTTCAGATACAAATTTAAGCACGTATAAATAAGCAATATGAGAAAAGATTATGTGGGGGTGAGCGGAGTTGTAAAGCAGAAAGTAGGGAAAAAAGTAAATGTTCCATTCCCCTCATAATTTTGATTATCTTGTCATTTTGCAATGTAAATTGTTAATTTAACATTTGTTTAGATTCCCATTTGTTTATTGGTGGATAATACATTTTACAGAATGTCAATTTATGTCCCTTGGATATTATTTTCTCAAGGTAAATCTTGAAAAAGAAAACATTTTATATTGGCTAATTAATCTTAGGTTTATTGGAACGCATATTGCCGCATGTTATCCAAGTTTATCACATGACACATTTTTCCTCCATGCAGCCCTAGTGGTCAAGTCTTAATTTTTTTGTTCTTTAGAAATTCTTTTAAAAAAGGTTCATTTTTAATATGGTGTGCCAGAGAAATAAGAAAAGAGACTTGTTATATGAGGTTAGGTAATAAAGCTATTTTGCCTATATTACCTGACTGACTTTCTCACCTTTTCTTAATACCAACATTTTGAATATTATCTTTGCTGTATGTCCCCGTCAATCCAAACTTATACCCTTGAACTAGTTAGATCTGGGACCCCCCCCCCCCCCCCCCCAAATTAACATCCCAGACTCAGTCCCCCTGCACCCCCATTTCTAGTCCTGATTAGCAAACACATTTGTATTCCAATGATTAAGAATTTTTATTAGGATATTTTCACCATTACATCATGATTTGCATGAAAACATTTGTGCATTCATACAGAATATATCCTGCTTCAAATCTGGTCAGGCCCTTAAATTGACCATATTGGTTTAATTTAATGTATTCAGGATGATTCAGTCATGTTAAATCTGACACAATGATTCATCTTAAATCAACCTGAAACAATTAGTCAAGTGTGCTTTAGCCATAGCGTGATTTCAGACTAAACCAATTAAGAAAAGTGGTCTTTGTTCTCATTGATTGTCACAGTTGTCAGTGCACACAATTACACAATGTATGCCATGCTGCTCACCACAATGTTTCATTAAAATGCACATAGTTCATTCTCACAGACCACCCATTAATTCTGACTAAACCTGCTACCAATGTCACTACCTCATATCACATCTTCTATTATACACAACTCTGTCAGTCATGCCACAATGGCTTTGTTACCAGCCTGAAGGCACGTGTCAGAACAGGGGGTCTGGAGACATGTGTTTATCAGAAGAAGCTGGGGATGTGTAAATATAATTTCTAAATATGGAACGGCTGTATTGCTTCATGGTTCTTCACCGGTCTGGGGAATGTAGCTACCTTGGCCGGCACTGGTGTGATTAAGCAGTGTTTTAAGACAGTGTTGTGTAGAACATGACTGAACTCAGAGCTTGGCCTCTGGAACTGCATGTGTTTTCATGCCTATGGAGACAATGGATGGGCCGGTTGGGACAATATTAGCCCTGCAGCAGCTGTGTGGAGGTTATGGTCTTGTCAGCTGAATGCCTCGGGCACAGGCTACTCACACACACATACAAATACACACATAATTTTACAGCCTGGGGACTGACACTACAACCTGCATGGGGAAAAATGCTGTGTGCTTAGTATTAAATTATAACCTATAGTCATAATAACAGCTTCTACACTTGTATGAAGTCAATCAAGTAAACCTAGAAAGTACTATTATTATTATTATTATTATTATTATTATTTAAAAGTCTATTCCAAGCAACCACGTGTAATAAATTCAACATTAGTTGTGAGGAGGATGTTCAAGCTGATTATTGTGCTAAATTCAAATCGTCTCTTGTAAAACATGACATTTACTTATCCATCCATCCATCCATCGTCAACCGCTTATCCTGTGCACAGGGTCACGGGGGGCTGGAGCCTATCCCAGCTAACATTGGGCGAAAGGCAGGGGACACCCTGGACAGGTCGCCAGTCCATCGCAGGGCCATGACATTTACTTAATCTATCATTAATTATTGACAAATTAGCGATTCTTTCATAGTAGATGGTTATAGTACAACATCAGAAAATAACAAGTTAAAATTGAATCTATGTAAAAGAACACAGAATGCCGTAGCTATCCTGTCAATTATAGCTGTTGCTCAAAGTCCTTAATAATAGCATGGGTGTTTAGAATGATATGATGGTAAGTTAATGATGACAGATTGTTCATTATTACTTTAACTTTAAGTTACAGCAGCTATGTATCAAAGCAATACTAATTGTGACATTAAAATTGTTTTATAACTTGTTATAAGAGTGACTTTACAGATACTTGTAAAATCTGGCAGTGGCCCTGATCTCACAGTGAAATCAGAAACAGTAGACTTTTCTATATATAAAATCGGTCAGTGCTTTCCGAAATCAAACATTGCCCAAAGTGGCCAAAGCGGTAAGTGTTGTTGAGTGTTTGAGCTTCTGTAGGTTTAATGTCTACAGAAGGGCTCCAGAAGCAAGTTGTTTTTAACTGGACAGGCTGTTATACAGTGAAGAGGAATGCATGTTTTATAAACGATACCCCCCAAACCCAGCCCCAAACCTAAACCTAACCAACCATCAATGGAGTAAAAATGTAATGATAGAGGGAAAAATTCAAACTACTAATTGCGCTCGTCACTGATTATGCATACACGGTTTCAATGCAGGAACCAAACCTCAGTCTCCGACGCTGCTGACATAACAGACCTCCATTTGCACCACAAGGGAAGGTAAACAAAATGTCTGATAGGAGATGCGGCTTAATGTGGCTGATCCTAGGGTACCAGAACTCCAAGAAACAACATACTGACTTCCTGTGTGATCTCATGCTAGTGTACTGGAGCTCTCGGAAGCAACATGCCAACTTCCCATTAGATCTGATCCTAGGGTGCTGGAGCTCTCGGAAGCAACATACAGACTTCCCATGTGATCTGATCCTAGTGTACCAGAACTCTCAGAAACAATATACCAACTTCCCATTTGATCTGATCCTAGGGTACTGAAGCTCTCGGAAACAACATACCGACTTCCCATGCAATCTGATCCTAGAGTACCAGAACTCTCAGAAACAACATACCAACATCCCATTTGATCTCATGCTAGTGTACTGGAGCTCTCGGAAGCAACATGCCAACTTCCCATTAGATCTGATCCTAGGGTGCTGGAGCTCTCGGAAGCAACATACAGACTTCCCATGTGATCTGTTCCTAGTGTACCAGAACTCTCAGAAACAATATACCAACTTCCCATTTGATCTGATCCTAGGGTACTGGAGCTCTCGGAAACAACATACCGACTTCCCATGCAATCTGATCCTAGAGTACCAGAACTCTCGGAAACAACATACCAACATCCCATTTGATCTGATCCTAGGGTACTGGAGCTCTCGGAAGCAACATGCCAACTTCCCATTAGATCTGATCCTAGGGTGCTGGAGCTCTCAGAAGCAACATACAGACTTCCCATGTGATCTTATCCTAGTGTACCAGAACTCTCAGAAACAATATACCAACTTCCCATTTGATCTAATCCTAGGGTACTGAAGCTCTTGGAAACAACATACCGACTTCCCATGTGTTCTGATCCTACGGTAACGGAACTCTTTGAAACAACATACCGATTTCCCATGTGATCTGATCCTAGGGTACCGGATTTCTCAGAAACAACATACCGACTTCCGTGCAATCTGATTCTAGAGTACCATAACTCTCGGAAACAACATACCAACTTCCCATTTGATCTTATCCTAGTGTATTGGAGCTCTCGGAAGCAACATACCAACTTCCCATTTGATCTGATTCTAGGGTACTGGAGCTCTCGGAAGCAACATACAGACATCCCATATGATCTGATCCTAAGGTACTGGAACTCTTTGAAACATCATACACACTTCCTGTGTGATCTGATCCTAGGGAACTGGAACTCTCAGAAACAACATACCGACTTCCCATGTGTTCTGATCCTAGAGTACCAGAACTCTTTTGGGAAAAACATAACAACTTCCTGTGTGATCTGATCATAGGTTACCGAAACTCTCAGAAACAACATACCTCTTCCTGTGTGATCTGATCCTAGGTTACTGGAACTCTCAGAAACAACATACCGACTTCCCATGTGTTCTGATCCTAGGGTACCAGAACTCTTTTGGGAAAAACATAACGACTTCCTGTGTGATCTGATTATAGGGTATTGGAACTATCAGAAACAACATACCGACTTCCCATGTGTTCTGATCCTAGGGTACCAGAACTCTTTTGGAAACAACATAATTACTTCCTGTGTGATCTGATCCTAGGGTACTGGAGCTTCTGTAAACAACATACCGACTTCCTGTATGATCATGTTACCCTCTCAAACTTCCCTCACACAAGCTTATGCTTCCTCTGATTCTTGTGAGCAGCTTGTAATTAGCGTATTTTTCATGTATGGGGATGAAACATCCTTGAAGTAGTGGAGATTATTTCTGGAAGATTTCAGCAGGTGTCATGTGCAAGCCATGAGGCTGAGAGTGGCATTTTGTATATAAGCATACAATATAGAGGTTGATCGATGTTATCCCAGCATAATGAATGTTCCAAAGAATATCTTTGAATAAAGAGTATCCAAAGATAAATATGACCTTCTATACAAAGGCATTTACATAAATGTAAGAAATTTGCTAACATTTATTTAGTGATCTAGAAAATTAAAAGAATCTTAAATATGTTTTTCTTCATTTAACAATATAACTTCTCTTTGTTTTAAAATGTTAATGTTTTAAGTTTATTAATAAATAATAATAATAATAATGGCAACACTTTACAATAAAGTGCCATTTGTTAACATTAGTTAATGCAATATGTATAATTAATTATCAATTAACAAAATATTTATTACAGCATTTAATAAGCTTTGTTACTGTTAGATAATAAAATAACAATTATTCATTGTTAGTTCATATTGCATTAACAAATGATAACAAATACAACTTTAGGTTTTAAAAACGTATTATTTAATGTTGTAATTAACGTTAAAAAACATTAATAAATGCTGTAAAAATTATGTTCATTGTTAGTTGCCATCATACCACTCAGGAAGGGGACACATTCTGTCTCACAATGGACCTTGTGTAGATGCTGGAGGAAACAGTTTGACAAGTATCTATATCCACAGTAAAACGTGTCCTATATCGAAATAACCTGAAAGGCTGCTCAGCAAGGAAGGATACAATGTTCCAAAACCTCCATAAAAAAGCCAGACTACAGTTTGCAAGTGCACATGGGGACAAATTCTTACATTTCTTTGGAGAAATGTCCTCTGGTCTAATGAAACAAAAATTTAACTGTTTGGCCATAATGACCATCGTTTTGTTTGGAAGAAAAAGGGTAAGGCTTGTAAGACAAAGAACACCTTCCCAACCATGAAGCATGGGGTGGCAGCATCATGTTATGGGGGTGCTTTGCTGCAGGAGGGACTGGTGCACTTCACAAAATAGATGGCATCCTGATGAAGGAAAATTATGTGGATTTATTGAAGCAACATCTCAAGACATCAGCCAGGAAGTTAAAGTGCGGTCGAAAATGGTTCTTCTAAATGGACAATGACCCCAAGCATACCTCCAAAGTTGTGGCAAAAAAAAATCTGTAGGCAGAACTATTTCTGACATTTCACATTCTTAAATAAAGTAGTGATCCTAACTGACCTAAGATAGGAAATGTTTTCTATTATAAATATGAGGAATTGTGAAAAACAGAGTTTAAATGTATTTGGCTAAGGTGTATGTAAACTTCTGACTTCAACTGTAGCTCAGCAATTTGCATTTCATTATACAGACTAATCATAACTAAAGTTCATGGGGAATAACACTGTAATGTGATTCAATGGAAAGGAGGAGGCAAGAACCGGCTTGTCAACATAAATAATATTTTAATTATGAACTTAAAACAAAAGACACAAACACACACATGACGGACATGTCCGTAAATGATCTCTCTCTCCCGCACCACCGTCTACCATAGGCCTTTATCCCTCTCGGAGACTTGATTAGCCTGATACGGGACCGGGTGTGTATCATCACAACCCGGCCCCGCCCTCCGCCCTGCCACAAACACCTTACAATATTTGGCCACTAAGGAACAAATTATTCCAGGAAAGCAGCTTTGCTATTCATTCACTGTTGTTTTATTTAATAATAACAAAAAAAATGGTGTGAGTGGGTTTGATTGACACAATAAGGCAAATGTAAATTATTCACCTGTGAGAGATCTCTTTGCATGTGGCTTCTTTTGAGACTGAGTGATATTTAAAGTACTGGTTGTGCCAGTAACTTGACTCCTTGAATTCAATTTGAGGAAAATCTTTGATTGCTGACAGGGTACACATCTCACAATCTGTCCCATCATCCATACCTCATCAATAAAGCCAGTGTCCCATGCCTGTAATTTACATTCAATTACAGTATTTTGTGTCTTACTCCTCGGTTTGTTGCTGGTATTACGGCTGACAGCGTAGTCTCTCAGATAATTTTCTGTGATTTATTGAAGCCCAATCCCTTTGTGAGAAAATTGTGAGGTTTCAGAAGGGAAAGGTAATCAGAAATATTTATTCAAATGTCAGTTGTCTGTTTGGAAGGGAAAACACTTTGAATTCATAGCACACCAAATAATACTTGCAGGGCAACAGATTGCTCTACAGCTGGACATGAGTACATCATATATTGAAGTGTGAAAAAATTAGATGTTCAAATGATTGGGATCTTACAGCACATACTTTTTAACAAGGTGACAATAATCAAGTTCCTGCTGCATCAAGACAAGAAAAGAAAAAATTAGCAGCATAAAAAATGATATTGTGCTTTGTGAAGCATTTGGACATCACATTGATAAAGCGATCATACTTTCAGAGAGAGGACTCAGAAATGACAGGTAGCTCTCTGAAACTGTTAAAAAGGTTCAAATTCCATAATATTAAACATAGTCAGTTCCTTTACCTTAATATCACCTTATTAAGTGTTGGACCATTTACTCAAAAACAAAAGGCAGAGGCTATTTGTGCCAATAGTGTAATGCTATTTGCTGTTTGCATACAGTGGCACACACTGTTTGCATATCTAATTAAATACTAGCATTCAGTATTGGGGCATCACTGCTGCATGTTTATTGTATATCTGAGTCCCACAGATACCCTACACCTGCCACTATGGCCCTAATAAAGTCATTTTATGATTGTGCTTTAAGTTTCATGTCATAACCATGATATTTAAATTCTGTCAAACAAATCTTAAAGAATTTGGTGTCCTATTAGCAGAGGTGGGTAGTAACATGCTACAGTTACTTGAGTAACTTTTTGGATTTTTTTTTTTTTTTTTTACTTTTAGAGTAGGTTTAAAAGTGATTACTTTTACTCTCACTCAAGTAAATAAAAAAAAATAAAAAAACTTTTAATTTGTGACAATGGGCGGCATACCTGTCGTTACTTTTAGGGATGCACCGATCCGATGCCTGGATCGGTATCAGCTCCGATACTGAGGCTTTTAGACGGAACTGTTATCGGTCCGACGAGCCAGATCCAGAACCGATACTGTGTTAGTCATGTTTGTTACTGTCAAGCTCCAAAAATTATAGAAAAGAACCATAAAAACACAATTAATGTAGTTCATATGACTTGTGCATTTAATTCAAACCCATTTGAAGATGTGCAATAGCTCTGAATCACAAAAGGCTGTGTTTATTATGTAAATATGTAAAATGCATGTGCAGCTGCAGTGCGTCAGTGAATGGCGCTGCTCTGTTTACACACACTCGCGGCTATTTTTAGCCTTCACAACGGTGCACAATATTTGAGCGCTACTCACAAACAACATCTTAAGATGTAGATGCTCAGCAGTTTGGTTCATTATGCATTTAGAAAGGCACTGGAGGTGCATTTTACCAGAATTTGAATAAGAAGCCTACAAACAGACACACTTAAAGGACTTCCTGGAGAGTTCAGAATATAAAAATAAAAGCGTGAGGGTTAAAAAGTTAAAGGTGCACGATTGAAATATATTACAATATATTACTATTATAATATATTAATATTTGTTTACAATTTATAACAACATTTAAGTTGGATGGGTTCCAAAAAATAACTGTGTGAATGAAAAGTGAGCTGATGTAAACTCTTACAACTAAATAGAACAAAAAAGAGATCTGAAACCTTTAAAGTACAGATACAAGTTGAAAAATGTTTGCAAAAAAATAAAATTAAAATAAATATATAAATGCTTCTTTTCTACTGATGGCTTATACTGGAATTACTGTTCATTGCTGCTACATTATCCAGTATATTAGGTAATAATATTATAATAATGTTGCTGTGTCTGGTGCGTACTCTTCGAATTTACTTGGATCACACGCAGAGCTTTAGAAGCTCCGAGCAGCTCTTTGTCTGCTTTGGTGGACAGCGGAAAGGAAGCGCTGTCTCCAAACAGAGGATTGTTCACTGGGTTATCGATGCCATCACCATGGCACACCATGCCCAGCATGTGCCGCCCCCTGCTGGCCTGCGAGCCCACTACCAGGAGTGTTGCGGCCTCTTGGGCGTTGTTCTACGGCACCTCTCTTGCAGACATCTGTAGAGCTGCGGGCTGGGCAACACCTAATACCTTTGCAAGGTTTTATAACCTCAGGGTTGAGCCAGTTTTGACCCGTGTGTTATCAGGTGACACAAACAGGTAAGTTCGGATCAGCTGGCTGGGTGTATCGCTTGCGCATAGCGCCTTTCCCCTCCCTTGAGGTGAAAACATACGCTTTCTTCCCAGTTGCATTTGCAAAAATTCCTTTTCCTTGGGGAGAATAATAGAGAGAAGGTTACGGCTAGGCCAGCCAGTCCTTAAACTTCTGAGCAGTCCCCGAGGTCTAGGGGACCGCTTCATGCCTGCCAGTGTGTTGGGGGTAGTTACGCGACTGCTTGCTGCGCTGGCTACGAGGCACACAGAGTTCTGCCTGTCTCGCACCACCAGTCTGCGTAACCCGGTTCAGCTCTTGTGGTGTTTTCCATTGGAAGCCCTAGTGTCAACTCATCGACATTACGTCGAGTGAGTGACAGTTAGGGAACGTCTCGGTTACTGATGTGACCTCCATTCCCTGATGGAGGGAATGAGATGTTGTGTCCCTCCGGCCACAACACTGCACCAACAGCTGAAATGGCTGGGTATTTTGCTCGGCTCCTCAGTGGGAAACCTGAATGTGTGTTTGCTGCGACACTCCTTTTATACATGTATGTCCAGGGGAGTGGCATGCAAATCCCACACAGCAATTCCGATTGACCGTTTCTCAAATATCATAGATGTCTGGGCTCCCAAGGGTGACCCCTAGTGTCAACTCATCGACACAACTTCTCCTTCCTTCCATCATGGAACAGAGGTTACATCAGTAACCGAGACATTTTGCAATGCCTTCATTTAACACAAAGACAAGCTGAAATTTCAAGATTAAAATTTTAACTTCAATTTAAGGCAGCATGTCAAGGTAAGTTGTGGCTCTCATGCTAACACAGGCTTTTCTGTGTAATGTGATGGTCATTTTCAGGGTGATTCCGTTAATATGGGCTCTTATGACATCAGTTCTTAAGTGTTCATTTGTAAATCAGTGCAGCAATATATCAGTGCACTTTGTCCTGCGTCCGGCATGTCATGAGCAGTATTTACACATTTACCCCATGCCCTTGTGGGGGTACTGGAAACTATCATGGCTACTTCGGGCTAAATGTTAAATGTACATGCCTTTTGCTCTGCTGTTCACTTGATTGACAACTCGAGCATGAACACAGCAAGGTTCGTGGGGCGTGTGGCGATCATATGGAGAAGAGAGTGGCTATGTCTGAAATCGTTCACTCATTCACTCTTTCCTATATAAAGTAGTGAATGGCAGTGAGTGTACTTTGTCTCAGCAGTGAGTGAACGAAATGAGAGAGTGAATTCGGACACTGACATTGATTGTCGGAGCTCTTGGGCTGTCACAGAAACAACATTACATATGACCTTTTAAAATACAAATAATTTTAAAATGTATGTCTTTCTTATTAAATAATATATTAATACAATAAATCTTCATTCTGTTTGTCATTTTTAATATATATGTTAATATAAAGACTAAACACATTTTAACAAATGGACATTATTGTATTTATTTGTTATACTTTAGTATCTTTAAACTTTATAAACCTACATGTTATAACCAAATATTTAAATTATCCACAGAATTATAATTTCCACTGTATGCAGCCTCCTGAGTTAAAATAATATCACCTCATTTAATTCAAATCAAGAATTCTTCAGCTTAATGCAAAATTCAATATAAATATATATAATGAGTACAGTGGATAGGAGGCGGTTTCAGACACAGCGTGTTCCATGACGGGTTCAAATGTTTTCAAAGCTCTCTTCTTATTGACAAATTCATCCAGATCTGACAAGAGCCCTTAAAGGGATGGTTCACCCAAAAATGAAAATTCTCTCATTTACTCACCCTCATTCCAGATGTGTATGACTTTCTTTCATCTGCTGGACTCAAATTAAGATTTTTAGAAGAATTTCTCAGCTCTTTTGGTCCATACAAGGCAAGTTAATGGGTTCCAACATTTTAAAGCTAAAAAAAAAAAATCATATGAGTCAGCATAAAAGTAATCCATAAGACATGAAGATAATCAATATCTTCAGAAGCGATGTGGTAGGTGTGGATGAGAAACAGAGAAACAGATCACTTTCACATTCTTCCTCTTTTTTTTTTTTTTTTTTGGTGATTCGCATTCTTCTGCTGGGCAGGGAGAAGAACTTCTAGCAAAAAACTACAAATGTTGATTTCCAAGATGATTTTAAGGGGTATCATAAAAGATAGTATTCAAGTCATTGTGTTAACAAAATAAAAATTATAAAAAAAACAGTGTCATGTCATTGACCCTTGTATCATACCCTTATTGTTGAGTGGAGACTTAACATTTTGATCTGTTTCTCACCCACATCTATCATATAGCTTCTGAAGATATAAATTTAACCAGTCTTATGGGTTACTTATTTGTTTTCTTTATGTGATTTTTGGAGCTGCAAATGTCTGATTACCATTCACTTGCATTGTATGGACCTACAGAGCTGAAATATTCTTCTAAAAATCTTTTATTATAATTCTTTATTTGTGTTCTGCTAAAGAAAGAATGTGCATGTGAGAAGAGAGAGAGGGAGAGAGCGCAGAAGAGACAATCTAGAGCAAGATCACAGACCGTAACACTAGGTAGTAAGATAAAACAGAATATAATAATAACCTTGGCCAAATTAGTTGCAAGACAGGCAGGCCATCAGGATTTCTCCCAGTGCTCCCGATTGCCAATCTGGGCTGCGAATGACAACACTAAAGATAAACAGTATCTAAAAACTTTAGTTCCCTGTCTGTCGCTCACTTCGAATTTGTGTCGAAGAAGTGACACTAGGGGTCTCCCTTGAGTGCCGAATATGCCTCTGATCTATGAAAAAAGGCCAATGAGAAATTGGCAGACAGTATTTGCATACCCCACCCCTGGACATACGGGTATAAAAGCAGGGAAATACGTTGAGTTCATTCAGAAATTTTCTTAGGAGCCGATGGTCGTGCATGCAGTCAGCTGCGAGTCACACACCTGTTCCTGCTTCTGTTCCTCTGACACTCTGCCTGCTGTTGGATCTACAGTGCACTTCAGTGGGTTTTCTCCTTCTCTGCACGGCAGTGCAGCTTGCCCCTGGGCACTTCGACAGCGCAGAAAGCTTAAAAGAGTTTATTTAAAAGAGTGATTTTCTCTATAAAAGAATATTTTCCTCTGAAAGAGCATTTGCACAGCGGCGTTGAACATACTGTCTGACACGGATGACTCCCCTGGGCTGCCACCTTCAGGCAAGCACAGCCAGACTGAGGCTGACTCGCAGATGACCGACATGCTTTCCCGGGCCGCCGCCAGCATGGGGCTGGACTGGAACCCTCTGTCCTCCCCACAGCCATCGTGGTTGGATGAGTGGTTCATGGGGTCTGTGCACCGCTCACAGCTATTTCCTTTGTCTCTGTGTCACCTGGCCTTCAAATGCCGTTCTCACAGCACTCTGCTGCCAGATCAAGGAGCAAGGTAAGTGCGTCAAGTTTTTCCTCAGCACCAGAGCCTCGGGACGCGTCCTCGCCTCCCGACGCCGTATTACCTGCGAAGCCCCGCCAGGTACATCAAAAATAATCGTCCCCTTGGTGCCCCTAGCACGGAGCTTGGATATGTGGCTTTCACTTCCCAACCTGTCACACTGGCTGGCCCGGACCATCCGACTCGGTTACGCAATTCAGTTTGCCAGGCCTCCACCCCCCTTTGCGGGCGTCCGCTTTACCGCAGTACACGGCGGGCATGCCAAATCCCTGTGCGCAGAAATTGCTACTCCCTTACTCAAAGACGCGATAGAGCCTGTCCCTCGACCGAGATGAAGAAGGGTTTCTACAGCCCTTACTTCATCGTACCCAAGAAAGGCAGCGGCATACGACCGATCTTGGACTTTTGAATTTTCATCCGGGCTTTGCACAAAGTCCCGTTCAAAATGCTCATGCAATAACACATCTTAAATTGCGTCCGGCATCTATATTCCTTCGCAGCAGTAGATCTGAAAGATGCGTACTTCCACGTCTCAATTCTGCCTCGACACCAACCCTACAGTTCCTACGGTTCATGTTCAACGTCCAGGCATATCAGTACAAGGTCCTCCCCTTCGGCATGTCTCTGTCCCCTCGCATCTTCACGAAAGTTGCAGAGGCAGCCTTTGTCCCGCTCCGAGAAGCCGGCATTCGCATACTCAATTACCTCGACGACTGGCTCATCCTGGCCAACTCCCGAGAGTTACTATGCGCTCACAGAGACCAGGTGCTCAGGCACCTCACCCATTTGGGGCTTCAGGTCAACTGGGAAAAGAGCAAGCTCGCCCCGGTTCAGAGCATCTCTTTTCTCTGCATGGAGTTAGATTCGGTCTCAATATCAGCACGTCTCACCAATGAGTTTGCACAGTCGGTGTTGGAATGCCTTGCCAACTTCAGGCTGGGCACAGCGGTCCCCTTAACACTTTTCCAGAGGCTCCTGGGGCATATGGCATCCTCCACGGCGGTCGCGCTGCTGGGGTTGATGCATATGAGACCGCTTCAGCACTGGCTTCAGACTCGAGTCCCAAGACGGGCGTTGCGCCGCGGCACGCACTGTGTGATGGTCACCCCCGCCTGCCGCCAAACATTCATACCCTGGACAGACCTCTGCTTTCTGCGGGCAGGAGTACCCTTGCAGCAGGTGTCCCGACACGTCTTGGTCATGACTGACGCCTCCAGATTGGGTTGGGGCACCATGTGCAACGGGCACGCAGTCGCGGGCCATTGGAAAGGGGCCCCACTGCGCTGGCACATCAACTGCCTAGAGTTGCTGACAGTTTTCTTTGCCCTGCGGAAGTTTCTCCCGTTAGTTCAAGATAAACATGTCCTAATAAGGTCAGACAGCAACACCGCGGTAGCGTACATAAATCACCAAGGCAGCGTACACTCCCGCCACATGTCACAACTCGCCCGTCGTCTCCTCCTTTGGAGCCAGCTGCACGCCACTCACATCCCCGGCAAACTCAATGTGGTAGCGGACACGCTTGCCCAGTGGAGAGTGGAGGCTTCACCTCCAGTCGGTCCAGCTGATTTGGGAACGGTTCGGCAAGTCCCAGGTAGACCTGTTTGCCTCCCAAGAGACCTCCCACTGCCCGCTCTGGTATGCCCAAACAAAGGCTCCCCTCGGGCAGACGCACTGGCACACAGCTGGCCTGCGGGGCTGTGCAAGTACGCATTTCCCCCAGTGAGCCTTCTTGCACAGGTGCTGTGCAAGGTCAGGGAGAACAAGGAACAAGTCACCCTTGTGGCTCCCTATTGGCCCTGGTTCTCGGACCTCGTACTCCTCACGACAGCCCCTCCCTAGCGAATTCCCCTGAGGAAAGACCTTCTTTCTCAGGCACAGGGCACGCTCTGGCATCCGCACCCAGACCTTTGGAACCTCCACGTCTGGCCCCTGGACGGGATGCGGAAGATCTAGCTGATCTACCACCTGCCATCGTAGACACAATCAACCAATCCAGAGCCCCTTCTACTTGGCAACTTTACACCCTGAAGTGGCGCTTGTTCGCAAATTGGTGTTCTTCCCGGGCTGAAGACCCACAGAAGTGTGCAGTTAGGTCAGTGCTCTTATTTCTGCAGGAGAGGCTGGAGGGGAGGCTGTCCCCTTCTAACCTAAAGGTGTATGTTGCTGCTATTGCAGCCCACCACGATGCTGTAGATGGCAATTCTTTGGGTAAGCACAACTTAATTATCAGGTTCCTAAGAGGTGCCCGGAGGTTGAATCCCTCCCGGCCAAGTCTGTTCCCCTCCTGGTATCTCTCAGTGGTCCTCACGGGCCTCCAGAGACCTCCCTTTGAGCCGCTAGAATCAGTTGGACTCAGGGCCCTCTCTCTAAAGACGGCCCTGCGGATCGCACTCGCCTCCACCAAGAGGGTCGGGGACCAGCAAGCGTTCTCTGTCAGCGACACCTGCCTGGAGTTCAGTCCGGCCTCGTATGTGATCCTAAGACCGCGACCGGCTATGTGCCCAAGGTTCCTACTACGCCCTTTAGAGACCAGGTAGTGAACCTGCAAGCACTGCCCCGTGAGGATGCAGTCCCAGCCCCATCGTTGCTGTGTCCGGTATGTGCTTTGCGTACCTACTTGGACCACACGCAGAGCTTTAGATGTTCTGAGCAGCTCTTTGTCTGCTTTGGTGGACAGTGGAAAGGGAACGATGTCTCCAAACAGAGGCTTTCCCACTGGGTGGTGGATGCCATTTCTATCACACCCAGGCGCTCAAGAGAGAACCCTAGTGTCGCTTCTTCAACACAACGTCTCGTTCGCTCCATCAGGGAACGGAGGTTACATATGTAACCTAGATGTTTAAATCTGCATGTATGATTTGTATTTTTTCAATAGTTACCTGCTTATATTCTTTAACCATGCCTCAAAATAAGTTTTACAATTTATTTTACCAAGATGGAAGATAAATACATTATCTCTACATTCATCAAAACCAGATGACATGAGAGTAAATTGGTGGCAATATTCAAAACAAAATCTGTAGAGGACTGCAGAAATTGCCAAGACCAAAATATGATGCTGTGCTGTGACCTGTAAACACTTTTTAAAATGAGAGTAGAGAGCCAGATGGTCATGTCAAGCAGCGCACACCATCTGCATTTCCATCTCTCATCCAGCACCCAAATGAAGATGTGATACATTTGCAAGTTTCTACTATGATTAACATCAATGGTTTTGAATGTGGCTGCTGCAGTGACAAGAAAGATACTAACACAATTAAAGCAGTTGGTTTATAGTGATTTATGTGCGATGAAGTCTAAGGGTACTGCACTTAAGGGGTTTAAATTGAAACATGCGGCTTGTACTTCTTGAGTAAGATGTGTCTGAAGGTCTTTTTTGAATGCTCTGGACATCTAAACCAATAAAAGGCGGCAGCAAGCAACTCTTATTCATTTGGTTGGGTCAAATTTAACTCTCGACATAGTACAGAGGTTCATTTGGCCAACTTCCAAGCCCTATAATTACCTTTATTTGTGGCAGTCAGAAGAAATGCCACAATGCGAGATCCTTGCGTAGAAAGGTTGAATTGAGCCTTTGATTGTAATTTGATGTTGATCTTGTATATGATCATTATGTGGGTCCCTTGCCTTCTGCCAAAAGTATGTGAAATTAGTCACTGATGCCTTGCTAATTTATTTAGGGCATCTGTCCCACTGTGTGCTTAATAAAGTGGATCAGTCGTGTTGGAAGATGTACATATTTTTTAACCACAGTCCAAAGAATATATGAAGCAGAGTCTTAAATAGACTGCATCCTCAGTCCACTGGTGTTTTGATGGATCTTACACTTAAAAAAAAGTGAGAAAGCTTATGACATGTGGTCCTCGTAAATATCAGAGTGGTAGTGCTGCCACAATTAATTTATCCTGTACCCCCCGCAGGGAGTATCAAATTCAGTTCCTTTGGGAGTCCATGAAGGAATCAGGGCAGCGGCTTGAGCTGATTATCAAATGTTTCTTACCAACCCACTTTCACATATGCACTTTAATGCTTGTATAAATAGGTGGGCATTACTTCTAGGATTCAGACTGTTGAGTTCTTGTTTATCTCTTTATGGACTCATGTACGTCTCTCTCTGTCCTCTTTAGTGCCGCTGATCATATTTCCTCTTTCTTAGAGTTTTATGAATTAGTGAAAGGCGATGCTAAGTTTGGAATAATTTTGGGATGAATTTCTCCCTTTTGTTGGCAAGATGAAACCTTTTCAATGATCTTTATTTCCTTACATGCTGTTTAAAAGGTAAAACTGATTGCACATATTTGTGAACTGCAGGTCAAGTTAAATAAATAAGGTCTTAAAATAATTGTTCAAAGTTCAACATGAAAATGTCATAATTGTCATAATTTAATAACTTTCATGTAGTTCCAAACCCATATGACTTTCTTTTTATATGTGGAACACAAAATAAGATGTTATAAAGAGGGGAGTGAGTATTTGCTCATACAGCCCGTGCAGCTCCAATAGTCTGGTGGAAACTAGGGTTGCACAGACTAATTGACTGCTCGACTACAACTAACATAGTCAAAACCATCAGCTGGTAGTTGATTAGTCACACACTACGTGATTTATAAAACGCATCTGTAGAAAATACAGCAGGTGTGAAGCCTGGTGGCTCTGCTCTCAAATGTAGGCTGTGATGTTCTGTCAGACTCGCATTAATAGACTTTAGAACTGGTGTTTGTTTTTGTTGCTCTGCTCAACAATGCAATGCATCAACAACATTCTCTATATCTGTATTGCATATGCGCAACAAATTGTATCATCAACACTGAAAATGTTCAGAATATTCCATAGGCTACACTGAAAAAGATGACAAAAAAATGTGCAGTGTGCGGTGGTTTGGGGGTGGAATAACATCACGATAAGTTGAATTTGACTCGACTAATGGGGTCGACTAGTAAAAATCAGTAGTTGTACAACCGATAGTGGAAACACATTTAAGACAAACATTTTTTTTGTGTGGTGGCAATCCAGGTTCAATTCCGCCTTTTGTCCCACTTTTTTCCCATCCTGTTTCCAGTCTCCACTATTAATATTTCCTTTAATGCTACTTAAATGAATAAAAGAGTTGATTTCCTCACAGTGATTTGGTCATGGTGAATGTCGAGGAGTTTGATCTTGGTCAAATTAAGTATAGTTCCCCGTCTGTCGCTCACTAGGGGTCTCTCTTGAGCGCCGAATATGCCTCTGATCTATGAAAAAAGGCAGCCATCAGTGTGGGGTTGGATTGGAACCCTCCGTCCTCCCCACACCCATCACAGTTGGATGACTGCTTCCCGACGCGTCCTAGTCACGACCGACGCCTCTAGATCAGGTTGGGGCACCGTGTGCAACGAGCACGCAGTAGCAGGCTGTTGGAAAGGGGCCCAGCTGCGTTGGCATATCAACTGCCTCGAGTTGTTGACTGTCTTTTTTGCCCTATGGAAGTTTCTCCCGTTAGTTCGAGACAAACATATCCTGATCAGGTCAGACAGCACCACTGCAGTGGCATACATAAATGCCAAGGCGGCATACGCTCCCGCCACATGTCACGACTCGCCCGTCGTCTCCTCCTTTGGAGCCATTGGTATGACCCATTTTAGGGGTGGCCCAGATTAGTCAAGACTATCGGATTCATGCTTTTTTTTATCAGTTTATTTTCGAATGCCTAATCGACTTTGCCCGCTGCTCCCAATGACCAGTCCGGGCCTGAGATTGGGGTTATGTTTAGGGGTAGGAGTTTGTGTAGGGTGTCTGTGGGACTCTAAATAAACACAATAAACATGCTGCATTGATGCCCCAATTATGCATGTTAGTATTTAATTAGTGGTGCAAAAAGCATCTAACACCATTTGAACTAAGAGCTAAGAAGATACCATTTGTTGCTATTTAAACTTCCTGTAAAAAGCATCTATTGCTATTTGCACTTAGTGCATATAGCCTCTACCTTTAAAGAATATCATGGTCCATCATTTTAGGACATTGGGAGTGGATAATGGCTCACTTTGGAGCTTAAAAGAGCACCAAAATAAAAATAGTCAATGCGACTTATCAGTCAGATTCCAAGTCTTCTAAAGGTGTATTATGTTGTTTTTGTAAGAAACAACAAGAAATGTATGTAAATTTCCAGTGAAATTGTTTGAGACCTTTTTAAGTACTATCCTCTGCCATTGTATCGAAAAGACTGAAGCTTTTGAGAATTTTTGTGATAAATGTTAGAAAAGAGACTGGTCTGTTATTTTTTTGAGCAGTTACCCAAGCCTCCTTAAATGTGATGAAAAAGATGCTAGTCATGATAGATTTATGTTTATTCTGCTTTATTTATCACTTATGTCTTATTTGCATTGGAGAATTAATCTTTTTAATGAGTCCTTCTAAAATGTTTAGAGCGCAAACAAGTTATTAAGCTGAAGTCACACATTGCCAATGAATAATAATCAGCCATGTTTGAATATTATTATTGCCAGTATATGCATAAGTGCATTTGTATCATTTTTAAATATCAAGGCAATGAGATTCATGGTCACACCAGCTAAAACTTTATTACAGTCTGAAGGATACAGGATTAGCTGAATATGATATGTCTGCTACATATTCATGACATTAAAATGCTTTCTGCAGACTTCTGAGAATTCTCTGATTTAGATGAGAGCTGAACTAAGTATGGGAGTGAATCATAACCTAACTGATACACAATCTCCACGTTTTCGTTGTGAGACAGCAATGTAATTGAAAGGCTAATATGGTTTATTTTGAAACATGATCTAACTGTCATCCTTAATTAATTCTGTCATGTCCTATATGACATCTCTGCCACATCCATAATGAAAATGGCTCTACAATCATTATATTGATCACAAGTGTTGCCGCATGTCACATTTAAAATGAAAAAATATCTATAATATACAGTATTTGCTTAGTCTTTTGTTTCTGAGTGAGTTCAAAAGCTAAATCTGGTAAATTAGGTTTCTTTTATACTGTAGAGAAGATCTATCCAAGTTCTATTCTTCCTCATTGAAGTCTTTAGAATACAGTTATGCATAGCTTCAGATATTTATGTGAGCTACAAGTATAATGCAACAAACTATTGTTTATTTACCCCGGTCAGGACTGCCATTTTCCTTGTGAAAAATAAGGATGTGTTGAATGCATCAGTAGGTATAAACAAATTGTTCTGACTTTGGACTTCTTGGTAAGTGGACATGGAAATTGCAGCATAATATTAAGTGTTGTTAAATGTATTTGTCAAGGCTTTGGGAACATATATCATGGCTCTGAAATGTAGACAGTATAAGCTTTTATACTTTACCTTAAAAGTTTAAGCTTTTTAAGGTATCATGAATTGCAGTGTTTTTACCTTAAAAACTTTATGTGATTGACTTCTTAATGTCCCTCTAGATCCCAAAGGGTTTTAATGTTTCCTCTTACTCAGATAGCTTAGCATAGGGCAACACCTCCAAGTATAGATGAAGAGATGCTGAATGGAGGGTGATAAAGTAGAGAGTGTGCCTACAAAGACTGCTGAAGTGAAGGAGCTCCCTTTGCTGGTGACAGGAATTCATGACAGGGTGTAGAAGCCCCATGTCAGCTAACACACAAGATTCATGCAATCCATAAAAGTCAGGGAAAAGACACAAGAATGGCAGCATGTCCATGTGGACTCTTAGAATTTTTATAGAGAATTAAATCCTTAGAAAAATAATTAAAATATTTAGTTCCCCGTCTGTCACTCACTTCGACGTTGTGTCGAAGAAGCGACACTAGGGGTCTCTCTTGAGCGCCTTTTGCATCTCTGATTTATGAGAAAAGGTCAATGAGAAATTGGCAGACAGAATTTGTATGTCCCGCCCCTGGACATACGGGTATAAAGGAGGGAAAATGCATCTGTTTCATTCAGAAGTTTTCTTTGGAGCCGATGGTTGTGTATGCAGCGAGCTGCGAGTCACACACTGTTCCTCTCATCTCTGAGCAATTGCTATTGGATCTACGGAGCATATAAGTGGCTTTCTACCTTCTCTGCACGGCAGTGCAGTTTGCCCCTGGGCACTTCGACAGCACAACTAAAAGAGTTGATTTTCTCTGAAAGAGTTATTAAAAGAGCAATAACACAGCTGGCATTGAATGTCTTTTTCAGGACACGTCTTTATAAAGATGCCTTTCTTCCCCTGTGTAGTTCATGGATGCGGTAGAGTGCTCTCTGCTGCTCACGGCCACAGGTGCTGTCTCATGTGCCTGGGCTGTGATCACACCGAGGCAGCGTTTGTGGATGGCTCATGTTCTCACTGCGAGAACATGACCATGGCAACGTTGCGGTCGCGGCTTTCCTTCAACAGAAGGAACGCCACTCCAGCCGCCTCCTGCGTCATTCCTTCTTCCCCTGGGATTGAGGATGACCCAGCTGGCGATGGAGGCGATCTGGGGATGGCAGCGGTCTCGGTTCCGCTGGGTACGCCCCCCGCGAACCACCCGCCCCCCTGACACGCTCGTTGACTTCCATCCGGGCTCGAGGCAACAGCGGCCTCACGGCCAGCCTGCTTATCCTCTTGAGCCCCCCGAGCTGGATGAGCTCGCCGCTGCATCGGAGAGCGGACCGGCGTCTGACGCGGATGACTCGACTGGGCTGCCGCCTTCGGGCCAGCACACCCATTTTGAGGCTGATGCCCACATGTCCGACATGTGGCCCACTGCCAGCGTGGGGCTGGACTGGAACCCTCCGTCCTCCCCACAGCCTTCACGGCTTGACAATTGGTTCCTCGGGTCTGCGCGCCACTCAAAGCCGCTCAAATCCACCTTTGCCCCGAGGTCGCCCTGTCCTCCCCTCCAAGACCTGTAGGATGACGTCTTCACTGACCTCTAGAGCCTACAGTGCCACTGGACAGGCCGCTTCCGCCCTGCATGCCATGGCCCTCCTTGCAAGTCCACCAGACCAAGGCACTTAAAGAACTCCACTTGGGTAGTCCTGATCCCAACGTGCTGCAGGAACCGCGCATAGCGACTGACCTCGCCCTCAGGGCCACGAAGGTCACAGTGTGGTCACTCAGGCAGGCGATGGCCACTCTTGTGGTTCAGGAACGACATCTGTGGCTGAACCTGGTCGAGATGCGTGAACTGCGGTAAAGTGGATGCCCCCCCCCCTTACTCAAAGACGCGATAGAGCCTGTCCCTCCAACCAAGATGAAGAAGGGTTTCTACAGCCCTTCATTGTACCCAAGAAAGGCGGAGGCTTACGACCGATCTTGGACTTGCAATTTTTCAACCGGGCCTTGCACAAACTCCCGTTCAAATGCTCACGCAAAAACACATTTTAACTTGCGTCCGGAATCTAGATTGGTTTGCAGCGGTAGACCTGAAGGACGTGTAATTCCACGTCTCGATATTGCCTCGACATCGACCCTCCCTACGGTTCGCATTCGACGGCTAGGCGTATCAGTACAAGGTCCTCCCCTTCGGCATGTCCCTGTCCCCTTGCGTCTTTACGAAGGTCGCAGAGGCAGCCCTTGCTCCACTTCGGGAAGCCGGCATCTGCATAGTCAACTACCTCGACAACTGGCTCATCCTGGCCCACACCCGAGAGTTACTATGCGCCCACAGGGACCTGGTGCTCAGGCACCTCAGCCTTTTAGGGCTTCAGGTCAAATGGGAAAAGAGGAAGCTCACCCCGGCTCAGACCATCTCTTTTCTCGGCATGGAGTTAGACTCAGTCTCAATGTCAGCGCGCCTCACCAACAAGCGTGAGCAGTCAGTGCTGAAATGCCTCGCCACCATCAGGCTGGGCACAGCGGTCCCTTTAAAACTTTTCCAAAAGCTCTTGGGGCATATGGTGTCCTCCGCGGCGGTCACGCACTGTGTGATCATCACCCCCGCCTGCCGCCAAATGTTCAAACCCTGAACAGACCTCTGCTTTCTGCGGACAGGAGTACCCTTGCAGCAGCTGTCCCGATGCGTCCTGGCCACTACCGATGCCTCCAAATTCAGTTGGGGCGCCGTGTGCAATGGACATGCAGCTGCGGGCCATTGGAAAGGGGCCCTGCTGAGCTGGCACATCAACTGCCTAGAGTTGTTGGCTGTACTTTTTGCCCTGCGGAGGTTTCTCCCGCTAATTTAGGACAAATACGTCTTGATTCGATCAGACAGCACCACCACGGTAGTGTACATAAATCGCCAAGGCGGCGTAAGCTCCCGCCACATGTCACAACTCGCCCATCATCTCCTCCTTTGGACTCAAGTCGCTGCGTGCCACTCACATCCCGGGCAACCTCAACGTGGTGGCGGATGCGCTATCATGACAACGCTTGCCCAGTGGAGAGTGGAGGCTTCACCCCCAGTTGGTCCAGCTGATTTGGGAATGGTTCGGCAAGGCTCAGGTAGACCTGTTCGCCTTCCGAGAGACCTCCCATTGCCCGCTCTGGTACGCCCGAACGCAGGCTCCCCTTGGGGCAGACGCGCTGGCACACAGCTGGCCCACGGGCAAGTATGCATTTCCTCCAGTGAGCCTTCTTGCGCAGATGCTGTGCAAGGTTAGGGAGTACGAGGAACTCAGTATTGGCCCACTCAGACTTGGATCTCGTACTCCTTGCAACAGCCCCTCACTGGCGAATTCCCCTGAGGAAGGGCCTTCTCTCTCAGGGACGGGGCACGCTCTGGCATCCGCACCCAGACCTCTGGAACCTCCACATCTGGCCCCTGGATGGGATGCGGCAGATCTAGCTGAGCTACCAGCTGCTGTCGTAGAAACGATCAACCAAGCCAGAGCCCCCTCTACCAGTCAACTTTACGCCCTGAAGTGGTGCTTGTTCGCGAATTGGGGTTCTTCCCGGGCTGAAGACCCACAGAGGTGCACAGTTAGGTCAGTGCTCTCATTCCTGCAGGAGAGGATGGAGGGGAGGCTGTCCCCCTCCACCTTGAAGGTGTATGTAGCTGCTATCGCGGCCCACCACAACACAGTAGACGGCAAGTCTTTGGGTAAGCACGACGTAATTATCAGGTTCCTAAGAGGCACCCGGAGGTTAAATCTCTCCCGGCCAAGCCTGTTCACCTCCTGGGATCTCTCAGTGGTCCTCTTGGGCCTTCAGAGACCTCCCTTCGAGCCGCTAGAATCGGTCAGACTCAGAGCCCTCTCCCTGAAGACGGCCCTCCTGATCGCGCTCGCCTCCATCAAGAGGGTCGGGGACCTGCAAGCGTTCTCTGTAGTGACACCTGCCTGGAGTTCGGTCCGGCATACACTTATGTGATCCTAAGACCACGACCGGGCTACATGACCAAGGTTCCTACCACTCCCTTCACGGACCAGGTAGTGAACCTGCAAGCGCTGCCCCGGGAGGAGGCAGGCCCAGCCCCTTCGTTGCTGTGTCCGGTATTTGCTTTGCATGTCTATTTGGACCGCACGCAGAGCCTTAGATATTCTGATCAGCTCATTGTCTGCTTTGATGGACAGCGGAAAGAGAATGCTGTCTCCAAACAGAGGCTTTCCCACTGGGTTGTTGACGCCATTACATTGGCCAATCACACCCAGGCCGTGCCCCCCCCCCCTTGCGGGTACAAGCACACTCAACAAGAAGTGTTGCGTCCTCACGGGTACTGGTCAGAGGTACCTCCCTAGCAGACATATGCAGAGCAGTGGGTTGGGCAACACCCAATACCTTTACGAGATTTTACAATCTCAGGGTTGAGTTTGTTTCGTCCCGTGTTTTCTCAGGTCCGAGCCGGTAGAACTCGGTAACACGCTGACAACTGACCGGGTGGATCGCTTGCACCTAGCGCCCTTTCCCTCCATTGAGGTAAAACCGTGTGCTCTTATCCCAGGAGATCCCACTAACTTGGCTTCCTGGATGACTCCTCCGTAGCCCCCTGGTCCATGAATTCAGCAGAGGAATTCGCAGAGTGAGTCAAATGCAGGTACTCGATCTACCCTGTACTGGAATAGGTGCTATACAGGATGGGCCCCTATGTGGACTTATCCCCCTGTGTGTATTTTCCGAGGTAGGGTCCCCTTGCGAGCGGACCCGCGTCTCCCTTGGGCCGTGTTTGTAGCAACTCCTCCCTCCCAATGATGTAAAGTTACTAAGTGAACTTTTAAGAGATATTCTGCTAAATGATGTTAACAAAAATCTAACTGAGAGCAAAATCAGTGCTTTAATGGCATAAGACTCATAGTGTTGAAAAGGCTTGGTAATGTTTCTAAATTATGGTTGGTTGTTATATGAATTATTTACAGTCCTAGGTTTGTCCCGGCCCTACATTAGTTGCTGGCTGTCGATTTAATTCTGAAATGCTGTAAGAGGTTGTCATCTTTCAAGCAGAATTATATGTTCATAAATGACAAATACACCAATACACACAAGTATATTCAACTGTATGCTTGAACTTCCAAATTAAATAACAGTGATCTGAACTACTGGACTCTATGCATTTTTAAAAATGCTCATGTGTTCAGTTGGGTCTGAACAGTCTGGAATGGTGTCCCGGCACAAAAAAAGAAAAAAATGCCAGCTGGCCGATCGATGGGTCGATGTTTCTTGTATTCTCAGATGCAGATTTTGTTTGATCCAACTGACACATTCAGTCTATATTTAACGAGTGTGCTTTTACAAAAAGTTAATTATGGTTCACTCTAGTCAGTTGCAGATGCTGGTAGAGGCAGCATATTCGAGAGTGGCATGAGACCGCGGGGTCCCCACATATTAGGGCAAAATGGTTGAAAAACTAAATTCAAATTTCTTACTTAAATAATAGTAATATTCAAATTATATTTGAATTCTAAAGACATTATGCTAGAGGGAAAAAGTACTGTATTGTCTCCTAAGCCCACAAGAGGGCGCAAGCGTGCGCAATGAGCAAATATAACGCAAGAAAATTGAGGTAACATAAGAGCATATATGTGAAAGTGCATCAGTAATATGAGAAAAGATGCTTCAACAGACAGCGTAATGTATTATGTTAACACAAAATGGCAAACTGTCATTCCAAAACCATCCACTCACTCGTACATCTACATATTGTTTGTCAAAAACACCAGATAGTCAACATGATCTGCAGCAAGAGCTGATAACTTTTTGTTGACAATGTTTCCATATGATGAAAACACACGCTCAGCGCTGACCGACATGCCAGTAATACCCTGGAATGTTTTAATGCTTGCCCCACGTCATGACATTCTCGAGAAAACTCTTTGGGATGAGAAGACTGCATGTGTGTTCTCAAGTTATATGTTGGGGAGTGATAAAGCAGCGGTTTCTTACACAACTTACAAATGATGTTGGTTTTGTCAACAATTTAGCCTTCGATACTCCAGAAACCGAAGAAGTGCCAACAGCACTTTTAAGATGTTTTGGTGAAAGTAAGATCCTCTCCGAGTCCTCACTTCCTTTTTCAGCCATTTTTCAAATTAACAACGCAGCCGTTCCACATCTAATGGGTTGAACTTGATAGGCTAACAAAAACAACCTGCGTTAGCTACGTCATCATCATGTCTCGATCGCCTCCTGACACACCTAAAATTCGAATGCACGGTTTTTGCATTCGAATGTTAAATTTTTTTATATTTGACAAATATAAAAAATTTGAATTTTTATTTGATAGCCCTACCGCATATAGATGCGCTTCTGTTATGCGCCGTGATCTGAAATTGCATAATTTGGAATTAACCGCTCACCCGTTCCTTAGATCCAATGATATGCAGTAGCGATTTTGCTTATTTTTTTTAAATACACGAAGAGGTTTTGAATTAGGAAACACTTGCTTCCAAAGTGACATCAACATATCATATTGAGACCAAAAGACCACGTGACCAACACACTGTAAAAGGCTTAAATGTTATTTGTATATTTATGTATGTACTCCTTTATTGTTAATTCAGCATTCATTTTTATTTTGTGTTTTTTTTCCCCTAGCAAATATACAGTGGGATACACTATTGAAAATGTTTCTTTGTGCAACAGTGAATAATTTTAAATTCTTTTATAATTTATGTTACGTGTTAAAGATGTAAACGGGATGATTAGGTAACATTTAAGTGAGGTACTGCTGCTAGATGGGCAAGTGGAAAGAAACAACCATGAAATTGAGTTTAAACGTTGAAAACGTTTATTTACGGCACCAGTGTATCACATAATGAACCTCATGTTCAGAATTAGAGACAAGCAAATTAGGAAACAAGCAAATTAGGAAACAAGCAAATTAGGAAACAAGAGGGTCGTCAAATTAACGAAATGATAAAAACATACATCACCTTTAAATGTCTAACCCAAAACCTCTAAAACTAACTACCAAATGAAAATGTAGAAATAAAACCGCAATCTTCAGCGTATTCGACGCCGTACATAAACTATACTAACTAACTAAATAAACAAAACAACAATGGGTGACGACCCCTCTCCAACTAACTAACATAAAAGAGAGCTACCTACCATGATCTTTACAGATGGAGTTTTAGGGAAATGACAGGACGTTCAGTAGACGACTCACAACCGGCATACGTTTAACTGCACTCAATCCCACATCAATTTCGAGCACACGACACACTTAATCGAGGTTTGGAGATGGAGTTTCGGAAACCTAATCTTCAACTCAATAATGTAATATAAATAGAAGTATAAGCGTCAACATTATCATTGATAGTCATAACCGTGAACGTGATTCTCTACACGAAAGCATGGGTGTTCAGTTGAAATCTGGCGCTCTTCCCACGCTGGTTATCAATGGGCCTTTTAACTTAGCCGAAGCCTTCAGGGATTGGTGGACACCCGTCAATGAATGAGATTGCGTCACATCCGAAACATCCCATGATTCATGCCTTAGAACTGAATGAAGAGAACACAACAACAGAAGACAAAACATACAAACATACGTAGAACGTAACAATTTAATACAAATGTTTTCATTACAAAGTACAGTATAGTATTATCAGAATAACAATTTGAGTAAAAGGTAGTTTGTATCCCCCATAATTTTTAAATGGTAAATTAGATATAAGTTTAGCATGTTCTATAAGATGACCCCCTACCTAGGGCAAGAATAAGGTAACTTATCCCAGCTGTCATCTTGTAAAATGCTTTTGATATATTTCTAGATCAAGTTTTCTCATCTAATGTAAAACACTAAACCAAATTTTCCATTCAGTTATGTATTTTCAGAATTATTTTGAATAATGACAAATAAATAATGACAAATAAATCATATAACAGAATCCCAGTAAAATGGATTAATCTGAATGAAAAAAAAAAAAAAAAAACTTTTTTAGGGTTCAACCTCCTAAACCCTGCCGACACCCCATGGTGATCCCACACAGGTTAGAACCATTGAATACCGTCCTTAAAGCTACACTATGTAACTTTTGGCCCTCTAGCGGTTGAAGCATACAAATGCAAGTTACTTGCGTAAGAGCACTGTTTTGGTAATTATGTGAAAAAATTACCTCGTAAAAAGTGTCTCGTTTGGAAGGATGCATCCTCCGGATTTCACATTTGTCGGCCTCATAAGTCATCGAATCTGTCTTGTTTCTGAAAAGCGAGTTGGACACTTCAAATGCAGCCTTCAAATGGGACCTTCTTTCAAAGGAATTTGGAGGATGCATGAGGTGTATCCTTTATTTGCACTCACAAACCACAATTCTTTGCTTCAGTGGAAATGTCTAAAAAAAATAACGCCAATTTGCCAATAATATAAATTATATGATGTTCAAATGCAAGTTATGTTATTTCCCAAGTTGAAATACCTCAGTAGATGGGTGAAGAATATGTGATATATATATATATAATTGTATTAATATATAATTAAAATAAAATATTAGACTAAAAGTACACCTGTAAAATCTATTTTCTTTATAACTTTCCTAAAATTTACTTCATGCATTCCCTTCTAAAGGGACTTTGTTCCCTTCTCACTCAAAGCGTGCCGTGCTTAAGAGTGCCGTACTGTCATAGCAACCATGTTAGGTTCCATTTCTGTTTGTCCTACGAAGGCCGTCTTGTTTAAACAAAGCTTGTTTGAAGGAGGACGCTCGGTATACTGCAGCCTTCAAAGGACACATCCTACCTAGCACGCAGCCTTCCAAACTAGACACATTCCATGTCATTCTGACTTTTGCTCTGCTCTTCTGCGGTGGTTTGAAGAGAACCAGTGAAACGACGAACTTATCAGAGCGAATGTCACTAACAACAACAAAACTCACCCCATCCTCAAATAAATGACGGATATCCTAAAAATATATCTTACCAGGTAAGTAGCATATCTTCCGCTGTTGTTTGAATTAATTTTAAACAATTGTTTCAAATTATTAATATTACAAAAGTTAGGCAACATTGACATTAGTCATAACAATTGCTAGTCAAATCAGAAAAAGTCAAACAGTGAAAACTATTATAATTTAGCAAGCAGGCAAATATACTAAGGGTAGTGACTGGTTAGAGATTGGCGTTGTTACCGGCATAAAGTAGATTTTATTCCATTGTCCTTCCTTGAAAATGAAATCAAACACTACAGCACCACAATCCATAATAAAATGCCCCATTAGTGTGGCTAAAGGTATCTAATGAACTACCGTGCTAAAAGAGCTTATAGGCTAACTATCTGTGCAATAAAATATATTATCTGTTGAGCAAGAAAAAGACATCTTTGAGAAAGATTTAAATCCTTTTAGATCTTACAGTTGTTGCCACTTCTGAAAGACCAAGCTGATGATGATTTGTGTATTAAGGGTCAAGTTCCATTTTGCTTGCAAATTATTCTCGGTTTGAGGTCTCTTTATTTTGAAAACGGGTGATTTCCCCAGAGGGTTACCTTTTGGAATGATCCATTGTCATTGTTGCTCATTTGTTGAAGCTACAAGCTTTCAGCTTCAAACTACCACCACACCTATCACTGCACATAAACATGTGCTATAGCAGCTAGCTAAACCTTCTTTTCTTTATTTACGAACATGACATAAACACACATGTACAACTGACAGAAGTATACAATTTCCTGCCAAATCTGTCCCGACAGTTCTAAAATATAAATAAATATTATAAGCTATAGTGTATAGGGGTAAGGCAAAATCGTGGTGTGGAATACCAGAATCAGAATGAGCTTTATTGCCATGTGTTCTCACGCACACAAGGATGTTTTTTTTTGTTGTTGACAGGAGAAACAAGTGCACACAGAACATTACAGTGAGACACAGAATATAAAACAAGGTAAGAGTGTAAATAGACATACAAATAATATGGCATAAAACATAGAATGGTGTATGTGTAACGGGAGCCAGCTGGTAAATAGCTGTGCAGTGTGTAACCTCACTCTCCTGACCTCAAGATGTGCACAAGCGACTGACGCTAGAGGCTGTAGCTTTTAGCCTCCTTGTTAGCGCACCCGCCTCCCACGCCGGAGACGTCGGTTCGAGTCCCGTTCGGAGCGGGGCGAGTAGGACCGGCTACATTTGGTGCCGTGACCCGGATGGGAGTGAGGTTTAGGGGGGTGAGTGTAACGGGAGCCAGCTGGTAAATAGCTGTGCAGTGTGTAAACCTCACTCTCCTGACCTCAAGAGGTGCACTAGCGACTGACGCTAGAGGCTGTAGCCTTTAGTCTCCTTGTTAGCGCACCTGCCTCCCACGCCGGAGATGTCGATTCGGAGCGGGGCGAGTAGTACCGGCTACATATACACATGTGCAAGTAGTAATAAAGTGTAAGTATGTACAGTTATTTAATTAAATATATTTATAAATATATTGTAAAATATAATAATAATTATGATAACAGATCAGGCTGGTAGTAGTGACTCTAGCACAGATTACTAAAGAACATTTCCCTCCAGTGTTTGTTCCTCTGAACTATTTCTTTTGTCCACAACATTAATTTGGACTTATCACATGGAACTTACTGCATAATCGTCCACTCAGCTTTGGGTTACTGTCTGCATTGCAGTATCTGTTTCATAGCTCTAGGCTAATGAGAACCCTGAGGACAACAGTTTGCCAATCCCTGGCTGTAGACTCTCTCTTCCTCTCTCAGATACCATCTGTCTCAATATTGTCTGCAAACGTCTATACACTTAGCTGCTCACAGGTCAGGTGGCAGACCTATGCTGGAGTCTGCCCTTTTGAAACAGCCTGGCTGAGTTTTAGCAAAAAAGCAACTTTCCTTTTCGATTCCTTTTATTAAAGCTTGTTTAATGGAGATGATGTGGGTGGGACAGAAAGAGTTCCCACGACAATTTGACAGAAAGTGGAAGGCAGAGCACTAGTTCACAGGAACTGGTCCAAGCTAACATTAATGTTGTAAACTTGCAATCCAGTTCATAAAATAGATTTTTAGTTCAGACAAGAAATTCTGAAGTGCCACATTTGAAGCCATTGTAAAAAAATAAACAAACACCTGTGACTGCACATTCTTTATTAATTCATCAGGTTTCTACATTGTTTGGCAACTGCAACATGATCACACAGGAACTCTGGGATTCCAAGAATTCCAGTACCCTAGGATCGGCCACATTATGCCGATTCAATGACATTTATCATCTCCACTCTACTTTTTGTATTGACTCCAGCATGTTTACCTTACCTTGTGTTGCGACCGGAAGTGTGTTGCGTCAGCAGCATGGGTGACCCGGGTCCGGATTCTGTATTGAAACCAGGATTTAAACATTAATCATTGATGAGTGCAATTTGGAGGTTACATTTTTTTTTCAGACAGTACATTTTACTCCAACGATGGTTAGGTTTAGGTTTGGGGTTTGGTGTTGATGGTACAGTTCATCATTGTATTACAGACTGTACAGCTTCACAACACGATTTTTGCACTCATACGTGGATATTAAAAGTGGAGTTCACACTTATCGCTTTGGCCACTGGGGGGCGGTGTTTCGAATTTCGGAAAGTATAGACCAATTATAGCTAAAGAAAAGTCAATGATCAGTCTGGCACCTGTAAAAAGCCTACAGTTAGGATAATGAACTGTTACTTGGCAGAAAACTTGGTTTTATATATATATATATATATATATATATATATATATATATATATACAATATACCAAATATATTACCATTTTTCCTTAACAACAGAGAAGCTGTTGTTAATTCAAACAGCCGAATTCAAACAGTTTTTTCACACTTTCAGAAATTAGAATTTCTGCATTTTTTAAACTCTTTTATAAATATATTGTTTAAGTAAAAAAATTATCTCTAATATTCTGGTTTGGCCTGGATCTAATTTGGGTGGTGATTTGTGTGTCAGTAGATGAAAATTATTAATAATACTTACATTCACTGTAATTTAACAGAACGTTCATCCAAATTCTGACGAGAATCACATTTTTCATGTGTATAAAATCTCTATCATAGAAATATACCCGACAATCATCAAAGATGCAGTAAATGTGTAATTTTCAATTCTTTTAATTCATTGAATACAGTCCATTAACACTACCAACTTCTTATAAATTTGCATGTTGCATGTGCGATTTCGCCAAACCTACTTATGCCTAGACTTAGCACATGCTTGCATGAAACTACCAAAACTTCATGGCCATGCCCACTGACTTTGCACTCATAACTAATGGCATAGCGCTGCGCTTAACACTAGCGCTCTTAAATAGGGCCCGTAATCTTTTTGCATCATGCCTCACTGTTTATTGACTTCCACTATATGCAGAGGCACCATGCCCATTCAAAGTAAGGGGGCGTGTGCCCCCACAGATATTTGTGCCAAGAGGAATTTTTAAAATGTTTTAATTCCCTTTTCCCCCAATTTGGAATGCCCAGTTGCCACTACTTAGTAGGTCATCATCGTGGTATGGTTACTCACCTCAATCCTGATCAATCAGACAGAGACAGTCAATCTTTGCATTTTATCATGTGGCTCATTGTGCATGACACCATGGAGACTCACAGCATGGGAGGCTCATGCTAATCTACAATGTCCACTCACAATTTACCACATGCCCTATTGAGAGTGAGAACCCCTAATCATGACCACGATGAGGTTACCCCATGTGACTCTACCCTCCCTAGCAACAAGGCCAATTTGGCTGCTTAGGAGACCTGGCTGGAGTCACTCAGCATGCCCTGGATTTGAACTCGTGATTTGTGACGTCCTGAGGCTGCCTTGGATTGCGCTCACGGGGAAGGTCGAGTACATATGGGAAAGCATGATGTTAAGCTAATTAATTAAATCAAATTATGTGCAGATTTTCTAGTCTAATATAGAATCACAATATTTATTTTGAACGGTCGCTTCATTTCCTTTGGTGCTGAAATGCGTTTGACTGTTATTTGCAGTGTAACACTCTCTTTTCTTAATATTTAAAGAAAGCAGCAGTTCCTCTCCTTTCCAGTCATTCTAAAAACTGTTAGTTTTTATAAAGTAATGAAAGGCAGTTTTACTTGGTTCCTCTGTAGCAGCAGATTTTTATATCCATTGAGAAAGGTGGCTGAAATGAATGAGACGACCCTCGCTGTTTACATTCACTGTCTAGGGGAAAACTGTAACGTGTCAAACAGTGATGGCAATTGCAATAACTGCCATGATGTATTCTGTGTTTTCTTGACATGTTTCAGAAGTCAAAAGACAAACAGATGTGGTTTGCTTGGCAATATTTAGTCTAGGTTACGTGTCGAAGAAGCGACACTAGGGGTCTCTCTTGAGTGCCGAATATGCCTCTGATCTATGAAAAAAGGCCAATGAGAAGTTGGCAGACAGTATTTGCATACCCCGCTATAAAAGCGGGGAAATACGTCGGGTTCATTCAGGATTTTTCTGAGGAGCCAGAAATAGTCTGGCCACAACAGTTGCTCGGCTCAGCGACATGGCCGGGAGGACACAACGTCTCGTTCCCTCCATCAGGGTATGGAGGTTACATTGTGTCGAAGAAGCGACACTAGGGGTCCAATTTAAATCACGCCATGCGCTGAGCCATGTACGTGGTCTGCTGACACAGGAGCAGGCAGGAATTTCACGTGCAAAGGCGACCAGCTGTGTCAGACTGCACATAACCTTCCCCAATGCTCCATAAAAGTTGTCTGAATCATTCTGGTTATCCTAAACAGGGGAACAAGGCGACGCTTGCCAACCCGGGAACGGGCCGAGCCTAGCCGGGCCTCTTTTCTCTCTAAGTTTCTCCGCATAGAGCAAGAAACGGCTGGGGCCCTCACACACATCGAGGGAAGGAGTTCTTAGCAGTTTCCTATTCTTTAAGGGGGAAAGACCCTGCGGAAACCACACCTGCCCAGGGAGGGGGAGGTAAGAGTGGTGAATACATCACATGGGTTTTTAGGCGACATGTGGAAGGTGGCACTGTGGTAGATCCAGCTTCAAGGAGGGGGGAGTAGCTACAACACAGCGACTGGAGGGCAGCTGGGACTGCCTAAGGGAGATTCGGTTCCACTCGCAAGGGGACCGTACCGCGGAAAATACACACAGGGGGAGTCCAAGCAGGAGTCCTGACCTGTGGAGCACCTATTCCAGTACAGGGTAGATTAAGTACCCGCAGTGGATCGGTTCGCGAGTTCCTCTGCTGAACTGTGGACCCAAAGGGCTAGGGAGGAGTCCTCCAGGGATCGGAATGAGTGGGATCTCCTGGGAGAGAAAGCGCACAGTTTTACCTCTGCTGAGGGAAAGGGCGCTAGGTGCAAGCGATCCACCCGGTCAGTCCTTCAGTTTGTACAGAGTTCTACCGGCTCAGACCTGAGAGAACACAGACGAAACCAACTCAACCCTGAGATTGTAAAATCTCGCAAAGGTTTTAGGTGTTGCCCAACCCGCTGCTCTACATATGTCTGCCAGAGAGGTGCCTCTGGCCAGTTCCCACGAGGATGCAACACTCCTTGTTGAGTGTGCTCCGACCCGCAAGGGGGGGGGGGGGGGGGCACAGCCTGGGTGTGATAGGCCAATGAAATGGCATCCACTACCCTGTGGGAAAGTCACTGTTTGGAGAGAGCGTTCCCTTTCTGCTATCCACCAAAACAGACAAAGAGCTGCTCAGAACATCTAAAGCTCTGGGTGTAGTCGAAGTAGGTATGCAAAGCACATACTGGACACAGCCACGAAGGCTGTGCGAGGAGTACGAGGTCCGAGAACCAGGCCCGGGTGGGCCAGTAGGGAGCCACTAGAGTTACTTGTTCCTCGTCCTCCCTGACCTTGCACAGCACCTGTGGCACGCAGCGACTTGAGTCGTCGAGGTAACTGAGTATGCAAATGCCCTATCCACCTGGGGAATCGGCGTGTACCCGTGGGCCGCTCCGCTGCTGTCAGTCCAACACTCGCGGCAGCCCAGGAAAGCATGGCGGTCAGCTCTGCGTCAGCCTCAGACTGGTCTGCCACACCCAAAGAAGGCAACCCTGTGGAGTCCTCGGCGTCTGACATCACCAAGGTGCCCTCCGATGCAGCGATCGACATCTCATCTGGCTCGCAAGCACCGGAAGAGCAAGGCTGCCGGTGAGGCAAGCCTGCATCATCCCAGTGCTGGACGGAAGCAAATGAGCATATCAGGGAGTGGCGGTCCATGTGGATATACCTGACGAAACCGTACTCACTGAAACCCCAAAATCTTGTACCCGTAGGTAGGAGGAGCTGCGAGGGGGGCAGCCGAAGTGGCTATCCCTCGGAAGAAGGAAAGCCGCAACTGCAACATTGTCATGTTCTCGCAGTGAGAACATTAACCATCCACGAACGCCCTGGCACGTGAGACAGTGATTGTGACCGTCAGAGGTGGAGAGGTATTGACTGCATCCAGGAACGGCACAGAGACTGAAAGGAATCTTTAAAAAGACGCATCTTTAAAAAGACGTTCAACATCACTGTGCCTTGCTCTAATAGAAAAACACACTTTTTCAAGGAAATTGCTATTTAAAAGCGGTGTCGAAGTGCCCAGATGTGTAATCTGCAGCTGAGTGGAGAGAAATCCGCTGGAATGCGCTCATATCCAACAGCAGAATGCTCTTGAAAAGACCTGTGTCTCTTTGGTCAAGTTGGACCCTGGTCACACTATATCAGCTCTCTTTGAGCATGTACAACTGAAGTACATATATGCATTTCTGTAAAGAATTATTTAATAACTGGCCTAGAAATAGCTATCATCTGTATTTGAGCTGTGCTGTTGATTTGAATTCCAATATAATTCCAGATCTGTAGCTGTTTGAAATTACAACGCTGTAAATGTGGCTAAAGCCCAAAGTACACAAAAAGTTGAACGCGAGACATTATAAAATGGCAGTCAATTTCTCTTCAGGAGTTTAAACTCATAAAGATTTCTTTATATTCCTTCAAACCATGTTATACAAATGCAGGTATCTTCTGACCTCCTCACACATGTGCTCTTGACATTCAAACAACAACTGTTGTTGTTTTAACCTTACACATAGTGTGACAGGAAGTGAAGCAGTGAAGACAGACACAGTGGTATCAGTGGGAACATGGCTCCCAGAGACTACAAATCTTAGACTACTTAATGGAGAATGACTGGACAGAGAGGGTCATGGTGTCCTCATTGTGATTCAGGTGCATGTTATCACACTGCCAGCAAAAATCTAAAGCCACACCACTTCTCTTAATCACTCACTCCGATTGTATTGCTGTTTCTGGGACTGCAGTATGCAACAATGATATAAGGGGAGGTGGATTCCCCACACAATAGATAAACAAGCAGCTCTTCTTTGTGTAGACTGACAATGGAGGGAGGGTTATCAAGTATGACAACATCTATTACATTTACTGTATGCTTTTGACAGATACTTTTATACAAATATGTTACAATTCATTATTATGCAGTGCAAGTTATACATTTTATCAGTATGTAATCACACATATCTAATGAAATTACATGGGATGATTTATATGAACATAATGATTAGAAGTCAATGAAAAGTGATCAAGATGACAAGCTGTACCAGTGAGATATCACAGCTTTTATTAATTTGCGGAAAAGTGAAATTACTTGTGGTAATCTTGTCATATGAATTATTTCAAGAAGCCACTGAACTTCTTGTATTCATCTAAATTTGTTTACTAATTTCATGGGAAGATACTGATGTGGTCTTGATGGATATGGTATTGATCCTACTGGGGCAATTCAGTAAGAGCAACGATTCCATATTCAGCAGTATTCAAGCCTTTACACAGAGAGTCCTAATTGACTTAATGTCCTTTTCCTAACCACTTTGACCATGACTAATTAGCTACCATTTAAAAGATTTTTAAGATCACAAGAAATTGCTGTATTAAACTTTGATGACTCAAGGTTACTTCACCTCTTTATCTCATTCTTTAACTCAAGGTCAGCGGTGTGAACACACACATGAATCGCAAACGAGAGCACCGGGTTCTTCTCATGGTTATCACCATGGTGATCTTCTATTTGCTCTGCTGGCTGCCCTATGGTATCATGGCTCTGCTGGCAACATTTGGAGCCCCAGGACTGGTAACTGTGGAGGCTAGCATCGTGCCCTCCCTCTTAGCCAAATCCAGCACTGCCATCAACCCTGTCATCTACATCTTCATGAATAAACAGGTAAGCATGAATAAAGGTGTAGCACTTAACATTAAAGGTTGATTATGTCCTTTTTGGAGCTTGAAAGTTTTAAAAGGGTAAAATATAGCATGAATGGGAGTTGTGCTATCTGTGGGTGTTTTTGCGCAAACTGGGGATGTATTGCATGTAGATGAATCAATAAAATTAATTAAATTCAATAAATTAATTTAATTTTGAGGGCGGCACGGTGGTGCAGCGGTTAGCACTGTCGCCTCACAGCAAGAAGGTCTTGGGTTCAAACCCTGGTTGCCCCGGCCTTTCTGTGTGGAGTTTGCATGTTCTCCCCGTGTCTGCGTGGGTTCTCTCCGGGTGCTCTGGCTTCCTCCCACCATCCAAAGACATGCAGGCTAGGTTAATTGGTGTCTCCAAAAATTGCCCTAGGTGTGGATGTGAGTGTGAGTGTGTGTCTGTCTATGTGTGGCCCTGCGATGAACTGGCGACCTGTCCAGGGTGTACCCCGCCTTTCGCCCAATGTTAGCTGGGATAGGCTCCAGCCCCCTGCGACCCTGTACACAGGATAAGCGGTTGACGATGGATGGATGAATTTAATTTTGAAGTGTGAAGTACGCACTATAAAAAAAGATCTCTTGATCCGCAGCCTAACCCGGACCTTTAAATTTACAGTCCTGATGAGATCCACATATTCCATGTGTATAAAAGGAGCATGTCACTGTCACTAGACATATGCCAGACATTTAACAAAACATTTAGTGCACAAAAAACACAAGTCCATATGTCTATTCTTCCAATTCATTGCATGCAGCCCATTTACACTACAAACATCTTATGAATTATAGCACATCTTTGTTTATCTCAGTGGTGCTTGACAGGGAATGGATTATATAATAGGACGCAGACAGTGCAATAACCAAAGAAGAACATCAGAATTTAATTGCACTTGACCCAGCCCATTAGTGAAAACTTAATGGCCATGCCCACTGACTTTGCGTATATGTCGGATCGAATAGCTTTGTGCTTAGTGCTCTTAAAATATGGCCCTGTATGTCCTTCAAAAAAAATCGTAATTTGTTCTCTGCAGAAGAAAATGTGTCTACTTGTAACTAACGTCTTCAAGATTCTAAATGCTAAATTAACACATCTCATGTGAAATAATCCAATTAATTTAGCTTGGTCATTTAGCTTGTGTGGTTAGGGACATAATATTAATGCTTAATGCTATTTTTTTGTGTGTGTGTGTACCATTTTGTTGTTTCAATGCTTGAAAGCAGACCTGGCTGGAATAAGTTAACATGTAGTGCAAAGGTCATAAACTGTCTGCCAAATCTGAAGTTTGATAAACCACATCCATGAGATACTTAACTTACTCTACATCCCAGATTTCTTTCTCTCTGGGCACCAAGCTCTGGTTTGACTGATGGAGAGCCTGAGCTTGTCATATGTAATATGTAAAATATAAGTGTTTTGTTCAACCCAAAGAGCACAACATACATTCCATGTTTACAGTTGAAGTCAGAAGTTTACATACACCTTAGTCAAATACATTTAAACTCAGTTTTTCACAAGTCCTGACATTTAATCATAGAAAACATTGCCTATCTTAGGTCAGATAGGATCACTATTTTATTTTAAGAATGTGAAATGTCAGGATAATAGAAGAGAGAATTATTTATTTCAGCTTTTATTTCTTTCATCACATTCCTTGTGGGTAGGAAGTTTACATACACTTTGTTAGTATTTGGTAGCATTGCCTTTAAATTGTTTAACTTAGTTCAAATATTTTGGATATCCTTCACAATAAGTTGCTGGAATTTTGGCCCATTCCTCCAGATAGATCTGGTGTAACACGTGTTTTAAGTTCTGCCCACAAATTTTTGGGGCAGAAAATATTGGATTGAGGTCAGGGCTTTGTGACGGCCACTCCAATACCTTTGAATATCTTGTCCTTAAGCCATTTTGCCACAATTTTGGAGGTATGCTTGGGGTCATTGTCCATTTGGAACATCTATTTATGACCGAGCTTTAACTTCCTGGCTGTTTTGAAAAATCTGTTTTGTGAAGTGCAGTCCAATCCAGTTCCTCCTGCAGCAAAGCACCCCCATAACATGATGCTGCCACCCCCATGCTTCACAGTTGGGATGGTGTTCTTCGGCTTGCAAACCTCACCCTTTTTCCTCCAAACATAGCGATGGTCATTATGGACATTTTGTTTCATCAAACCAGAGGAAATTTCTCTAAAAAGTAAGATCTTTGTCCCATGTGCACTTGCAAACTGTAGTCTGGCTTTTTTATGGCGGTTTTGGAGCAGTGGCTTCTTCCTTGCTGAGCAGCCTTCTAGGTTATGTCAATATAGGACTTATTTTACTGTGGATATAGATACTTGTTTACCTGTTTCCTCCAGCTTCTTCACAAGGTCCTTTGCACTTTTTGCACCAAACTATGTTCATCTCTAGGAGACAGAATGCATCTCCTTCCTGAGCAGTATGATGACTTTATGGTCCAATGGTGTTTATTCTTGCATACTATTGTTTGTACAGATGAACGTGGTAACTTCAGGCATTTGGAAATTACTCCCAAGGATGAACCAGAATTGTGTAGTGGCTGATTTCTTTTGATTTTCACATGATGTCAAGCAAAGAGGCACTGAGTTTGAAAGTAGGCCTTAAAATTCATCCACAGGTACACCTCCAATTCAGGAAACCTCCTATCAGAAGCTAATTGGCTAATTGCCTAAAGGCTTGACATCATTTTCTGGAATTTTCAAATCTGCTTAAAGGCACAGTTAACATAGTGTGTGTGAACTTCTGACCCACTGGAATTGTGATATAGTCAATTAAAAGTGAAACAATCTGTCTGTAAACAATTGTTGGAAAAATGACTTGTGTCGTGCACAAAGTACATGTCCTAAACGACTTGCCAAAACTATAGTTTGCTAATATGAGTGGTGAAAAAATTTGTTTAAATGACTTAATTCTAAGTGTATGTAAACTTCTGACTTCAACTGTAAGTGTAGTAGAGGGAAGTTACACAATGGACTGGACATAGAAAATAGCAGAGGTTGGACATAAACTATCGATAATGTTATCTAGGAGGATCAAATTCAGTTGAACATTTTGCATAGTTTAAATAAACCCAAGCAGGTTTTGACCGATTCCTTACTGACATTCTCTTGTTTAGTCCAATCTAATCTAAATCTAATGTTCTTTGTTATTATATATAGTGCTTGCTAAGGCAAGTGTGACTTTTATGATGAATTATTTGATTTGCCTGCTGGACAAAAAATCCTCTGGATTTATTCTGAAGGAGTGACCCAAGCCATATCTTGTGACTAGAGTATCATAAAGACTTGGGGGTGGTCTCATTTGACTTGGGTCAGTAAACAAGCAACCCAAAATCACCCTAGCGATCACATCGCAACATGCTAAAAACCACTCAGAACACTCAAACCCCATTTATTGCCCTCCAAAACATACACTTATTTCTCTCCTTTGAATCTAACAGTTTAAATATGGCAACTTGTTATCTCTTCTTATTACTCTGATTACTGTTTATTTATTGCCCTTTATGAATGAGCATGATACCAAAGACAACCCTGTGGAAATGTTGATCCACTGCAGAAATGTAGATATTACTTAATGTATGATTAGACGCTATCTCAGTACATTTGTTCTGTTGAAGTTAATTAATTAAGTGTCTAGCTCTAAGCTTCCTGAGGAAGATAGGAATTTATGTCCCTAAATAGGAACAGCATTTATCTTGAGGTTGATTAATTGCCTCTTTGTCTTGATGTTTTGTCCAACATTGATTGTGCTGTTTTCACATTACTGAATTAAATGATAATACAATGTTGTCAGCACGTTTCCGCCAGAACTCTAGACTTGGCTCTGTGTATAGATGGAGGAGAACCAAATCTACTGTAAGCTGTTTCAAACCAACTTGAGCAAACTTTATAAGAGTTCAAAAAAGAAGTCATGTTCACTGCATACAGACAGATCAAAAGCCAAGGCAACAAAGAAACGGCAGACAAGCATGTCAGTGAGACAGAGCTCTCAAGATGGTTCACAGTCACCTTTGTCAGATATATCATATCAGAACTGCTGTCCAGCTTTTAATTGAACAGATTTTATCTTGTATCTGAAGGATCACATAAAGCTCTGATAGATTAGTCCCCTCATGCAGTATGCTGTTATTGAGTTTAAAACTGTCAAGACCAGGAAGTGTAAAATGTAATAAATGAAGATATTCAGCGATAATAAGAAGAGTTACACAGAGATGAATTTTAAACCACCAAGATTTTAGTAAAAATTGAGACCCAACAGTTGAAAACCACTATATTAATGCAGTAAAAACTCTACATGGTTCAATGAAGCTGCTTGAAGTTGTCATCTGTTAGAGAATCAGCTGGCTCACATGTAATATATCAAGCCAACGTCACACATGGTGTAAGCTGACAGGTTCTTTGACATTTAATCGGGTAGCAAATTAACTGGTGAATTCATTCTTTGCTATGTTTGCAAGTAAGCGGTTTCTCTGAAGCAAGCTTCAAGTTTTCTCTATAACCCTCCTCCTCCCCAACTTCACTGGTCTAGATCTGCTACTTGGGATTGCATTTATGTCTTGATGCAGCATGTAATGTGTTTGTCTAACTGTGCAGCAGCATAAATATGTAATGCTCACATTAACATGCTACATTTTTCAGAGAGTAATACGTTAACTAATGTTAACAAATACAACCTTATTGTAAAATATTACCAAGATTTTCTTGCATTCTGTCCCATCCCATGCAAATTCAGATGGGTAGGTTTTTTTGTGACCCTATCACTGTATCAAGGAATGAGTGATGTTTCAGGCTATGCATCAGATTCCTGCCAATGAAGAACGATTCTCCTGTATGTCATTTTCAGTCTTCAATTCCTCCCAGCCCGTTACTATGGAAACTGTGAGTTGAGGCGAGTTGAAGACTAAAAATGCTGTACAGATACAAGTAACATTTCTTGGCCTGCAATGACCATCAGTGGATGCAGGAACAGAAGATCTGTGGTGAATGTGGTCCTCTGTCTTCTCACAAAGTTTTTTGGTGATGGTGGCTTCAAAACGTGTTAGAACCATTCAGTGGATCAAGTTTCAGGTACATGACTTAAACAAGTGATTTTCACATTGTGTTTACTAACTAATGAGCCATTATAATCTTTTGTTTCAGTCTATGACCAGAACTTATGAATACCAATGAAACAATATGATATACAGTATTCATACCCCAAATTTTAATGTGTGATGAAGCCTGACTCCTAACAGAACATTTGCATTCCATTTATGCCTCTGAAAGCTAAATGTTCTTGGAAGTGGTGTGCCTAAAGCCATTCATATTTAATATCTCTTTTCCACAGTTGGGGAATTGTTCTCAACAAATTATTTTATTATTTTTATTATTTTATTAGACCAAATTAAGTAGCATTGCTGTTGTATTAAGTGGTGGATGACAGCTGTTGCTGGACTATGATTTCCTCTCAAGTAATTTTATTTTAATTTTTAATTTTTGATTTCAGCTCTTTTTTTCACCAACACTTTCAATTGCTTGTACCTTCATGAAATGAAGACATGTTCTCCTTGCTGATTAATTGCAATTCTAGTACTTTATATATTTTTTATACCTCAGTCTGCCGGGTAGAGAAGGGTTCTCCTTTATCGCATACACTGTGTCACTGAATTAAATCTTCAGAAGATTGTATGCAAACATTGTGCCCTTCCATTTCTTGAGGAAATGTAGTTGACTATAAGTATACATGATGCAGACAGCGTATACTAAGTACACTACATTTTCTTAAGGGATTTGACATCACAGATTTGGAGTATAGACATGGCTGTTCCTTTCACTTCAAAGAGAACTTTGGTACTGTATGTGTCATCCATGTCAAGATGGCTCATAAATAACAGTTTGTGGTGTGGCTCTTGGATTGTAAAGTCCTAAATGCCTCAAGAAATTTTGGTTTGGTCAAAGAAAATTAGATTAGAGTAGATACACAGAATCTACTTTTTTTTGTTGGAAACATGAACTTTGTCATATTTTTTTACAGTAAACACAAGCTTTATAAAATAGCATTTCAGCTGGAAAGAGTGCCATCCAATAGTGGTACTATTCGTTTACAGAAGATATCCTTTATAATCTTTTTTCGTCAAGCCGTGAAGGCTGTAATTTTTTAATTATAAAAAAAGATTATAATTAGAATGCTTACAAATATTTATATATTTGAAATAAATACAGAATCATGTTTTTTAGATACAGTAGCCTGTATCTTTTTCAATTTTACTAGTGTGTATTCATTAGTTACTACTTATTCATCATTACAGACTTATTTCTACTTTCCACTTTTACCGGAAACAATTAGTTAAATTTCGCCTTTGAATTCTATGGGGATCTATGGTTCAGATATCCACTATTCACTTCTGACTAGTATAAATTCCAATAGTGACTAGTATCTTTTTTATATATATTTTAAAAGTACTTATTCATTAGATACTACTGTCTATACCAGTTTACTACTTATTTATTAGTTACCAGTACTTATTATTACACTCTATTGTCTGTTCCAGATGTTACTAGTAACATTTCTCATCATACTAGTTACTAACTACTTTTTTACTTGTCAAATGTAACGAATGGTCAGAATGGGTACTGAATAGTTCAATGAAAAATATTATTAGTAAAATTGAAGATTTTACTAATAACACTTGGAATAGACACTAGTGTCTAATAAATAAGAACTAATAAAACTGGAATAGTTTTAATAATATTTAATAATTAGTTACTACAAAAAAAAAAAAATACTAGTCACTTTTGGAATACATAGTCGGAAGTGAATAGTTCATATATAAACCACAGATGCCTTGAATGGCAACAATTTGCAATTTGTAACAACAATTGCTGTACAACTAGTATAAGTACTAGATCAATTAATAAATGATACTAGTCACCATTGGAATTATTACTAGTAACTAAAAAAGAAGCAGTAGTAACATAAAAAATACATACTAGTAAGTTTTAATAAATTATAAAAGTGATTGCCATACCATACAGTATTTTGCCTTTGAAGAGTATTTTAGCAGTACACTTCACACATACAGTATATCTGATATGCGCTGGCAATCATCATGTAAACCAGAATGCAAATGAAAACTTAAGGAAAGATGGCTAACCATGCTTCGTTCCAACAAAATTGCTGTCAGTCATCAGTAAGTGCTGAGAATATTTTTGCATTGTTGACATCTAATGCTATCTTGTACTTATTTGTGTGGTTTTATCTGTGTTAGTTCTACAGGTGTTTCAGAGCACTTCTAAAATGTGACACACCTCATCGAGGTTCCAGTCTTAAGAGTTCTTCAAAGGCAACTAAACTGTTTCGGCCTGGGTGGCGCACAGAAAACAACTTTACTTTTGAGGTTGCCTCAGTTGGGCACACAGCAACACCCAACCAGGCTAACCCAGTGGAAGAGGGCCCTGCATCTACGGATAATGCCAAACCAGTAGTGGTATCCCTTGTGGCCCATTACAACGGTTGAGAGCTATTCATTGTCAAAAATGCCAACACTTGAAGAAACGTTTCACTCATAATTAGGGAAATGCAGTAAGACTTTAAGAAGATTTTAAAAAGGTATGATAAAATATGATAAAAGAACGGAAACGGGCAAAATCTCAGAGAATATGTCATTTTGTGGAGTTTTATTGCATTCTAGACGTTTCTGGTATCCAACAACAGAGCAAAAAATTCTTGTGGTAATGTGCAGATAGCTGTTCCTAATTTCTTGTAAAATATTCTTAGACTCTGCAGATGTCAAGATTACTATTTTTGTGGACCTGTTCATAAGGTCAGCTGAGAGACAAAGGCAATTTTTGCAAAATGTTGTAGAGCATTCATACAGTTAACAGTCACTCTTCTGAATGTCTTTTCAGTAGCTACTTTTCGAAGAGCAGAGAGCATTTTTTTATAAGTCCTTTGGAGAAAACAATGTTTCTAACACTGTTGTAAAGTTATTTGCATATCACTTGCCACTCCACAAGCAATTACAAATTCATGCTCACATATGTCTTTGTTATAATGTGTTAAAATTACATGGAGGACCATTGAAGTTTGATATTAAAAATGTTGTCATTCTTGTGACAATTATCTGTGTAGATGAAACAGTACAACATCAAGAGGAAAAAAAAGAAACCATTATGTTGTGTTATGAGAGTTGTGATCCTATATCTGCAAAAGTAATCATTTGAAAAATAGTTTTTCTTTTGTTCTGGTTTATTTTCCTGTCCAGCTGTTTGCTTTTATGTTTGGTTTTGATTACTTAAGAAATTCTGAAACAACATTGTTCAAACATTAACTTGGATGTAGCAAACCCGCACATCAGCACTTTATATTTCAGCAAATAGACCATTGGGGTCATTTTCATAGCCACAATCTATTCCACTGATTATCTGTCCATTTGATTTCAGGAGGAATTTAGAATAATAAATTAAATGTAATGGTGTTGAAAATGGCTTCAGAATTTTTTACTTTTATTTCCCCTTCTGTCACTCACTCGACGTTTTGTCGAATGAAGTGACACAAGGGGTCTTCCTTGGACACCGAATCGTATCTCTGAATCTGAGAAAAGGCCAATGACAAATTGGCAGACAGAATTTGCATGCCCTGCCCTGGACATACAGGTTTAAAGGGAAGCGGGGCAGCACAATTTTCTTCAGAGCCGAATGGTTGTGCAGCAAGCAGCTGACTTTCACTCCTGTTCCACTCACCTCTTCCAGTGAGAAGCATTGCTATTGGATCAGCACAGCACATTTCCAGCTGCCATCTCTCTCTTGTGCGCGGCCAACAAGCCTGTGCTTTATGAGCAGAGAACTCCACCCTGCTCCTCAAAGATGCGATAGAGCCCATCCCTCCAGCCAAGATGAAGAAGGGTTTCTACAGCCCTTACTTCATTGTACCCAAGAAAAGCGGCGGGTTGCGACCAATCTTGGACCTGCGAGTTCTCACCTGGGCTTTGTACAGACTCCCGTTCAAAATGCTCACACAGAAACAGATTCTCACCTGCGTTCGACAGCTAGATTGGTTCGCGGCAGTAGACCTGAAGGACGCGTACTTCCACGTCTCCATTCTGACATGACACCGACCCTTCTTACGGTTTGCATTCGACGGCCAGGGATATCAGTACAAGGTCCTCCACATCGGCCTGTCCCTTTTCCTTCACGAATGTCGCAGAGGCCGCTCTTGCCCCAACTACCTCGACGACTGGCTCATCCTGGCCCACTCTTCAGAGTTACTATAGTACTCCCACAGGGACCAGGTGCTCAGGCACCTCAGCCGTCTAGGGCTTCAGGTCAACTGGGAAAAGAGTAAGCTCGCCCCGGTGCAGAGTATCTCTTTTCTCGGCATGGAGTTAGATTCAGTCTCAATGACAGCGCAGCTCCCCATTGAGCGCGCTCAGTCAGTGCTCAGGTGCCTCGCTCGCTTCAAGCCCGTCACAGCGGTTCCTCTAAAATAATTCCAGAGGCTCCTGGGGCATATGGCATCCTCAGCCGTGGTCGCGCCACTCGGGTTGATGCATATGAGACCGCTACAGCACTGACTACAGACTCGAGTCCCGAGATGGGCAAGGCGCCACGGCACACACAGTGTGACAATCATCCCTTTCTGCCATCAAACTTTCAACCCTTGGACAGACCTCTGCTTTCTGCAGACTGGAGTCCCCCTACAGCAGGTGTCCAGATGTGTCGTGGTAACCTCTCGACAGGGCTGGGGCACCATGTGCAACGGGCGCGCTGCCGTTGGCCCCTGGAAAGGACCCTGGCAGCATTGGCACATCAAGAGTTGATGGCTGTATTTCTTGCACTATGGAAGTTTCTCCCACTAATCTGAGGGAAGCACGTCTTGATCCATTCAGAAAGCACCGTGACGGTAGCGTACATAAATCGCCAGGGCGGCGAGCACTCTCGTCATATGTCACAACTCGCCCGCCATCTCCTCCTTTGGAGCCAGCCGCGACTCAAGTTGTTGCTCGCCACTCACATCTCTGGCAACCGCAACACGATGGCAGACACGCTGTTGCGACAGGTTTCGCCCAGCGGAGAGTGGAGGCTCCACACCCAGGTGGTCCAGCTCATATTGGACCGATTTGGCAAGGCACAGAGAGATCTCTTTGCCTCCCAAGACAACTCCCATACCTACTTCTTGCCCTGCATAAGTTTCTCTCGCTAATTCAGGGCAAGCACGTCTTGATCCGGTCAGACAGCACCACCATGGTAGCATACATTAATTGCCAGAGCCAGAAGCAATTAGAGCCAGAAGCAACTCAAGTCACTGCATGCACTCACATCCCGGGCAACCTCAACCTGGTAGCGGACACGTTATCATGACAATGCTTGCCCAGCGGAGAGTGGAGGCTTCACCCCCAGTCGGTCCAGCTGATTTGGGAACGGTTCGGCATGGCACAGTTAGGCCTATTTCCCTCCCAAGAGACCTCCCACTGCCCGCTCTGGTACGCCCGAACGGAGGCTCCCCTCGGAACAGACATGCTGGTACACAGCTGGCCCATGGGGCTGCGCAAGTACGCATTTCCCCCAGTGAGCCTTCTTGCACAGGTGCTATGCAAGGTCATGGAGGACGAGGAACAAGTCATTCTAGTGGCCCCCTATTGGCCCTCTCGGACTTGGTTCTCATATCTCGTACTCCTCGCGACAGCCCCTCCCTGGCGAATTCCCCTGAGGAAGGACCTTCTTTCTCAGGGACGGGGCACTCTCTGGCATCCGCACCCAGACCTCTGGAACCTCCACGTCTGGTCCCTGGATGGGATGCAGAAGATCTAGTTGGCCTACCACCTACTTTCATAGACACAATCAACCAAGCCAGAGCTCCCTCTACCAGGCAACTTTACGCCCTAAAGTGGCACTTGTTGCAAATTGGTGTTTTTCCCGGGCTGAAGACCCACAGAGGTGCGCAGTTGGGTCAGTGCTCTCATTCCTGCAGGAGAGGCTGGAGGGGAGGCTGTCCCCTTCCACCTTGAAGGTGTGTGTAGCTGATATCGCGGCCCACCACGACGCAGTAGACGGCAAGTCTTGTGGTAAGCACGACTTAATTATCAGGTTCCTAAGAGGTGCCCGGAGGTTGAATCCATTGAATCCTCCACGACCAGGCTATATGCCCAAGTTTCCTACGACTCACTTCAGAGACCAGGTAGTGAACCTGCAAGCACTGCCCTGGGAGGAGGCAGACCCAGCCACTTCGTTGCTGTGTCCGGTACGTGCTTTGCATATCTATTTGGACCGCACGCAGAGCTGTAGACGTTCTGAGCAGCTCTTTGTCTGCTTTGGTGGACAGTGGAAAGAGAATGCTGTCTCAGAGAGGCTTTCCCACTGAGTAGTTGATGCCACAGCATTGGCCTATCACACCCAGGCCGTGCCCGCCACTTTGCGTGTTCGAGCACACTCGACGAGAAGTGTGGCGTCCTCGTGGGCACTAGCCAAAGGCACCTCCCTAGCAGACATATGCAGAGCAGCGGATTGGGCAACACTCAATACCTTTACGAGATTTTACAATCTCAGGGTTGAGTCGGTTTCATCCCGTGTTTTTTCAGGTCCGAGCCGGTAGAAACACTGTAACGTTGTGACAACTGATCGGGTGGACCACTTGCACCTAGTGACTTTTCCCACCGCTTAGGTAATACCATGCGCTTTTATCCCAGGAGATCCCACTAACTCGGCTCCCAGGATGACTCCTCCCTAGCCCTCTGGTCCACAAATTCAGTGGAGGAATACGCCGACCAGGACCAATGCGGGTACTCAATCTACCCTGCATTGGAATAGGTGCTCCACAGGACAGGCTCCTACGTGGACTTATCCCCCTGTGAGTATTTTCTGCAGTACGGTCCACTTCCATGTTTGTAGCAACTCCTCCCTCCCAATGAGGTAGAATCTACCACCACGTCATTCTCCACATGTGACCTAAAAGCCCATGTGATGTATTTCACCACCCTTTACTTCCCCCAGTCTGGGCAGGTGTGGTCTCCGCAGGGTCTTTCCACCCTGAAAGAATAGGAAAACTGTGAAAGAACGCCTTACCGATGCATGTGATAGTGTTAAGATGGCCCCATCTGCTTTAACTCTAAGCAAGAAACATAGAGAGAGAAAAGGCGGGGCTGGCGCGGCTTGCTCCCATGCTTGGCATGTCGACCTTGTTCCCCCTATCGAGGTGTAAAGAATCAGAAGGTTTTGACGATTTTATGGGGCATTGGGGAAGGGTTCTTGCAGTCTGAAACAGCCTGTTGTTTTGGCACGCAAGCTACCTGCCCGCACCTGTGTCAGCAGCGCATGTACACGGTTCAGCGCATGGCATGATTTAAACTGGACCCCTAGTGTCGCTTCTTCAACACAATGTGAAAGTGCGCGACAGACAGGGAACGTCTAGGTTACTGTTGTAACCTCCGTTCCCTGATGGGAACGTGTCCTCCCGGCCACGTCGCTGAACCAATCCACTGTTGTGGCCGAACCTCATTGTCGGCTCCTCAGACAAATCCTGAATGATGCATTTCCCTCCCTTTATACCCATATGTCTGAGGGCAGGACATGCAAATTCTGTCTGCCAATTTCTCATTGGCCTTTTCTCAAAGTTCAGAGATGCGAAAGGCTCTCACGGAGGCCTCCATCAGGGAACAGAGGTTACAACAGTAACCTAGACGTTCAAGGTTCTGTAATTTTTTTTGAATAAGATGTTCTGAAAAGCTCTTAAGTATTTTAATATGCTCCTTTTACTTGTGCTCAGCTTATGCTTATTATAAATTAACGTAATTAGATGCGCATAACCTGTGTTAATTTTCATTCAATCAGTCTTGTTTGTTCAGAATATTGCAAAAAGAGAACTCCACAGTATGTTTATCTGTATATCTGCGAACATATTATGGCCTAAAACTAGGCTAAAGAATATGAAGAGGACTTGCTTATTTGGTCTGTACAAAGCATGTGCAAATATTATGTGACTTATGTAAATCATCTTGCTTCAGACTGTTAAAGATCATAATACAAATTTTTACCGGACTTTTTAAAAATAATTAAAAATACAATTAAAATAATGTAAAATGATCTAAATATGTGAAAAAATGTTCCCGAAATTCTAAATAAATGTTGTCCTCATAAGACCATTCATGTTTGACGTTTGTAGTTTAGTTGTAATATACAATGCATAATTTATTATTTTAAATTATGTACTCTTAAAGTTTGTGAAAATCTCAAACAAAAGCTATTGTATATTTGTGATTTCAAACTATTTAATGAAAGGTGTTTGAAAGCAGAGTGGGACATTTTGGAGACATTTGCAACATTGTCTCAAAACTCTTGACTATAAGGCAAAATTGTAAGACATTGTACAACTTGGCTCATACAAAAGGTACAACTTTTATTCACATAGAGATCAATCAGTCAACAAACAGATTTGCAAATTGATTCAATATAGGCATCAAATTTTAGCTAGCTATTTTAAGAAAGGACGCGCCTGTGAACAAATTTTGTTTCATATTTAGTTCATTCCATGTTTATTTTCTGCAGTATAAATGACTGATTTGAGTCAATATCTTGTAATACACTTCCCTTGTCTAACCGAAATCCCTGATGTTTTCTTTCTTCCGTGGTATGCTAAAGTTATTTTCCTATTAAACTCTTGGTTTAAAGTTTAGTGTTTGGGTAAGGGGTTAGATTTTATGGTTTGTTTTAGGTTCAGATTAGGGGTCAAATTTTGGAAAAATCATAATAACATTGTTGGCTGTTTTGTTTATTTTTCTCAATGGGAGTAAAAGTGATACATTTTTGAATGCATACACAAAAACTTGTAGGATTTCTAATGATTTTGCATCTCGTATTATTTCGACTTGCCATGAAATCAGATTGGACATTATCTTTAGTTAGCCATATGTTCCCCGTCTGTCGCTCACTTCGACGTTGTGTCGAAGAAGCGACACTAGGGGTCTCTCTCTTGAGCGCAGAATATGCCTCTGGTCTATAAAAAAAGGCCAATGAGAAGTTGGCAGACAGTATTTGCATACCCCGCCCCGGACATATGGGTATAAAAGCAGGGAAATACGTCGAATGGTTGTGTATGCAGCCAGTTACGAGTCACACACCAGTTCCTGCCTAACTGTTCCTCTGACGCTCTGCTTGCTGTTGGATCTACGGCGCACTTCAGCGGCTTTTGGATATATGGCGATTACCCAGGTGGATAGGGCTGTTGCGATCCATCTATGCCCCAGAAACCCTACCACCTGGCAGGGTCGCCCTGTGCTCCCTTCTAGGGCAGATGGAGGACATCTCGCATATCCTGCCCCGCCGCAAGCCTGCCGCCATGGGCCATGCCCCGTCTGCCCGCCGAGGGCGTCCTCCTGTGGCAAAGAATCACCCTGCTCCGCCTCAACCCGGGCCCAGCTCTCAGCCCCAGCGTCGGGTACACCGCAGGAAGCAGACAACCCCCATCTCACGGACCCCCTCGAGGACCCGTAAGGCTCCCAGGTGCTCCTGAGATGTCTGATCCAGGGAACAAGACGTTAGCTCCGGAGATGTTAAGAGCACTCCGTCCCCCGATGGAGGGCCGGGAGGAGAGTCTTTTGTTGGATTTATTTCATTTGCCGTACCCACATTCTCAGTAAAAGAGCTATTTCCTTTGTCTCTGGGTCACCTGGCCCGCAAATGCCGTTCTCACGGCACTCTGCCGCCAGATTTTAACAGTCCCAGCATGCTGGACATGGACCTTCCACCTTCAGCCCCAAGACTGTTCCCCGGCCGGCCGGATCCGACGAGTCTAGAGGATGCCTACGTTGGACCTCCTCCTCAGTCGCTAAGCCACCCCCTGCCGGGTGTGCGGAGCAAGGTAAGTGCTTTGAGTCTTTTCTCAGTACCAGAGCTTCGGGACGCGTCTTCGCCTCCCGATGTCGCTTTACCTGCTCCATCCCCACTGCAAAGCCCCGCCAGGTACGTCAAAAATAATCGTCCCATTGGTGCCTCTAGCACGGAGTTTGGATGCGTGGCTTTGGATGTGGAAGATCTAGCTGGTCTACCACCCACTGTCGTAGCCAAGATCAACCAAGCCAGAGCACCTTCTACCAGGCAACTTTACGCCCTGAAATGGCGCTTGTTCGCGAATTGGTGCTCTTCCCGTGCTGAAGACCCACAGAGGTGCGCAGTTAGGTCAGTGCTCTTATTTCTGCAAGAGAGGCTGGAAGGGAGACTGTCCCCCTCCACCCTGTAGCTGTATGTCGCCGCTATCGCGGCCCACCATGATGGAGTAGACAGCAAGTCCTTGGGTAAGCACTACTTAATCATCAGGTTCCTAAGAGGCGCTTGGAGGTTGAACCCTTCCCGGCCAAGCCTGTTCCCCTTTGGGATCTCTCAGTGGTCCTCGCGGGCCTCCAGAGAGCCCCCTTTGAGCTGCTAGAATCAGTTGGACTCAGGGCCCTCTCTCTAAAGATGGCCCTGCTGATCGCACTCGCTTCCATCAAGAGGGTCAGGGACCTGCAAGCGTTCTCTGTTAGCGACACCTGCCTGGAGTTTGGTCCGGCAGACACCTATGTGATCCTAAGACCACGACCGGGCTACGTGCCCAAGGTTCCTACCATGCTCTTCAGAGCCCAGGTAGTGAACCTGCAAGCGCTGCCCCGGGAGGAGGAAAACCCAGCCCCTTCATTGCTGTGTCCGGTATGTGGTTTGCATACCTTTTTGGACCGCACACAGAGCTTTAGGTGCTCTGAGCAGCTCTTTGTCTGCTTCGGGGGACAGCGGAAAGGGAACACTGTCTCCAAACAGAGGCTCTCCCACTGGGTGGTTGATGCCATTTCACTGGCCTATCACACCCATCCGTGCCCCCCCCTTGCGGGTCCGAGTGCACTCAACAAGGAGTATTGCGTCCTCGTGGGCACTGGCCAGAGGTACCTCCCTAGCAGACATATGTAGGGCAGCGGGTTGGGCACCTAATACCTTTGCGAGATTTTACAATCTCAGGGTTGAGTCAGTATTGTTCCATGTTTTCTCAGGTCAGAGCCGGTAGAACTCGGTAACACGCTGACGATCTGGCCGGGTGAAATGCTTGCAACTGGCGCCCTTTCCCTCGGCCGAGGTAAAACTGTGCTATTTCTCTCTCAGGATATCCCACCCACCCGGATCCCTGGTTGATTCCTCCCTAGCCCTTTTGAGTCCGCAGTTCAGCGGAGGAACTTGCCATCCCAGTCCACCATGGGTACTCAATCTACCCTGTACTTTATAGGTGCTCCACAGATCGAGGCTCCTACACCTGTCTGTATTTTCCGCGGTACGGTCCCCTTACTAAGTGGACCCGCGTCTACCTTAGGCAGTCTTAGCTGCCCTTCGGTCGCTATGCTGTAGCAACTCCCTCCTCCTTGAGGTTGGATCTACCTCTGCACCACGTTCCACATGTTGCCTAGAAAACCCATGTGATGTATTCGCCACCTTTACTTCCCCTTTTGGGCAGGTGTGGCCTCCGCAGGGTCTTTTCCCCCTGAAAGAATAGGAAACTGGGTAAGACCCCCTTCCCTCTATGTGTATAAAGGCCCCAGCTGTTCTTGCTCTATGCGGAGAAACATAAAGAGAAAAGAGGCCCAGCCAGGCTTGGCCCATTTCCAGGTTGGTAAGCGTCGCCTCGTTCTCCTGTCTTGGGTATCCAGAAGGATTCTGACAACTTTTTTGGGGCATTGGGGAAGGGTACGCGCAGCCTGACACAGTTGGTCGCTTGTGCACGTAGAATTACTTGCCCACTCCTGTGTCAGCAGTACACTTACACGGCTCAGCGCATGGCGTGATTAAAATTGAACCTCTAGTGTCGCTTTTTCGACACAGCGTCGAAGTGAGCAACAGACGGGAACGTCTAGGTTATGTATGTAACCTCCATTCCCTGATGGAGGGAACGAGACGTTGTGTCCTCCCGGCCACGTCACTGAGCTGAGCCACTGCAGAGGCCGGACCATTTCCGGCTCCTCAGAAAAATCCTGAATGAATTCGATGTATTTACCCACTTTTATACCCATATGTCCGGGGTGGAGTATGCAAATACTGTCTGCCAACTTCTCATTGGCCTTTTTTCCCCTAGTGTTGCTTCTTCGACATAACGTCTCGTTCCCTCCATCAGGGAACGGAGGTTACACACCTAACCTAGACGTTATAGAGCTTCCACATCTTAATCTCTAGATTCTCAAGATCCGGAGTGTAATTTTTTAAGTGCTAAAAAACTTTCTTAACTTAATATGTAGACATACAAGTTCATCATTCTTAGGTTGATTTCCCTGGAAAGTGTAAACACTGGCTCGGTGGTGCTATCAAAACGGTATCACTTTACATTAAGGTTCCCATTGTAGTAAAGGGGTTCATTAATGACTTACTCATCTTCAAATATTATAAATAATTTATATGCAGTTGTAACAAATGAATAAAACGGATGACTTTCATGCCATACTTGCCAAATAGTGAGTCAATTTAAACTATAAATGCTTAATAAGGGTACTTATTAACATTTATTTTAATCAAAATCATGAAATATCATAATTCATGATTTATGTCATGATGCAGCAAAAATAGACTAAACTGTTAAACCTTACCATGGTTTTTCTACAGTACATACTGGCAACACTGTTGACAGCTAGTTTCTGTAAAAACCTGATAACGGTATGCTACTGCAATTGTCGTGTACAGTAATTTACTGATTACTGATAGCTGAGGTATATTACTGTAAATATTTACATTGTACAGTAACTAGCTATAAATATCCCATACATTTTTTAAATATTTTATTGTTATTATAATATACAATTTATTAATAATAAAGAATATATATATATGTATTACTTTTATGCTGACTTTATATGATTATATATAGGTAGCAGGTATATTGATGAAAGAACTGTCCATATAAACTTCCCATGCGTTTATCTGTTCTGCAGGTTGTATTACAACTTGTTTTTGTAATAAAACAATTTTATTAAATTGTTGATGTGATTTAGTTATGCTTTCAATTATATATATATATATATATATATATATATATATATATATATATATATATAACAATAATATATATAATTGTTTAAGGTGTGCATGGTTTAAAACTTGGATCTGATTGTTAGAAGTCCATTTACTTTTCAAAGCAGTGATTCGCTTAAAGGTGGGACCCCAGGTTATCTGGAGTTTTTTTGACACAGAGTGAGAAAGAGAGAGAGAGATAAAAGATGGATTTCTATGAAAGACAGGCAGTGTTCATGAACTAGATTAACTTTAATACTTTACAGAAAGTTTATTTTAATATGGTAGTGTTCACATTTGTTATACTTGCCCATATCTCAATGTCCAAAGCAATGTTGAACAAATCTTATCTAAGAAATAAACAACACACAAGTCCGGCATGGTTTCTAAACTTGTGAAGACGCTGGTGCTCACTCGCATACAAAACGTCAACTAAATGACTTCCGGTTTCATCACATGACCAGGGCTTAATTTGTGCCGGAACAAGCTGGATTCGGATCCGGTACCTCCGAATTTAGATCTGGCACCTGCTATGGGGGATCCCCCATTTTTTAATCGAAGATGCGGAACAATGGCGAAAAGACATCTTAATTTACTGGATTATTTTAGACAGGACCCAATGTCTGAAACCAAACAGACAAAAGTAATTATAGATCCCACTGATAGCAAAAGTGCAAGTTAATCGGCTAATGATGTCAACCTGTGAGGAACAGAGCAAGTTGACAAATGTGGAGAGCTCTGGCTGGTTGGGGGAAGAAGCATGTGGAGGTAAGCAGACAAACACTGGAGAAGATCAAAGAATGGGGGCAATATGGGCCGAAGCAGAGTTTAAAACAAAAAAGACATATCCTAAAACAAAACATCATATCCTTGGCTTGTCATGGAGGGGTTGCATCTGGGCTGTGCTGTTTGCAAAAGGTTGGATGCCTGTGTAAGGTATTACATATATAATTTAGAGAAGTGGATGGGATCAGTTATGTAGGGTATTTTACACGCATTCTACCACCATTATATGTAAGGATATTTGGTATGCTAAATTTAGGAGGGAATTTAATTGATTAGTACAATCAATTTTCAATACTCTGACTATATATGAACAATGGAACAATGTTTCAAATCACAGTATCTTTGTGCACTGAACAGTAAATTTTATAGGTTCTTAAAACAAACATTACATTGTGGTTGTGGGAACATAAAAATGTCCAGTTTTCTTAACATTAGTAGAATGTTATTTAAGGTTAATAACATTTTAAGGATTTTCCATTAATGTTTTATTTATAAAATGTATTCCAACCCTTAAAGTAATGTTAGCCAAAGTTGTTGCAACATTCCCTGTTAGGTGGGAATGTTATGACCAATATTTTTGGCCATGACATTCTCTTTTGACAATTCTGCCACTTTTCATATACGAATACACTTCTCCAGTGTCAAGTCAGCCTCTCTAAACAAACACTCTCTCACTTATGTGTTCTGTATACCACACACTATTCTGCCTCTAATTAGTACTCTAATGAGTCTTTTGCTGTTCCAAAATGGCATGTTTCTGCCAGCATTTTTAAATCAGTGATATACTTGTGTACAGTTTCGTCTGCATTCTGATTTCTAGAAAATAATTTGTACATCTCATTTGGTACTGGATTGCAGTGGTTACTGAAAGCATTCAATAGCCGTTCAAGTGTGAGCTCCTGTTCTGCCAGCAATGCAACGCATAGTGTCCTGCTCAGTTCTCTTCCCGCTTCTCCTATTAAGTAGTGAAAAACGTTTACCTTTTCTTCTCTACAGATTTTGTATATACATGCTGCTTACAGTCAAATGTTGCTGCCAGTTTCAATCCGTAAGTGCCATACATTTTCACCCAATGCCGCACTCTGACTCGTTAGCGCTTCTTAAACATGTGGGCTTGTCCAATGTTTACTGCTCTTACCATGTTATCAACAATGTTGAACAAATCTTATCTATGAAATAAACAACTCATAAATCCGGCACTTTACTGAATGTGCTGGTGCTCACTCGCATACACAGCGTCAACACAATTACTTTCGGTTACATCACATGACCTTAAACTTCTACATCCGAGTCCAGCCTATTGTAACAACATTGTGAAAGAGGCTGTGAATGTACTGGAACAGTTTTGCAAGTTATACTATACTGTCCATACCATAAGTGTTTGGTAGGCTCTGTGTTGGTAAGTTAGTTTAAGCTAGTTTGAGTTTGCATATGTTGGTAAATATAATGGCAAATAAGTGCTATTATTTCCCCCAAATGATAGTGTAAGATGGCAGATTTTAACATGTTTAAGACCAAATGTACAGTTATTTATTTTACATAAAGTTCAAAATTAGTTAATTGTCACCCACCAGTCTTTATTAAATCAGGTCATTCTATCATTTAACCTTGCTTCTAATATTTTTGGAATTCATATTTTTGGCCATGTTTTCTTGGCTTTGTTTTACCGAAACTATTAATAAATTACAAATGAATTTACATTGTGTGGGGGCCACCTTCAGAATGTTCATGACACTGCTTATGATGTCTTTGACAATGTGGGGGCCCCCTAAGCAACCTGCTTAATTTGCCTATAGGGAGGAGTTTGCTGGCACTGACTAAAGCATTAGGCACTCATAACAAATTATCTGCAGTAGTTGGAAACTCATAAATAAATGTAATATTATTATTGTTATTATTATTTAAATAGTGAATTTACATTAATGTACAATTTATGGGTTACTTATGTTGGTAGCTCATTAAATGGTTCTCAGTTGTCCACTTTACATTAAGGTAAGCTTTCATTGCTTATTTAGGTTGGTAAGTCAATAATAAATGGTTTACTGTTGTTCACTTTGCACTAATGTACACTTTCATAGATTATTAATGTTGGTAATCATTAATAAATGGTTCAAAGTTGTCCACTTTACATTAAGGTACACTTACCAACATGAATAAGCTATGAAAGTCATTAATAAATGGTTCACAGGTGTCCACTTTACATTAAGGCACACTTTCATAGCTTACTAATGTTGGTAAGTCATTAATAAATGGTTCACAGGTGTCCACTTTACATTAATGCACATTTTCATATCTTACTAATGTTGGTAAGTCATTAATACAGTAAATGGTTCACAGGTTACTCAATAAACAAGCCATGGTTGTACAGTGCTGGGCCTCATGTATTCAGATATGAGACAAAGGCAGGCCTACATACAGTTATAAAGCCTGACTGAGGTCTACATACAGCCATAAATCCTAACCAAGCAATATCAAACAAAGTGAGTCCAAAACTGACTTAAAATCCCATGAAGCCTTGCTCATTTTACACCTATGATTGAAATTTTGAAGGACCGAACTCTGAACTCCTATTGGATGAGGTGCACGACAGAACGCACCACTCAACCATGATGTCATCGGGAGTAGAAAAACCTTGCAGATCTTCATGGGTGTTGCTTCCAGCAACACTGCATGCCGTGCCTGCTGCTCTCAGGTGTAGCCTCGTTGCAAAAGGAAGTAACTTACGACTTGAAACTTTGGCTACACAATCTCTATCTCACTGGACGATTAGAGATTTCTCCATGTTTCACTGAACACACTAACGGATCCGAAGGAGACCGCCGAGCAATCCGCGTCTTCACCCATTTGCCTGCAGAAGTGAAGAAAGAAGATTTTTCTTCCCTCTTCAACCAAGTCGACTTTGCTGATTTCTACGTCAGCCAGCCAACAATCAGCAGTTGTACCACCCACCAACAGAGCAAGGAAATGGCCTCTCGTTCATCTCGGATGAACATTCTACCCATGACCTCATGCTATTCAAATAAGAGGTTTATGTTTGAGCCGTGATAGATTGTTATAGTGTGTTATTCTTGTGCATCAAGGCCATTGCTTGTACAGTTTACAGACCACAGTGCCCACTCATTGCTGCTAATAATACTCAAAGTATTACTGTAACATACTGTTACCACAAATGAGATTTGCTGTGTTGTAGTCGAACCATGTTTGGGCTGTTGGCAAATCCTGAGCTTGCTCTTTACATATTTATGGGTTGAAAATTATCATTCACTGTCCACCTGAGTTATTGAGAGTGTCAGCAAGAACTTGTATGCACATCCAAGCAGGTGATATGCATCTGTGAGCATGTTGAATCTTTGGAGAATCTGAAAGCAGCACAGTGGGCACTCTTTGCAGGATTCACAGCTTTTGTTTTTAATATCCATGTCCTCTTGCTTTCCATTAGGTCCTTCCTCCACTGGCCTTATCATATATGCCTCCAATGGAGATTGTTTCAGCTTGTCCCACTGGCCTGCTATGCTTTTCAGCTCTGACTGAAGGTTGCCAACTGTTCAAGTCAAGTCAAGTCAAGTGGTTTTTATTGTCGTTTCAACCATATACAGTTAGTACAGTACACAGCGAAATGAGACAACGTTCCTCCAGGACCATGGTGCTACATAAAACAACATAGGACAAACACAGAACCACACGAGACTACACAGACTAAATAAAGTACCTAAATAAAGCTCACGTGCAAATGTGTGCAAAAAGTACGGGAAAGTACAATAAATTACTAACAATGAACAGGACAATAGACACAGAGAGACACTGAGAGACAGTGCAGCGCCGACCACTACACAGTAGTGCAAAAAGATGACAGTTCCTAAAAATGTAATGTAAACATAACATACTATGAGATAGTGTTCTATGGACATAGCAGTTATTGAGGTAGCAGACAGTTATAAAGTGACAGTAATTAAAGTTTAATTACTTTAAGTAATTTAATGTTGCCCTGTTATTAAATTTAACCATGCACTTGCTGAGATCTTCATGTTCAGATTCAGGGAGAGCACTGGTTTCGGATCAGGGGGAAGTTTTTAGGATCCAGAAAGGTCAAATCTGCATAAAGATCAAAACAGAAATATTCGGTGGTTGGCCTCAATGTGAACCTTCACCTCATAGGCTTTCTCTGCATCATTCATGGTCAAATCCTGAGCCATCTCTCCTGGCATGGCTTTTTTTCTTATTCATTCTCTTCTGTGGCAGTGCAGTCCACTTCCATGACTGTCTCTTCATCCAGCTTCTCAATTTTTTCATTTGACCATTTCACAAAGTTGTCAGCAGCATCCTGGATAGCCTGGGAATCTCTGGCTATCTGTTTGAGAGCATCTTGTGTTGACATGGCCATCTTATGGGCAGAGAGGATGTCAATTCCTCCCATCTGCAGGTACTTTGACAGTGGACCTGTATGCTCAAATGTCCGGAGGAACAATTGAGGTGTCAACATTGACTCATACCTGAGTAGGCCCTCTTTGTACCCTCTGGATTTGGTGCATACACTTTCTTTCACTGTCTTCTGTTCATGTATGGCATATCTTGTATAGGGCTTTCCGAATTACCCAAATATTTTTTTCAGGGCATCGTGCTTCGCCCACCATCATGTCTCTCCAATTGGATCAATGCACCTGTGTCTTTTGTCATGACTCTTTTCTCCCACAAGTTCACTCTCTGGTATGAATCCTTGAAAAGCACTGCTGTGTCATTAAGCAGATCAAAAAGTGATCCACTCTCAATCACTATTTGAGTAGTGTCAGACAACACAAGATTGAAGACATGTGGATAGCACCATACATGAACATGGTTGGTGGATTGTGATGCCAGCAGCGCAGAGAAGCCTCTGTACTGCCCCTGCATTTTTGAAGCCCCATCTGTGGAATTTCCAATGCACATGCATATACCCAGGTTCAAATGCTCAAGACCCTCTGTCAGTAACTTCACAAAGGACTGTCCAGTGGATGCATGGCAACGGACCACTGCAACAATTCTCTCATTAACAACATCAGTCACATACCTCAAAATGACTGAGCATTGGTCTTGTCCTGTTGTGTCCTGGGTTGGCTCCAGCTGGACTGAAAACATTCCAGCTTTCTGGATGTCAGTGGAGATATTTTCCTGAATTACGTTATGGATGTATCAATCACAGAGTTGACGGTAGTTTTTGACAATAAAGTAATGAGGGAACCTCTGCCTCTTGATCCGATGCATGACATTTTTTGCTTTTCTCAATAACATTGCTGAGATGCTCTTTCTAGCAGACATCATACTTCCCAATAAAATTATAATCTCCAAAAATGGTCCATGGTCAATGGTATTGATGTCCAAAGTATATGCAGCCTCATTCTCCACCTGTCTGTAGCTTAGGCCTCTCTTCCCTATAACTTTCATGACATCCACTACCATTCCAAAACTTGATGCCTCCTCTTTACCTGATCTCTGTGCACTGTCAGTTGTCTGGCACCTAATATGTTGCTAATGTCAGCTTTTGAGCATTTAAAAAAATAAGCTTCAGCACAATTTCTGTGTTTATGCTTTTCTCATGCACTTCAATTCTCTGGTGCTCATGTCTCCAGTCTGACATTCCAGTCACAAATGTGCTAGAGTCAGTTGCTGGAACATTTCTGGCAGGCAATGACACAGGAGCAGACGAAGACGATGATGTAAGAACCCAAGTGCAGTTTATTAAACAAAACGTGAATTCCAAAAACCCTAACAATAAACGAGAACTAAACGTAAACATGAACTTGACTTAAGCTTGACTATGACTTGACTATGATTTGAAAAAAAAAAACAACAACCATGTTACATTAACAATACTCGACAATGGCAAACATGTAGGTTTATATACATGGAGAAACATAAACCAATGATCAAACAGAACACTAAACAAGATAACAAGACATGATGGCAGACAGTAAAGAGGTTATGGTTTCTTCCTAAGTTTCTCCTTAATTTCTTGTAGTTGTAAGATGTTTTGTGCGTTTATATATATATATATATATATATATATATATATATATATATATATATATATATATATATATATACTGAAATAGGTGGAAATACAGAACGCAGCAAGGCGTTTAGTGAAAATGTTGAGAGGTACCCTGAAGCAGGTCCATCTAACGTTAATGTTGAAGGGAACATTAGTGTTTCACAAAATGGTAAGTGTAGATAGCTAGATGACAGATAGTTCCCAGCTTGTTAGAGTGGTACTGCAAGGGCCATCCACTACTCATCAGCCTCTACATGTATTCATTATGTAGATGAAATGCAGGCTCAGAGAGGAAGCCAGTCAGGCCATGGGACCCTTGAGGCTGGGAAAGCACAGCAGGTGCAGCACAATATGGCCAGGTTAGGAAATCAAGAGTACATTAACATTCTTATTACATGGCTCTCTGAAATGTTTGATTCTGACTTATCAGTCGCAACATTGTATGACCGATAATGATCGTCGTCAGTAGCAAGGCTTTATAATGATCTGGCCCTTCTTTCATGTCTCTTATCACACTTTGGATGGATGCACTCTCATTTTATTCAAACGCAGCTAGTGTCATCTTGCTTCTATATATATATATATATATATATATATATATATATATATATATATATATATATATATACACGCACAAAACATCTTACAGCTACAAGAAATTAAGGAGGAATTTAGAAAGAAACCATAAACCTCTTTACTGTCTGCCATCATCCGCTTCCCAATTGTCCCACTTTCTGTCTGTCCAACAACAGCCAATCACGAGAGATTCGAAGAGATGTAGCTGTAGATGTATATTAGATATTCTAATATATTTCATTTGATAGCCTATTAAATATTGTGTTCACACAGGTTTCAAATATCCAAATATGATGATGAATATATATATATTATTAATGTTTACACAGATACGATCATCCTTTTCTTTAATATTAATGATAAGAAAGGAGGTATTAGGAATTTATATGTGACAATTAGGCAATTAGGTCAATGCTGTACATGTTTGGGGATTTGACTTGCAGTCTGCATTCATGAGTAATGGATAGTGGCTTAAGAAGTGACTCCACAGCTTGCTTCCATTTAGTGAGATTACTCTTCACCTGATTAAAAAATGTAGCCCTTCTAGTCTTCATTGATGCAAGGACAAAGTTTGAGCACACACACATAATATCTGAGTGAGAGCAGAGCCAATTCATAAGAGAACACTCACTGAAAATTTGAAAGCGCTCATCCAGTTTTGTGCAATGACATATGTCATTAATATAACGCCATAGAAACTGCCTAAAATTAACTATAAAGAAGAGACAAAAGTCGTATCGAAAAGCAGCGTGCACAGGCGATGCCCCTGCATGCCGCTCCTCAGCGCGTTGCCGCCCTAGACTGCTGTGGCTAACCTATATTGCCTATGCCAGGACATGATCCGCCATTGCCACAAACACATTAAGACAGGTTACATCCCTCTTCCCTCCCTGCGAGTCCCTGTTATCATGAAGCTACTCCTTACCGATTCAACTACCCTCTTCTTCTCCTGCTCCTCCTGCCTGTCCCTCTGGCCCTCATCATTGACAACAGAACAAGCCTGTTCTTCATGACTCGTCATCTGCTCTTTTACTTGATTATGCTGCTGCATAAATTTTGGCATGGCCGACGAATTAGCAGCTACTTCAGCAGCAGCCCCTACAGTAAACATGCCTGTAATCTCTGCACATTTGGCGGCATCCGCCTCCAAACTTTTCAGCCTCTTATCCCAGAGCTTTTCAGCACAACCTTTGCTCTTTGCTCTGTCCATTTTGAGAGATGGAGGAGGAGGAGGAGGGGTGAAGCGATATTTATATAGGCAGAGCAAAATACTTAATTGCTCTGTCTATGGCGCATTGTGATTGGGTTTACTCTGTCAATACAGAAGACAAACCAATGGGCCACTGCCCCTGCATGATGGGCCAGTCCTTGCAAAGAATTTTTTTTAAAAACATTGTATCAGCCCCAAAGTGTGTCGGCCCACCGGGAAAATGCCCGGTATACCAGATTACCAATCCAGCCCTGGTCATTATCTTGGTAGCTCACCTTATAGTGTGTTGTACTTTCAGCTTGATGGCCATGGTTCGAGTCCTGCCAAAAATGCACAGAAATAAAAGTGGCATAGAAGCGCAACAAAATTATTTGGATGCTTCAGTTAATGTGTTTTCTTTTTTACTTCAAATTTGCATATTAAAACATATCGGTTAGGGTTAGGTGTTGGTTAAGGGTAAGAATATCTATTTTGTTATCATTATCATTCAGAACACTATTGGTTAGGGTTAGTTGTTGGTAAGGATGTCTGTTTTATTTAACTCTCTTTTATCTTTCCGAACACTACTGGTTAGGTTTAGGGTACAGTTTTAGGTTAAGGGATGTATTTTCAGATGGATCATGAGACCAGAGATCGAAGTGCAGAGGCAAATTAACATATTTTATTGATAATTAAAAACAGCAGAGCTGGCAAAGCATGAAGGGAACCCGGCACCAACTGCAACATGGAGATGGAGAGTGTGTTTGTAGGCTTGTGTGCGTTGTGGTAGTGCAGAGTGCAGATCCGCAAGGAATCCTCTAGAGAATAGTGTGTTCATAGGTCTGTGTATGTTGTGGTAGTGTGAAGAGCAGAACCGGTGCAGAGAGGTAACCGATGATGAATACTCAGGTGAAGCCTCAATGTGAGCAAAGCAACCAACATGATTGTAACCACAATCCAGGCACTGCAGCGAAAACTGCAATATAGAAAACATGCAACAGGACCGACTAGGGCAGAGAGAGTGTGGTGAGTGACTAACACAACAACAATCTAGCCAAGAACACGCTCGTCCACTGAAAGTTAGCATGAACAGCGTTCCCATGGAAATGATCAGGGTTCCCATGGCAAAGCGTTTAAGCACAAGGCCCTGTAAAGAACAAGATACTGTTGATGTCACAAATAATCAGTTGGAGAGATCCCATCTTGGCATCTTGAAGCAGAAAATTGGTTACACATAAGACAAATATCATTAGAGCTGTTTAGAATACTTGTATTCAAATGATCTTAAACAAATGCACATTTCCCTAGGGCACATTTAAGAAGCACTTATAAGTCTGGACTAATTAACTACCAACTTCATTAGAGCCATTCATCGTTCTTCTCTTATGATGAGGGATTATGCTAATTAACATTCTAAATAGTAACTGGAGATTGTTACTATTTCCCTCAGTGATGAATGACTGAGTGATAAAATAATTGAAGGGTGTTGTACAGAAAGACATACAGAGTATAGTCAGATATAAAAAGTTCTTTCTTTCTTTCTTTCTTTCTTTCTTTCTTTCTTTCTTTCAGTGTTTGGTAGAAAGTTGCAGTTGCAACTATGATTTTCAAACCTCTGCATTCTTACACTGTTTCTTTTCACCATGTCAAAACTCTCATGCATTATTAATGACATTTGTTTGAGAATTCAGACCTGTGGCACCTAAAACATCTAAAAAAATATAAAAAAAAACATGCATATGGACAGTGCTGTATCTCAGTATCTCAAGAGGAATGCACTGCTGAGTGGTTAGTCTGTAGCCACACTCGTCTTTGAACTTGGCTCCATTCCCAGATTTGGCCAAGAGCCAATAGCAGAAAGATAAACTTCAGACAAATACAGACAGCTCAACAGGTCATTCAATAATTGTATAAGTGCCAGATGTCCAGTATGATTTTATTATGATAAAGCCATTAAACTAGTTTGGTGTACTGTATGTGGTGTAATTAGAGTTATTTAGAGCTGTGGCCTCACCTTTGTGGCATTCGTAGATACCGGTAAATATCATTATGTATGTTATATCCTGTTTAATACCCTGCTGAAAAGACATCTGTCATCTGATTGAACTTCCAAGCTAGTCCAGGATGGCTCATGTTAGTTTTTTGCTGGTGTAAGGGGGCCAGTTTATAGATAGCTGTGCAATATGTATAAACTTCACTCTCCTGACCTCAGCACCATCACCATTAATGGAGCACCGGTGGAGAGAGTCAGCAGTTTCAAGTTCCTCGGTGTCCACATTACTGAGGAATTCACATGGTCCGTCCACAGTGAGGCTGTTGTGAAGAAGGCTCACCAGCGCCTCTTCTTCCTGAGACGGCTGAGGAAGTTCGGAATGAACCACCACATCCTCACACGGTTCTACACCAGCACTGTAGAGAGCATCCTGACTGGCTGCATCACCGCCTGGTACGGCAATAGCACCGCCCACAACCGCAAAGAACTGCAAAGGGTGGTGCGAACTGCCAGAAAAATCATCAGAGGTGAGCTTCCCTCCCTCCAGGATATGTATATCAGGCGGTGTGTGAAAAAAGCTTGGAGGATCATCAGAGACTCCAGCCATCCGAGTCATGGTCTGCTCTCACTGCTTACATCAGGACACGCAGCATCAGGACCCGCACCAGCCGACTACATGACTGCTTCTTCCACCAAGCAATAAGACTTTTGAACACATGATCTCTCACGATCAACAATCAGCACTGCACTTTATTAATCACCATCTTATATCACACACTGGACTGTCAAATTTATTCTCCCCAATTCAACTAGTGTATATATATTTTTATATACCCTTATCTAGTGTACGTGTATTCTATATTGTGTGTATTGTTTATTGTACATTGTATATTAGTACTATGTTGTGTAATTATGTGTACATTTGATATGTAAATTGTGTTGTGTAAATATGTTGTGCATTGTTTACTGCACATTGTATATTAGTACTATGTTGTGTAATTATGTGTACATTTGTTATGTAAATTGTGTTGTGTAAATATGTTGTTTATTGTAAATTGGTATATGTCTCGTCACTGTCATGACTGCAATGTTGCTCGGAACTGCACACAAGACTTTCACCTACTGTTGCACTCATGTACACAGTAGTGTGACAATAAAGTGATTTGATTTGATTTTGATTTGATCAAGAGGTGCACTAGCAACTGACACTAGAAGCTGTCGCCTTCAGCCTCCCTGTTAGTGCACCTGCCTCCCATGCTGGAGACTCTGGTTCGGTAGTGCGCCTGTTGAGGCCAGGGGAGTAGGGTTTACACATACCGCACAGCTATTACTTTACACTCATATTAGTAATGAATTAATATAGATTTTTTTATTTTTGCAACATAACATAACAGGAATTATATATCAACATATTTGGTGCCAGGCATTACAGAAGGTAAAGGTGTAACTGGTGCTACAGTGCTGGTGTGTGTGTGAGAGAGAAAGAGAGAGAGAGAGAGAGAGAGAGAGAGAGAGAGAGAGAGAGAGAGAGAGAGAGAGAGAGAGAGAGATGGAGCATGTGCGATCACCTGTTGCCACCACTCCCAAGCAGAGATGCTGTCAGCTTTCTGAATGTCATCTTTCTCAGTGGAAAAATAGCAACATTTTGCAGTAGCCGGTGTACAAGAGTCGATCACAATAGAAACCGCAATGTCCTCTGCCATTTTAAACAGCATCCATTGTGTAATTAATCAGTTTGTTGTGTCTCTCAGCTGTGATGAGCTGTAAAGCACATTCACTTTATCAATAAAGCTTTGCAAAATTCAAAAGCTTCTAGAGTTCTCCACAAACAAGAATATTCCACTCTATCAATCTTCTCTACAAACCTTTTTCTATTGAAAATCTATTGAAATAAGTCCAATATTAATGTTGAATAACTTTGAGACATCAAAAATATCCCACATAAAAGTAATATTGTCAAAAATATACCAACCACGGACACAATAATTCTGATCCGGATACACCACTTGATATGTTACTTTAGCTAACCTAATAGCTAATGCCTTAGAGAGCATCAGTCAGAGCAGAGGAGCGAAACAGGTTGCCAGTTCTTAATTTCAAAAAGATCTCCTTTTTTGGAAAAAAGAGTGATGATAGCTCTATGGCTACTCAGTGGCAACTTGCCTGTGCCCAAACTGTCATTAAGTACCTGCAATAGGTTCTCCCCTACCTCTGTCCAAATGAAATTATACAATTTGACAGGTAGACCATCAATTCCTGGCACTTTCCCAGGCTCCATGCCTTGCAAAGCCTCATGCAACTCCCCAGGCTTAAAGCACCTGAGAGCTTCACATTTGCCACCTCTGACATGTGAGTCAAACTGTCAAAAAAGACACTCTCAGAACCCCATTCTGTACCCAACACTCCTCAGAACCCTATTCTGTACCCAACACACTCTTGTATAATTTTTTATAAAAATCACAAGCTCTTTCTCTTATTTCTGCTCTACTAGATAAAATCACTCCTAAGAGTAAAAAAGACAACCATGATCCGTGTTCATTAATTTAAGCTTTCTCACTGCCATCATTTAACTCAATATTGTGCTTTCGCACTATTTTCTTAATTGATACATTTCTTTGTTTGAAAAGCAGCCTTCAGCCATCAAACTCTTTGTTTTTTCTACAAATTGTCCTAACTCTGGGAAATATGAATTGACACGATCCCCTCTCTTGTTCTTCGTTGATTTATGGAAAAGTTTAAAGTCATCTACATCATAGCTGCGGCTAGTAAACATCCTGGTTACTTTCGTAACCTCCATTCTCTGATGGAGGGAATGAGACGTGTTAATGTAATGACACTAGGGGTTGCCCTTGGGAGCCACAAACACCTCTTATCTTTGAGAAAAGCCAATGGGAAATGGCAAGTGGAATTTGCATGCCACTACCCTGGACATACGGTATAAAAGGTGGTGCTCGCAACCACTCATTCAGGTTTTGTGCTGAGGAGCCAGACAGGGTCCCGGCCATTTCAGTGGGTAGTTCAGTGTTGTGGCAGGAGGGACACAACATCTCATTAATTCCATCAGGGAATGGAGGTTACGAAATTTAACAGGACATTCCCTATCTGTCACTCACTCGATGTTGTGTCGATGTAATGACACTCGGGGTCCCTATACGAAAGGATTCAACTTGCTGAACTGCGTTACGTGGACTGACAGTGCGAGACGGGCAAACCATTGGTTTAGTAACCTTGCCCAGCGCTCCTACAAGTGTCGCACGTTACCCCACACCCCTGGACAAGTCTACTGCAATAAAAATGGGGACTGGCCGCCCCAGCTGTGGCCTCTTCTCTTTTTTTTCTCCCCAAAATAGAATTGAAATCGTTCAGCTGGGTGCCATAATTATCCGCGTCAGGTGGGGTGGGGGATCAATTCCCAAGTGTGAGGCAATTGTGTGGAAATACGTAGGCTTACCGAGTATTGTTGGCAGTGTCACATGTGGAGACATCCCCGTGGTAGGTCCTACCCAGAGGGGATGCAGCTCTACAAACACATTGACCGGTGGAAGCCCAAGGAAGACACGGGTCTAAGTCTTCTTACCAGCTCCAAGTCTGCAGCGGGTCTCCACATCCCTAGGTCGCTCATCTCAGGGGTGCTTAGAAGGCTTCCTCGGGTTCTTGGTGGCAGGCCATGATACGGGGGGTATCGTCATCTGGAAGGCGAGATCGGTCACCGAGCACAGCTCCTGCATCAATCCTGGGTCAGAACTACCCTTGTGCAGTTCTCTTAGTGCCTTGGCTTGGTGCACATGCAAGAGATCTATGGCTTGCAGGGTGGAGGCAGCCTGTCCAGCAGCACTGTAAGCCTTAGTCGCCAGTGATGACATCAATCTACAGGCCCTGGACGGGAGTCTTGGACGATTCCGCCAGGTGGTGTCATTTTGCAGGCACAGGTGATCCGCAACTGCCTTAACCACCTGGGGAATCACTGAGTACCTCCTGGCAGCACCACAATCAAGGGTAGTGAAAGCGGAGGAGCTCAGAGATCGGGCCAGAGCAGTAAAAGGTGCCCCCCATGACCTTGTGAGCTTGTCATGCACCTCCGGGAAGAAAGGGACCGGGGTCCACTCTCGCGATCCACTCTGACCAACAAAAGGGGACTTATTAATATAGATTGGGGTTTAACCATAGGCTTGAGGCTTCATTTAGATAAATATCTGAATTAAACACTCTGATCACTTTTGTCCATACTGAGTGCAAATGTGAAATAACGTGGTGTGATTTAACTTCTCTGGTTAGATTATGGAAGGCTTTGCAATGGCAAAACAGAGGCAAGAACTTCTTGTTCAATGAAGAACCAAACAGGGGCTTTTTCAGGTTTAAGCGACCAATGAGCCAAATGTCTGTGACCGAATGCTTAATAATAAAACAGAATCATGGGTAGACCTAGCCCACCCCTGTCAATCGGCCTATGCAGCTTATTCAAATGTAATCTGGGGTGCTTACCACTCCAAATAAAAGACATCTCTATACTCTCAAATTGCTTGAAATAAGAGAGGGGGACATCTACTGGGAGAGACTGTTGCAGGTAGTTAAATTTTGGAATACAGTTAATTTGAATAACATTGGTCTTCCAATCATTGATAAATGTAATGAAGCCCACCTGTCTTCATCGTTCGAAAACATTTTTATTAAAGGGTCAAAATTAACACTAACTAAATCAGACAAATTTGTTGGGAATAAAATATCTAAATACTTAATGCCCAGTTTGGGCCACTGGAAGGCGCCAAGCTGAAAGGCTGTTACTGTACAGTATGCTGTCAGAGCCAAAGCATCAGATTTAGACCAGTTGACTTTGCATCCTGAGAATTTGGAAAATGAATTAATAATTCTGTGGAGGCAAGGCATAGATTTAGTAGGGTTAGAGATGAATAATAAAATATCATCAGCATAAAGCAGAAGCTTATGCACCACGCCTCCTGCCACCACCCCAGGAAAATCATCCTCCTTTCTTATCGTGTCTGCTAATGGTTCCAGGGCAAGACAGAACAATAATGGGGAAAGAGGGCAATCCTGCCGGGTGCAAAATAATTTAAAATTAATCAATTTGTTTGTACCGCTGCTACAGGGTGTCTATAAAGTTATTTGAGCCGACCAATAAACGTACTCCTAAACCCATACATTTCCAAAATCTTAAAAAGATAATCCCTAAACAAACGCCTTTTCGGTGTCAAGTGAGATGGCAGCGACTGGAGATTGATCATTCGCTACTGACAACATGATATTGATGAGACCCCTAATGTTATCAGAAGAGCAATGGCCCCGAATAAACCCAACATGATCTATATGCATAAGTGATGTTATATTTTTACATAATCGGTTAGCCAGAATTTTTGTGGTAAGGCCTTAATTACCTCATCAAGCTCCTCCAAGGTTATCTCAGAATCAAGAGTTTTTTTGCTCACTTGTCAGTTTAGGGAGTTCTAATGGTTCCACAAAGTTCAGTAGATGAAGACGTGGAACTATAGAGATCAAATTAGAAAGGTTTTCACTGAGGGAATGGTAGAAAAGGACCCTCTCTGCTTATATATCTAGCCAAAAGTTTTCCTGCTTTGTTTTCTGCTTCTGTGACAAAATAGATTTATATCTATATTTCAATCGAGTCAATTCTCTGAGGCCATCACACAACATACGTTGCTTCAGCTCTGCCTCTGCACTTTTAATATTTCCTTCAAACTCCACAAGTTCTCATGCTTTGGATTTTTTGATGAATGAGGCATACTGTATGATCCGACCCTTAATAACTGCCTTAAGTGCCTCCCAAGCCACGCCCACAGAGGATACTGAGGACCACTTGATCTCCATAAAAACATTGTTTTCAGTCTTTAACATGTGTTGGAAATCAGGGTTTTGCAAAAGGGACACATTAAGGCACAACTATATGATTTATTTTTCTCCGTATGTGGCAACACCTCCAAACTCGCCAGGCCATGATCTGAGACTAAAATGTTTCCAATTGAGCAATCAGCAACAGATGAAATGAGGGATTTGGATCTAAAATCTATTCTAGAATAAATCTTATGAACTGAAAAAATTATAGTCCTTACCAGATGGGTTCAAAAGTCGTGAAGTGTCAATGTTGATCTAGTCTCCACCCAATATTATATCATGAGGGGTGCCAGCGGCTTACAACATCCCTTCAAGATCCATGATAAAGCCCTGATCATCAGCTTTAGGTGCATAAATATTAGGAATGTGAGGAGGAAGGCATGGCCGGGCTGCAAGGACGCACGCCCGGCACTGAATCATTCTAATCAGCCAGGAGGGGATAAGGACGAGCCGGAGACAGAGAGAGAGAGAGAGATGCACAAAGCTGTGTCTCTGCATCATTTGTTTTGCAGTTTATGTTATGTTTGAGTTCAGTTTGTTATTAAAGTTTTATGTTGACTGTTCAGCTGGTTCCCGCCTCCTCCCTGCTCATCATAAGAACCTCGTTACTGAGGGAAACCTGAAATTCAGCTGCAGGTTGCAATAGCAAGGTGAGGAAACAAACAGAGCAACAACTCTGGAATATCTCGAAATAAAGTGAATCAACAGAGAGTACACAAGCGCAGCGAGAAACTTACATTGCTGTGGAGAAAGCTGCATACTGATGGAGCAAACATATATGGGAGTACAGATGATGCCACTTAAATTCGCCTCAGAGAATTTTCATTTTTGAGTAAACTATCAAAATTGAACTTAAACTTATACAAAGTTTATAAAAAACACTTTTATAATAGACCCAGTCACAATACCCAGAATTGTGAATACCCAGAAACGAGTTTCCATTTTGTTTTGTTAATCTTTTTTTTTATGTTTGAAAAGTGGTCATGCTGACTGCAACTGAAGCTAAAACTAAGAAATTTTTGCTTTTTAACATATTTGTGAACTGTGGCCAAAAGAACAACAAGCTCATCCAGAAAATTTTAACTAAACTAAAAAATCCCCAAAATATAAATTAATCCAGACATGAATAGCAAAACGAACGTCTGATTGTTTCAGTGTCTCTCTCACTTTTTATGCTCTTTCTCATACTCTCTCACCATGGGCATTGCTAGACATAAACCTCTACTGGGGCACAAGCCCCCCATTACTCATATTGCTTTTTTTTCCTTTCTTGAAAGCCTGCTGCATGCAAGAAGTGTGTAACACAATGCACTATACAAACCCTTGCTTGACCCACTATTCCTAATCTTTATGAAATGTATCTTCAATATACTGTACATGAACATTATAAACATGTTTTATGGCATAAAATGCATACACTGTATATGCAAATCACAAAACTGGAGAAGACTTTCTTGCACATTTGCATTCTTCTATATTACACATTACATATCAGGAAAACCTCTGTCAAGTAAGTCTATGGAATTGCATTATACAAAGTCAGGCAAAATGGCCTCAGACGAAATGGCTTTAGACAAAAAGGTCTTAGAATGAGCAGAGAGTTGGTCGCTAGGTAAGTGTTGGTCGCTAGGCAGTGTTGGTAGCTAAACTGGCTGAGTTTGGTTGCTAGCCTGTGGAACTAGCTGAGCTATCTCTAACTTTATAAATGCAGAATTGACGTTTCTATAAATTAATAAATAGCTAACATACTGTGTTTCAAACGCTAGTGAATTAAATGATTAATTTCATATCCAAATGATTGATTCAATGTTATCGTAATCAAAGACAGTACTACAGAACACACAAATGTGTTTATTTTCTCTGCAATTCCATAGACTTGACAGAGGTTTTCCTGAGACTTGATGCTTTTTCATCTGATGTCTGAAAACTTACTCTGACGGCTGATGATGTAGTTTGTTTATCATGTAGTTTGTTTACCACCCACAAACTCATCTCTCCTTTCTGTTTCATATCCCTGCTTCATCCAAATCATTTTCTGATGTCCATCTGTATACAGGAGCCAATAATGTATTTCAAAATAAGACCATCGGTATTATTTAGAAACATACTTTCGTTTCATCATGTTTTCATAGCCTACCTCAATTCTGACTTGTGTGCCGACACCTGGGCAGGTTTTTGCCAGCTGTGCGAAAGTTCTCACGTAAGTTAGGAGGTAAAGTTCACATCAAGGGCTTAGTAACTACTAGTTCATTTGTCACTAAGTGCTTAATTTGGTTGCACCACCTGTTCTTAAGGCAAGACTTAACTAGTAGGTCGAAAACTCTCCATAAAGTAATGCGTAGGTGCATAATCTGTAAAAATAAAAAGCCTTCAAATTTATACACTAAAGTGTTAAAAAGCTGCGAATTTCAAGTTTAATATTTTGGGATCCCCAGATCTCATTTATTTAGGTATATTCAGCTACGCCACTTGATTTGTACTATTTTTGGGAGTAGCATACACCCCCCTAAAGCAGCAGATACACTAGGAGAGGTGATTTCTGCCTTTGGAAAAGGCCAGGAGGCATCAGTGGGTCCCACTGCAATGGTGAAACCCCAAGCAGCTCTGCCCCAGCCTGGGCCCAGCTCTCAGCCCCAGCATAGAGCTTCCTCATGGCGATCAGACACCAAGCACTTGCAGTCGGGCCCCCATGCACGTGGACTTCCCGCATTCACGTGCCCAACTGCACCACACTTGCATCTCAAGCCGGCAGGTCACCACGGCAGGAGAAGCTCAAAGCACTTACCTTGCTCCATGTACCCGGCCTGTGGCAGGTAGGCGACTGAGGAGGAGGTTCTGTAGAGACGACAGAACCTCCTCCTCAGTCGCCTACCTGCCACAGGCCGGGTACATGGAGCAAGGTAAGTGCTTTGAGCTTCTCCTCAGCACAACCACCTCGGGACGAAGCAATGCTCCCCGATGTGACGTCGCCTGACATGCATGCATCTGGCATCAAGATTGGTTTGTGGAGACCGCTTCAGCACTGGCTTCAGACTTGAGGCCCTAGATGGGCATGGTGCCGTGGCACATACCATGTGACCCTCACCCCTTGCTGCCATCACATATTCAGCCCTTGGACAGACCTCTGTTTTCTACGGGTAGGAGTCCCCCTACAGCAGGTGTTCAGGTGCGTTGTAGTTACTACAGATGCCTCCCAGTTGAGCTGGGGCTCCATGTGCAATGGGCATGCAGCCACTGGCTCCTGGATAAGACCGCGGCTGGGTTGGTATATAAAATGCCTAGAGCAACTGGCTGTAATACTTGGCCTGCGCAGATTCTTGCCACTGATCCGTGGCAAGCACGTGTTGATCCGCTCAGACAACACTGCGTCAGTAGCATATATAAATCGCCAAGGCGGCATTCGCTCTTGTTGCATGTCGCAACATGCCCGCCATCTCCTCCTTTGGAGTCAGCAGTGGCTGAGGTCACTGAGCACCACTCATGTCCTGGGTAACCTCAACGCTACTGCGATTGCGCTGTCATGGCAGGTGAGAGTGTTGACTCCACCCTCAAGTGGTCCAGCTGATTTGGGGTCAATTTGATAGAGCACAGGTAGATCTGTTTTACTCCCAAGAATCCACCCACTGCCCACTCTGGTACTCTCTGAAGGAAGCCACCCTCAGCACAGACGCGCTGGCACACAGCTGGCCCCGGGGGCTGCAAAAGTACGCATTTCCCCCAGTGAGCCTACTTGCACAAGTCCTGTGCATGGTCAGGGAGGACGAGGAGTTCCTTACCAATCTGAAGACCCACAGTCGTGCACAGTCAGGTCAGTGCTCTCATTCCTGCAGGAGTGGCTGGAGGGGCGGCTGTCCCACTCCACCTTTAATGTTTATGTAACCACCATGGCAGCTCACCATGACGCAGTGGACGGTAAGTCGTTAGGGAAACACAACCTGATCATTAGGTTCCTTAGAGGCGCCCAGAGACTGAACCCTCCATGGCCATGCCTGTTCCCTCATGGAATCTCTCCATGGTCCTCTCAGGCCTATGGAGAGTTCTGTTTGAGCCGCTAGAGTCAGTCAAACTAAAGGCCCTCTCCTTGAAGATGGGCTGAAATGGCTGGGACCTTACTCTCGGCTCCTCAGCTCAAAACCTGTCTGAACAGACGCACGCTTCCCTCCTTTTATACCTGTATGTCCGGGGTAGGGGCATGCAAATTCTGTTCACCAATTCTCATTGGCCTTTTCTCAAAGATAAGAGGTAACCGAGGCTCTCAAGAGAGATCCCTAGTGCCACCACATCAACATAACATCTTGTTCCCTCCATCAGGGAATGGAGGTTACGACAGTAACCAAGACGTTTCCCGTTCTGTCAGTCCCTAGGTAGTTGTGGCCATTAGTTTGCAATATTCTAAAGGGTATTACCACTTCCACATGCCAGTGATTGAGGCAGAGCAGCAATCAAACACGGCCATTCAGCAATAGTCTGGCTGGCCATAATATCAAATGTCTATTCAGTTGTTCACTGCCAGCAAGTCTGCCATTAGTCATTTCTCAAACATTTGGCCACTGCACCAGTTAAGCAGAATTTAAGTGAAAAACTGAAACCAGTTTAGCCTGACTGGGACATACAAACTAAACTGAACTATGTTATAACACGGACACAACAAACTTCTACTATTATTTAGCATATAGGGGCGACCAGGGCTAGTTGTCACACAGAGAATTTGTTACAAGGCCTATATTTCGATTGTTTAATTATATTTAAATTAAAGTTAAGTAGGAGTCAAAAGTTAAATCATGCGAATGTGTGTTTTCTTTTGTTGTGGTTTTGTATGTTGGTTTTAAACACCTAGTTCAGAACCTCATAACTTGAAATAATTAATGTCAAACTATCCTCTGAACTAATTCTAATATCATTATTGGGTATGATGGGTAAACAAGTCTACACAATAAAACCACATTGGAATATACTGTATTAAGGAAACTGTAGTCAATGTGAGGAAGGTAGATTTGAACTGAAACACTGAACCATGGCATGTTCTTAGGACAAGTGTTGTTGTCATAAATTTCAAGTCACAGTTTTTTGTCACAGTTTTTTGAATCTGACTTTCAAAAATTAACCTACCATTAGAAATAGGTAAATTATTACTGAGGCATTATGAATTTTTTGTTTGTATATTTTATAACTAGGGCTGTCAATCAAATTAATTACATGGTGTCCCGATTAATTGCATATACAAATATTTGCTGAGAAAGCCCATCATATAACAATAATTAAATATAAAATTATACATAGTTATCTTTAAATATAAAAAAACTAAAAATTATTATATATATAATACAAATATTCAGATAAATACAATGCATTACATTCCTGTAGCAGAAGAGTTAATCATTGATAAGACCATACAAAAAGTGGCTTTAGAATACAATGTATTGTTTACTACCATATTATTGATCATAAGTCAATCATTGGCTCACCGTTCACAGCAATCCATTTCACAAGTAAATTTGTCAATCAGTTCGAGATTTATTATGAGGGCTTGTTTAAGGACCCAGCCAATTTACACATACGTCAGACATGCTTGTGTAGCGTCTCGGGTGCGTTGTGTCATAAACATAAAATGTTTAGGTCACTGTGTCAAGTTAAATATAGTTTAACACTCAATCTTTAAACACATCTTGAGATCCCTTAGTTCGGATTTGCGCTCCATCAAGTGTTTTGAATACAAGAACATATGCATGTTTGTGTTTTTCTACCTACTGAAGGGTTTTCTTCACTGTATAAACTGCGCGTTGCTCATACAGCTGAAATTTCACTTACTGCCCTCTGGAGTGAACAGGTGGTACTACAAGCATGCATTTCTAAGGAATCTTCCTTATTATGGTCCGGGGGCATGCAATTAATTGCATCATTTTTTTTAATGCGTTATTTTTTGTAAAATTAATCGCACTGAATTAACGTGTTAAATCGACGGCCCTATTTTTAACGTAAGTCAGTGGCAGATTTAGGCATGGGCGACATGAACAGCCACCCCGGGGTGGCATCTTGTCAGTGGCGGCAAGCACAGATCACAAAACCACCCCCCACAAGAACCACCACTGGCATAGATGGCTCAATAGAATTATTGTTCACAATACTTATATTGTCCAGAGAAAGCTGTGACAGCTTGCAATTTAAAAAAAAAAAATGTCTCCCAATATAGTCTGACCAAGTAAGTTTATAAAGCTACTCAAAGATCTAACAGCAATTGGGCTCCATAGTCTAACTTTTGGCCTGAAGGAAATATTCCCTATACTATGGGACACAGTATTTAGGGAGCTCCTTCTCAGGGTGGAGGTTTCTTAAAAAGGTCTGGTTGCTATTTGCAGATGGCCCTCTTGGCCTGGAGTACAAAGGTGACCTGAAACTGTCCACTTGGCCTTATTTTTTAAGGGCTGTTTGGCAGGAAGTTCACAACTTAAGTATGTCACACTCCACACCTCACTTCCCATATTCTTAAAGGACATTACCCAATTGGCACATCATATAGACATGTCCAGTGCTTTGGTAAGCCATGGTGTTTATTTCAAATACATTTTATCCACATACACATAGAGTATCATTACCAAAATTTACATAGATACTGACCATCAAAATCTCTGTATGGACCACAATGAATTCTCCAAAGGAGTTGAGGAGGAAGGAGGGTCAGGGAGAAATAGAAGATGCTTCACTGTTGGAGCAAACAAGTGTTTCAGAGCAGAGACTGCTATTTTCCCAGTGCCTTCCTCCATCTGGGAGCCATCATCACCCTCATCAACACAGTTCAGACACAGACTGGCTGATTATCAGAGTCAACATCTGGAAGGGATTTCTGCACACATAGGTAGAGACTATGAACATCTCTACATTATTAATTACTATTCACACTTATACCCGACTGTGAGTCTCATGATGTGGTTGGATGTGATTATCATGACCCTCATGCTACTTTATGAATATATTTACAATACTTGATTGACATCATTCCTATAGATTTGAGAACAATTCATTGTATATGTAATAATTTAGAAGAACTACAGAAAATTGGTGTCAGATAAATTAACAAACACATTTTAACATGAACAATTTTCATACATTTTGCATCGTGTTCAGAATTTTTGCTGAGGATCAATGCACAAAGACATTTTTTTTTTCTGATTTTTCTTTATTTTATTTTTTGCATTAACCATATTTGATTTAAATGTGTACACTATTATTACACTATTTTACTACCGTATACTACCTCCTGCTACTATTACAGTTTTTCTCGCCATCCTCACATAACCATTTTGCCAATTCCATTTTAGCAGAAAGACCATGTTTCCCAGTCTATAAACACTATTTACCTTTTTGCCACATTTCTCTGGTCCATTCACACTTCTTTACAAAAGTCTAAACTTCTCACTTTAAGACACAATTGTCACCATGTTGTCATTTAAAAAACACTGCTGTTCAAGTAGTGTAATTCAAACACCCTTCACAAACAATTGTCCATGAGTATGCACTAACGACCAAAATTAATCAATAAGCAATCAGGAGATTGGAATGAATAAAAAGGGCTACAGGTAAGCTCATCTGTGTTTTGGAATCACGGATGCAAATATCAGAGAATGAGGCAGAGGAATGGTAAGAATGAGAGGAGGGGAACAAGGGAGAGGCAGAGGAAGAGGAAAAAGAACAACAACAATCTAACATGAGATCCCTGCTATTGTAGTGGACCAAGTTGTGGTACATGTAGTACATGTGATATAACAGTGAGGGAAACTGGGCTGACAGTATAGCCAAACTGGAGCCATTTCATTGTTACATCGATTGTCTGGACTTTCAGGGATGAAAACAGGTAACATACAATGAAGTTGTAGTTTTCTGTACTCTACCATGGAATCATATGCATTACAGTACCAGAAGCAGATAATACAAGAAAATGATAAAGTTGAGGATTCATATTGTCAATAATGTGTGATAATGTCAAACAATGTTGTTTGTTTGTAGAACTGAAAGACAACCAGTCGTTGGTGGTTGTGACAAGGCAGGCAAGGAATAAGGATCTAAACGCAGCTTTATTAAACTGAAAAACAAACAAGTTAACGCAGAGCAAAAGGAAACGCAAAACACAGGGAACCTAGCACAGCACATAGACAAAAACATTCAAACATGCAAGAACTGACACAGGAAACAGAGAAACCAAGGGCTTAGATATACAAGGGAACAAACAAGGGAACGAGGAACACCTGGGGAAACAATCAGGGAATGAGAAATAATCAGGGAGAACCAATCAAGGAATAAAACTACAAAGGACTACAAAACTAACAGAAAGATGGTGGTGGCAAGAGGTGAACACCGAGGGGTGGACAACAAACCGAGGCAGGCGGCATTTTGGACTGACACAGTGACAAACATAGCGACAAGTTACTAGGAAAGGAAAAAAGACTAAGGACTGAGAAGTTAAGGTACTGTAAATACAGTTTAAAATAATAATTAAAGAAGGGGTTGTTTGAGGAACTTGTAGTGGGATTATCGACCGACGGCCTGTATAGGTCCGGAACGGTGGTCTCACGGAGTTCCTTGCAATCCGTAGGAGATGGCAGGGAATGACTCTGACAGTGATAGTGTTAGCATGGCTTGTAGTGAGGGAGATGAGAGTAGGATAAATGAATGGGAAAGTGATGGGAAGGGAAAGAAGGGAAAGAGTCGGAAAAGAAAGAAAAACATGCATCTAGCATTGGAGATTCGGAAAGTGATGGAAGTGGAAAGATGGGAAAAATAGTAAAGGAAGGAATATTGAATGTAGTAGTTAGATTTGAAGGAGAAGGCGGAATTAAGAATATTGACCCGATTAAATTAACAAAAATCATCAAGAATCAGATTGGGGAAGTGAAGTATGCAAGGGTTCTAGGAGATGGAAATTTGCTAATTGGATGTGAAAATGAGATACAGTTAGACAAAGCTAAAAAGATGACATGTTGGGAAAGTTAAGGTTCAGAAGGTGGCAATAGTTGGAGAAAGGAGATTTAATGGATGCAAAGGAGTGATTTATGGGATTCCCATTAATGTCAATAATAAAGAAATAATGGAAAACATGAGGGTGGGTAATTTCACAGTGAAAAATGTAAAAAGACTGACCAAAGGAATAGAGAAAAAGGAGACAGAGTCAATACTGATTGAATTTGAAGAGAAAGAATTACCTAAAGAGGTATATTTTGGATATGTAAAATACTATGTGAGAGAATTTGTACAGAAACCAATGAGATGCTACAACTGTCAGGAGTTTGGGCATATAGCTAAAATGTGCAAATGGAAAAAAAGGTGTGCTAGATGCGGAGGTGAACATGATTATGGGATGTGTGGTGAGGGAATACAACCTAAATGTTGTAACTGTGGAGGAAACCATAGTGTAGCATACTGGGGATGTGAAGCACTTAAAAGAGAGGTAGAAGTACAGAAGTTAAGACTAAAAGAGAAGGTGTCATATGCTGAAGCAGTTAAGATGAATGGACAGAGGAACCAGAATATAGAGATAAGAGTGAATAAAGGACAAGAGGAAGTGAATGTTCAGCAAGGGAAGAGGAAAGCATGGATAGAAAAAAAGAAACTGGTCACATTCATTGCAGGAGTAATCAATGCAACTCATGAGATTAAGTCAAAAACAGAAAGAATTCAAGTAATTGTGAAAGCGGCAGAACATCATTTGGACATGATAGGGCTGAAATGGGAGGAAATAAATGATGAACTTAGGATGCAAGCAAGTCAGGAGACATCAGGATTAGGTTCTTAAACCTAATAATGCTAATTTTACAATGGAATGCGAGAAGCCTCTTAGCTAATGGGCAGGATTTTAAGCAGTTTGTTGGTAGTAGGGTAGAAAAACCAGAGATAGTGTGCATTCAAGAAACTTGGTTAAATCCTTCATTGGATTTTGTTTTATATGACTATGTGGGGATAAGGTATGATAGAAGGGAGGGGGGAGGGGGAGGGTGTGCTACATTTATAAAGCAAGGAATACCGTATAAAATCTTAGGAGTGGGAAATGAACAAGAGTATGTAGTTGTGAAAGTATGGGCTGGAAAGAGAGAGTTGGTGATTTTTAACTATTATAATCCTTGTAAAAGGCTAGAGAAAAATAAGCTAGAGGAGATAGAGGGACAAAATTGTAATAATATTATATGGTGTGGGGATTTTAATGGGCATAACACATTGTGGGGGAGTGGAAAAACTGATTATAATGGTCAAATAATAGAAGAAATGATAGATGAGAAGAATTTAGTGTGTTTAAATAATGGTGTAGGTACAAGAATTGATGTTAACACTGGAAAAGAATCAGTATTAGATCTCACTTTAGTTTCAAATAGAATTGCAGCAAGATGTGATTGGTCAGTGCATAAAGGTGGCACAATAGGTAGTGATCATTATCCAGTGTGGTGTAAAATAAATATAGAGGTAGTATTGAGTATTGGGGAAGCAAGTGGAAAATGGATTTTTGAGAAAGCTGATTGGGGAAAATTCCAGGAGGAAAGTAATAAATTGTTTAGGAAAATTAATGATGAATTTAGTGTTGAAATGTTAGACAATCAAATTAAGCAAGGCATAATATCAGCAGCAGCAGAATCCATTCCCAGGAGTAAAGGAAGATGTAAAAAGAAAATAGTGCCATGGTGGGATGAAAAATGTAAAGAAGCAGTTAAATTTAGAAATAAAGCATTTAGGTTAGTTAAAAGAACACACAATTATCATAATTTGATTCAGTATAAACAAGCTCAAGCAATAGTAAGGAGGACAATCAGACAGACAAAAAGAACATTCTGGAAGTCTTATTGTGACACAATAGGAAATACAACTCAAATAGATGAAATATGGGGAATGATTAAAAAAATGGGGGGGGACAAGAGAGAATGGAATTACCCAGTTTTGACTGTAGGGAACGAGAATGCGATAACGAATAAGGAAAAGGTAGAGATGATGGCAAAAGGTTTTGTTAGTATAAACAGTTCTAGTAACTTGACAGAGGAAGGAAGAATAGCAATAGAATTAACAAAAATGCAGTATAAGGATGTGATATGCAGGAAAGAGTATGGGGATGAGGAACTAGATGCTCCTTTTAATATGGGAGAGTTGCAGAGAGCACTGGATAGGTCAGGGAAAACAGCTCCAGGAAAAGATGAAGTCTGTTACAGTATGTTAAAACATCTAAGTTTAGAGGGGCTGGGGAAAGTATTGCATTTATATAACAAGGTGTGGGAGGAAGGAAGGCTTCCACAAAGCTGGAAGGAGTCAGTAATTATTCCAATAAGGAAGCCTGGAAAAGATCCAAGTAATCCTGGTAATTACAGACCAATTGCATTAACATCGCATTTATGCAAGATAATGGAACGCATGATAAATGAAAGACTAATATACTTTTTAGAGAGTAGAAATAAAATGGCTTTATGTCAAAGTGGTTTTAGAAAAGGAAGAAATACAATGGATCCTGTGATCAGTTTGGAGGAGGAAATAAGGAAAGCACAAGTAAATAAAGAAATTGTAGTAGCAGTATTTTTTGATGTGGAGAAAGCATATGACATGTTGTGGAAAGAGGGTCTCTTAGTCAAATTACATTTAATGGGAGTTGTAGGGAAAATGTTTAATTGGATTATGGATTTCTTAAATAAAAGGATTATACAGGTGAAAATTGGGGTAGATTTATCAAAGAAATACGTTGTAGAAAATGGGACACCACAGGGGAGTGTGATTAGTCCAACTTTATTTTCCATTATGATTAATGATATTTATTTAAATCTCCCAGGGGATATAGGGAGGTCTTTATTCGCAGATGATGGTGCTATATGGAAGAAAGGTAGAAATGTTGAGTATATTTTAAAGAAGATGCAGGAAGGAATTGATAAAGTTAAAAATTGGGGAACAAAATGGGGTTTTAAATTCTCAGTGGAGAAATCTAAAGTAATGGTTTTTTCAAATAAAAAAAAGGATAAGGAAATTAAGTTGAAAATGTATGGAAGTATATTAGAGAAAGTAGAATGTTTTCGTTTCTTGGGATTATTTTTTGACACAAAACTAACATGGAGAGAACATATAAAGTATATAGTTAATAAATGTAAAAAAGTGCTAAATGTGATGAGGTGTCTTGCAGGGTTGGAATGGGGAGCAAGTGTTTCTGCTTTAAAATACATCTATATTTCTTTAATACGATCTAAGTTAGACTATGGGAGTGTTGCATATGGATCAGCAGCAAAGACAACATTAGCTGAATTGGACTTAGTGCAATCATGTGCTTTAAGAATATGCTTGGGGGCAATCAAAACTTCTCCAGTATGTGCACTTCAGGTTGAGGGAGGTGAAATGCCATTGTGGCTTAGACGGAAACAATTGTCAGCAAACTATTGGATAAATCTTAGAGGACATGAGGATAGTCATCCAACAAAAAAGGTGTTACAGAAGTGCTGGGAAAAGGAGAGAAGAAAGAAAGATAGTTTTGGCTGGACAGGGGATTTAATTGCAAAAGAAATGGAAGTGTATAATAAAAGTTTTGCTAATACCGTGTTATGGCCTGTTAAACCTATTTGGACTTTGGAAATTCCGAACGTTGATTTAGAGCTTTTATCAATTAAAGGATGTAACAAAAATATAGATATAACCAATGAATATTATAAATATAAGAACAATAAATATAAAGACAGTATTCAGATTTTTACAGATGGGTCAAAGGATCTACAATCAGATGCAACTGGGTCTGCGGTATACATCCCTAAATATGAGATAGACATTAGCAAAAGAACATCTGACAACCTAAATGTTTATGCTGTTGAATTATGTGCTATAGGTATTGCATTAGAATGGATCGAACAATCCAGGGATAGCAACATTTTAGTATGTAGTGACTCTGTATCAGCTCTTATGAGTTTGAAGACTGGAAAAGCTAGTAGTCATCAAGAAATTCTATATGAAATCTTGTTTATAAATTCAAGGGTATGTAGGCAAGGGAAAAATATTATATATATGTGGATACCAGCACATGTGGGCATACAGGGAAATGAGAAAGTTGATAGATTGGCAAAAAAGGCAACAAAAAAAGAACATGTTGATATTGAAATTAAATTGTCGAAATCAGAAGGTAAGAATCTAGTGTGGAAAAAGGTTATGGAAATATGGCAGTACCAATGGGATCATGAAAGTAAAGGAAGACATTTATACATGATTCAAAATAAAGTAGGTATTATAAGAGAGATGTCAAATAGAAGGAAAGAGCAAGTTTTAATAACGAGACTTAGGATTGGACATAGTAAGCTAAATGGAACTCTTTGTATTTTAGGAAAACATCCCACAGGTCAATGTGATGAATGTCAAGAGGAGGAAACAGTTAATCACATTTTTATGTCATGCAGGAAATTTAAACAAGAAAGGAAAGAGTTGAAAATTCATTTAAAAGAAATTGGTGTAGGACAATATAATGTTAAAAATATATTAGAATATGGGATAAGTGAACAAGGAAAGAAATATTTATTTTACTTTCTAAAGAGGACAGGACTGGAAAGACGAATATAAGTATGGAATGAAAAGATAATAAACAGAAGATGGCGGTAATGCAACATTTTGGATGCCAACTGCCGTAAAACATCAAAGAAGAAGAAGAAGAAGAAGAAACTAACAGAAAACAGGAACTAAACAAGAATTTCAACATAAAAGTACAGAAACAAAAGACAACAGGGAATATGACAGTGATAGATCAAGCATTTTTTCTGAGGCCCAAATCAGTGCCATCGTGAACATGGTTGTGGTAAACAACCTCATACACCTCAGAGAAATCCAGGCAAGAATTATTGAAGACAAAGTAATTTTCCAAAATATAGAGAGAATCAGCATTTCAACAATTGTTTGCATCCTTCAGCGCAACCATATGCGCATAAAACAAGTGTACAGGGTTCCATTTTAGAGGAACTCTGAGAGAGTGAAAGAGCTGCTTTTCCAATATGTCCAGGTATGTGTTTACATGTATTCAATAATTTGTGTGTTAATATCAACTATTGTACTGTGTAGGCTACAGATAACTTGTCTGTACTGTAGAATGTTTGAATGGAAAATAAACATCCTGTAAGGAGGACAATTGTAGTATTGGTGTGATTGTATGTTTCACATTGTGTCAAACTCATGAAGTGGAACATATCCGAAATTCAGAGGCACGTTATAGTTATTGGTTCATAAAAAAAAAAAAATTATAAAATGTTTTCAATTCCTCCCAGCAGTGTGTAACGGGTATTCAGAAGGTTGATTGTATTTGGTTTTGTGTGTAATTTAAATGCAAAGTTTGGTTTCTATGACCGTTAATATGGTTTTGACTACAATGTTTGTACTTTTGGATCGTAAATCAAGGGTTTGGCCAAAATGATGTGAGTATCAAGACCTGTGTTTAGGGCTTTGAGAAAACGTAGTAAACATTCAAAAACTGTGTGTTAGCAATCGAGAAAAACTGTAATATCTATTACAAATTTAAATCTAATGTTACCTAAAACATATGGCAAGCATTTATGCTTCTGCATCTGCTTACTGACTACAAATAATAATTATAACAAAAATAAGAATTATTAATCTAAAACTTTATAGTTGTTCTAGAATTCTTTTGGGATATGAAAACACCTAATTTTGAACCTTCATTAATCAACCTTGTCTTGTGTTACAAACATGATTAATTAAGTACATTGACCTATTACAAACCCTATGCATCCTCTGCTCAATGACAATTGCATATATTACAAAGATTTTTTTTTATTTTTTTGGCCAATGTTAAAAAAAGTAATGGATTATGTTGCTGATTCAGGTTGGTTGCCCTTTGCCAGGCTATATTACTGCAAAATAAGCTGCATATTTGCACTTTTATTAGAAAAATATGTTCACCTTAAGAAGTATTAATAAAAAGCCCACAACAAATTAATTTCTTTCAACTGTGAAAAAGAGGTTGTATTCCTATATTCTTTCTTTGCCATTCTGACAATCCAAGAATTACTCCACTATCTATTGAACATCTCTCTCTTACTGTCAGAGTGCATTCTGGGAGTGAGTGGAGCGTGTGAGTTGTGGCCACTATGCCATTTCAACTTTCCTAACTTTTTCTATTTTCAATCTTATTTTTGATTGTTTGTTTGTGCTGTGCTGTACAAGCGGTTTTGCGTATCTGTTGGTAAAGCAAGCATTTGGGGTTGAGGTCTGTTTCCAAGGCCATGTGCAACCAGCGTGGAAGCATGATGGCTCTGGACACAGGGGTTTTAGACTCACTAAAGCAGCGCCATGCTGTGAAAGTGGCGTCCGCAGTTAACATAGCGTTTGGGGTAGAGGTCTGTTTCCAAGGCCATGTGCAACCAGCGTGGAAGCATGATGGCATGATGTTGTTGTTGTTGTTGTTTCGCTGTTGGAGAAAATGTTGGGCACGATTGAATACTGTCAGCATTGAGAATTATTAATGTTATTGTTCTTTTTTTGAAAACAGCATGGATCAGATGGATGCACCCTCCAAATATTTTTTGTTCTCAAGAAAAAGAATGGCCAAAGGAGAGTGTAAAGGGATTAAAGGAAAGGAGGAGACAAGAACCGGCTTGACAATATCAATAATATTTGAATGAAGAACTAAACAAAAAAGAAAAACACACAAAGGTGTTGGACAGCTGCCCGTAAATCTCTCTCTCTCGCACTGCAGCTTCCAGTCAGCCTTTATCTCTCTCGGAGGCTTGATAACCTGATTAGGGGCCGGGTGTGCAGCATCATTCTCTCAGGCCGGGGAGCACCCAGCGTGACGTAACCCCCCCCATCTGCCGGCAGGTCATCCCCACTTCCTGAATCTGGGAGGGGACAGGAGGATGGAAACAATAATAATTAAAAACACAGGGGGTACTCCCTGTAACAGTGCAGTACCCCCTAAAAAACAAAGTAACATTTTAATGAGAGGGAAAGGCCAACGTGTAGCGGCAGCTTAAGGGGGATAGTCCGTCCCAGAGCTGGCGTCTGAGGCCTCGTCCGTCCCAGAGCTGGCGTCTGAGGCCTCGTCCATCCCAGAGCTGGCGTCTGAAGTCTCGTCCGTCCCAGAGCCAGCATCCTTGGTCATGATGCCCGGACCACAGCAGTGCTCTCGGCCAAGAGGAGCAGGAGAAGGGCTCCTGTTCCCCAGTCACTGCCAGCGCTCCTGGCCACAAAGGCCATTCTCCAGCTGCTGCCAATGCTCCACACCATGGAGGCCATTTCCCAGTCATTGCCTGCGCTTCTGGCCATGGAGGCCGTTCCCCAGTCACTGACAGTGCTTCCGGCCACGCAGACTGTTCCCCAGTCGCTGCCAGTGCTCCCGGCCACTGAGATTGTTCCCCTAACCCTGCCAGTGCTCATTACTAAGGAGACCGTTCCCCAGTCTTTACCAGCGTTCATGGTCACAGAGGCCGCCCCCCTGTTAACCTGTTTGATTTCTCTCCCTATATTAGTCTCCTCGTGTGTGCTGTCCAGGGCCAGTTTATATTGTTTCCAGTCTTGTGTGCTTGTGTATCCAGTTGGTCTTTATTCTTCCAGTCGGTCCCGTCTTGTTGGTCTGTTGGTCCTGTTTTTTATCCCCATCCTTACCTCAGTCAATCGGTCCTGTTTCCCATTTCCCCTGCCCCAGCTTGGATTCTGTTTCCATTGTTTTTCCCTCTTATGGGAATTTCCTTTATTTTTGTATTTAATAAATTCCCTGTTTTTTTTTTTTTTTACTCGTACTGTCTCTGCATCCATGACAGAGAAGCAGATTTTTACAGTTTCAGAAGGTTAATATATTAAGTTTGTCATTTAAAAATATAAACAACATTACTGCACCATAAAATATACTGTATAAAACATCAGTTTTAAACTGTAAAATGTACAGTTTGTTCTGTAATGTTGTTTACATTTTTACTGTATTTTTTACATAATTATTCTGGCAACCACAGTGTATCCTTGAAATATGATTGACAGGACTAGACGAACAAGCTCTTGCTGAAATTACACTTGTAACATTTAATGTATTTATTAATGTTTTATATTGAATTTATTTTATCCTATTTTGAAAATGTGTCTGAATGAAAAGAAATTGGAATTTTGAAACTGTTAAAATATCCTTTGTTGTACAGCTGAATTGTTTTTTGTTTGAAATATTTTTTTTTTCTTTTTCGAAAACCAACATCAATACAACAAACCAAAACATCCTGACAAGTAAGCAAATAAACGGGAATTTTACACAACTTATAAGACTTCTACAGAGAAAAGGTTTGGACCACACAACGAAGCACCGTTTACGAAAGGGCATCCTGTTTGAAATCATATGTTTGATTCTCATCCTGGGTTTTAAACTCAATTCTCCTCTTTTCTTTAGTGTCACATTATTACTAACTGCTATGATAATACTATGGTAATTGTGCTCAAACGGGACAGCAAGAGAACTGGAATGCAGGTATCATCTTTGGATTATGCAGGGGCCGTGATTGCCCAGAAAACAACCTCCTTTGCCCCATAAATCAATCCACCTCTGAGCTGCCAGGGGTTTGGGGTCCCTCTCCATCCACATCACTTTCATCATCAACTCCTCTGTGTCCACAATTAATGATAACGCCAATTCTACTGACCTGACCTTAGCAGAATGAACCTTGTGGCACATTGTGGCAAATGAAGCTTATAGGTTCATCACAACTGGTCTAATACTAAATTAATTTACATAAATACAAATGTTGTCAGAGTTTTCATTAATTGCTACAATTAATAACAAGAGTGTTTTCATACACTTGGTGAGTGGTGGGTTGCCAGACAGGCAGATGGCTTGTGTAAGCAAAGTGTGTTGCGAAGGGTCTGCTACATTTGCTCTTCATAACTCAGCAAGTCCGGAGCTGACCACACATGCACCTTTGTCTTGTGTTTTAATTTCCACAATTTTACAGGTCAGTAGATTGCTTTATCTTAATGCACATGGATGTTTAAAATATGCATGCTTGTGATCATTATGTGATAAGTATTGACAGTGTTTTGACTGTCTAATTACATTAATTATTCACAAATGTTTACCCACGATTGGAGTGCAGGTGTGCTTCATTAGTTTTGTCTGAGCATAATGCTTTCCAGTATATGTTTATATTTGTTCAAATTATGTTATATACATTTTAAAACACACACAAACGGTCTAAAATGGGTAAAACATGTAAGAGTTGATGATGAGAAACTGATTGATGTCATTAATCTGTGAATCCAAATGAGTGAAAGCTTGCAATTGTAATGCTAAATGCTAATGTAACGCAAAGAAAGAGACTGAAACCGTAATAATGATTTATTGTGATTGTTTGTAACAGTTGTATTTTTTTATTTAAAATTTTTGCTGAACATTTCAACATTGCTGACCGGAGCTGACCACACATGCAAATGTGTCCATCCATCCATCCATCTTCTTCCGCTTATCCGGGGCCGGGTCGCGGGGGCAGCAGTCTAAGCAGAGATGCCCAGACTTCCCTCTCCCTAGACACTTCCTCCAGCTCTTCTGGGGGGACACCGAAGCGTTCCCAGGCCAGCCGGGAGACATAGTCTCTCCAACGTGTCCTAGGTCTTCCCCGGGGCCTCCTCCCAGTGGGACGTGCCCGGAACACCTCCCGGGGAAGGCGTCCAGGAGGCATTCGAAACAAATGCCCGAGCCACCTCAACTGACCCCTCTCGATGTGGAGGAGCAGCGGCTCTACTCTGAGCTCCTCCCGAGTGACCGAGCTTCTCACCCTATCTCTAAGGGATCGCCCAGCCACCCTGCGGAGAAAGCTCATTTCGGCCGCCTGTATCCGGGATCTTGTCCTTTCGGTCATGACCCAAAGCTCATGACCATAGGTGAGAGTAGGAACGTAGATTGACCGGTAAATAGAGAGCTTTGCCTTGCGGCTCAGCTCCTTCTTCACCACAACAGACCGGTACATCGACCGCATTACTGCAGAAGCTGCACCGATCCGTCTGTCAATCTCCCGTTCCATCCTTCCCTCACTCGTGAACAAAACCCCAAGATACTTAAACTCCTCCACTTGAGGAAGGATCTCCCCACCAACCTGAAGGGAGCAAGCCACCCTTTTCCGACTGAGGACCATGGCCTCGGATTTGGAGGTGCTGATCCTCACATTTTGCAAATGTGTCTTATGTCTTTATTTCCACCATTTTACAGATGGCTGGGACTGATAGTCTTGCATTGAAGCACAGTACCAGCTACATTCTAACAATTTACTCTGTTTCTCTGAAAGAATGAGAAGGGCTTTTAAAATGTCTGTGGTTTAAATCAGGAAATGTACTGTATTTTCTAGAGATATAGAAAATATGCAGCCTGATCTAATGAAATTTACGTGAGCATTGCCAAATTTTTTGCAATACTGAAATTACGTGCTTCATTACACATTTGGCTGCAGTTTTCAAGCGAAATGTCCAGCGGGGGGCGCCAAAACTGATTGAAATGAGGTTGTCATAAGATGAGGTTTTTAAAGTGAATTTCAGATGGAGGTTTTAGTGTTTTATTTTTTTTTAATTTCTAAAACACAAAACCCCATTATTTGAACCAAATGCTCAGTGGCCTCAGTGGTCCCTTTTTTCAAATCAATCACTCTTTTGGCAAAACCTTAAAGATTCTCACTTACTAAAACACATTTTGCACTGTGATGCACTTGTGTTGCAAAACAGTACACATGTGTGGCAATAGTTAAACACAACTACAACACAGTTGCCATTATTTAAAAGCAACGACTCAAAATTGTTCAGACTTGTTTCTAATGATGTGATCAAACCAATTGTACAAAATATGAGCAAGTTCAGAGCGCACAGGTGCGTTGAATGTTGATACCAACAATGGATGGAAGCAATCTGAGAGACAGATGAGGAAGAGTACGAGGGAGAGCAAGACCAAGAACAGTAATTTCAGATGAAATTCTGGCAACTGTGATAGATAGACCATGTTCTTGTTCATGGAATGACAATGCAGGACATAGAGTACATCCTAATTTTTGCAGATTCTCTGTGGCCACCATAATCAGGACATTCAGAGAAAATAACAGATAATTGTTTCAATTTGTTGTATTTTGGTCATTAAAAGATTACTGTATACTGCACATTTGATTCAGTACATCACTTTGTCAATAGAAAGGGGACTGGGGAAAAAAGAAAACCTTTCTTAACATTCAACAATTTACATATACTGTACTTATACTCAGGGTTGGGAGGGTTACTTTTTAAATGTACTCCACAACAGATTACAAAATACATGCTGTAAAATGTAATTGGTAACATATTCTGTTAGATTGCTCAAGGTCAGTAAAGTATTCTAAATACTTTTTTCCACTTGTTTTCACTATAAAAACTCTGCCAGTACAGTAAGACAAAATACACATGTTAAAAATACATTCTCTGAAAAAGCTAAATATCGTATGCTGTGTTGTTTCTAAAACAAGATTAATCAAATTGATCTTGTTTTAAGGATTTTTAGATTTGCCCTAATATCAAAGGTCTTAAAATATATATATATATATTTTATTTTCTTGATAAAAAAATATGATCGTGCCTTGTAACATGTGCATGTAAAATGGCTAGAAATATCATTTTAGCTTAGCATAAAGCTAACAATTTACACAAGGTTTATTACTATTTCTTCTGCTCCAAACTTACTTCAAACGTACTTCTATGTCTGCTCGTATGAATGTAAAGCATCATAAGAAAGTGTTTCACCGCTGTTCAAATGCACTTTTGGAAAATGGATTGCATCATTTATATGTATAAATGTTTTCCATCTGAAAGGACTAAATATTAAATGAAACAAATGACAATAAAATGCAAAGTAATCTTTTCAGTAATCAAAATACTTTTTGAATGTAACTGTATTCTAGTTACCAATAATTTAAATTGCAATTGTAGTGGAATAAAGTTACTTATATTTTGTATTTTAAATACATAATCCCATTACATGTATTCAGTTACTCCCAAACACTGCGTATACTGTATGTTTACATTTGTAAGTACATTTTCCCTTTTTGTAGAATTGCAAGACTACCACATGAGTAGGGTGACCAACTGTCCTGTATTCTGCCAGACAGTCCCGAAATTGGAAGCTTTGTCCCGCATCCTGCAAGTCATAAGCAGTGTGTTCCATTTACATTTTTTCTGTATTATTATTTTTTATTATTATTATTATTTCTGTATCATTTAATTTCATAGTTCTTTAAATTACAATTCCACTATAAAAAAGTGAATAAGAAAACACTGAACATGTGCAGCGCAGCCGTTTTTGGTTCTGGCCAGAGTGTGAAAAACACTGGAGGGGGGAAAAAAAAAAAAAAACTGCAACAGAAAAATGTATCTATCCATGATGACTGCTGCGTGGACAGAGACAAGGTTCCGAGCAACTGTGGACCTTCATAAAAAGTGGTGATCAAGTGAAAGTGATCTACAGCTACACCTCAACATTTATTCACCTAGTACAATAATAGTAAGTTATCTCTCCTTCGTGTCCCGCATTATCAGGTCTGCAATAGAGCAATAGCCTGGTGATCTCCCTACACATGAGGGTGAAAGGCAAGTGGCTCACATTGTTGATATGGTCCTTCAAAACAATGCAATCTGATTGTGTGAATTACAACAAAGATTTGTTGAAGACAATGTAAACGTTGACATAATGAACAGCGTTTCATTTTCATTTAGAGCAGTTGGACTACTGTATTTTTACAGTATGCAAGTGCTGAATATACAGACATTCAATACTGTATAAATTGAGGTACTTACAGTATGCAAAATATTTGCAGTACTAAGTTGTGATTACTGTAAATAACATTATTTGAACAAATATAAACATATATTGAAAAGCATTAAGCTCAGACAAACTAATGAGGCACACCTGCACTTCAATCGTGGGTAAACATTTGCGATTAATTATCATAATTAGACAGTCAAAACATTGTCAATACTTATCACATAATGATCACAAGCATGTATATTTTAAACATCCATGTGCATTAAGATAAAGCAATCTACTGACCTGTAAAATTGTGGAAATAAAGACACAAGACCAAGGCATGTGTGGTCAGCTCCGTGCTTGCTGAGTTATGAAGAGCAAACACTCTTGTTATTAATTGTAGCAATTAATGAAAACTCTGACAACAATTGTATTTATGTAAATTAATTTAGAAGTATTAGACCAGTTGTGATGAACCTATAATTGAGGTGTCACAAGAACTGCTGACTGATTGTGGTGTCCAGCTTCATCTGCCACAATGTGCCACAAGGTTCATTCGGCTAAGGTCAGGTCAGTAGAATTGGCGTTATCATTAATTGTGGACACAGAGGAGTTGACGATGAAAGTGATGTGGATGGAGAGGGACCCCAAACACCTGGCAGCTCTGTGAGCGATGTTTTCTCATTGGGGGAGTAGATGAGAAAGGTGGGGGAGTGGAGGCAGAATGAACCACTGATCCCACCTCTGCAATTTGATGTAAATGTCAGAGGTGGATTGATTTATGGGGCAAAGGAGGTTGTTTTCTGGGCAATCACGGCCCCAGCATAATCCAAAGATGATACCTGCATTGCAGTTCTCTTGCTGTCCCATTTGAGCACAATTACCATAGTATTATCATAGCAGTTAGTAATAATGTGACACTAAAGAAAAGAGGAGAATTAAGTTTAAAACCCAGCATGAGAATCAAACATATGACTTCAAACAGGATGCCCTTTCGTAAACGGTGCTTCGTTGTGGGGTCCAAACCTTTGCTCTGTCTTTAAGTCTTATAAGTTGTGTAAAGTTCCTGTTTATATGCTTACTTGTCAGGGTGTTTTGGTTTGTTGTACAGTCTGCAAAAAATATGTCAAACAAAAAACAATTCTTGACAGCTATACAACAAAGGATATTTTAATAGTTTCAAAATTCCGTTTTTTTTCATTCAGACCAATTCATTCAGCAAGAGCTTGTTCATCTAGTCCCGTCAATCTCAAGGATACACTGTAAAAAAAAAAAAAAAAAAAACTGGCAGCTGTGGTTGCCAGAATAATTATGTAAAAAATACAGTGAAAATGTAAACAACATTACAGAACAAACTGTACATTTTACAGTTTAAAACTGATGTTTTATACAGTATATTTTATGGTGCAGTAATGTTGTTTATATTATTAAATGACAAATTTAATATATTAACCTTCTGAAACTGTAAAAATCTGCTTCTCTGTCATGGATGCAGAGACAGTATACAAAAACAGGGGAAAAAAAAACAGGGAATTTATTAAATACAAAACTAAAGGGAATTCCCATAAGGGGGAAAAAACAATAAACATAAACTGCACCGAAGGGGCTGGGGCAGGGGAAACAGGAAACAGGACCGACCGGACTGAGGTAAGGATAGGAATGAAAAACAGGACCAACAGACCAACAAGACGGGACCGACTGGAAGAATAAAGACCAACTGGATACACAAGCACACAAGACTGGAAACAATATAAACTGGCCCTGGACAGCACACACGAGGAGACTAATATAGGGAGAGAAATCAAACAGGTTAACAGGGGAGCGGCCTCTGTGACCATGAACGCTGGTAAAGACTGGGGAACGGTCTCCTTAGTAATGAGCACTGGCAGGGTTAGGGGAACAATCTCAGTGGCCGGGAGCACTGGCAGCGACTGGGGAACAGTCTCCGTGGCCGGAAGCACTGTCAGTGACTGGCGAACGGCCTCCATGGCCAGAAGCTCAGGCAGTGATTGGGAAACGGCCTCCATGGCTGGGAGCATTGGCAGCAGCTGGAGAATGGCCTTTGTGGCCAGGAGCGCTGGCAGTTATTGGGGAACAGGAGCCCTTCTCCTCCTCCTCCTTGCCGGGAGCACTGCTGTGAGTCTGGCCATCATGACCGAGGATGCTGGCTCTGGGATGGACGAGGCTTCAGATGCCAGCTTTGGGACGGACGAGGCTTCAGATGCCAGCTCTGGGATGGACGAGGCCTCAGACGCCAGCTCTGGAACGGACACGGCTTCAAGCTCTCTCGCTCCTCTCTCCCTTAAGCTGCCACTACACATTGGCCTTTCCCTCTCATTAAAATGTTACTTTGTTTTTTAGGTGGTACTGCACTGTTACAGGAAGTACCACCTGTGTTTATAATTATTGTTGGTTTCCCTCCCTATTGTGGGCTCTCTGGCCAGAGAGAATGATGCTGCACACCCAGCCCCTAATCAGGCTAATCAAGCCTCTGAGAGGGATAAAGGCTGACTGGAAGCTGCAGTGCGAGAGAGATTTACGGGCAGCTGTCCAACACCTTTGTGTGTTTGTCTTTTATATTGTCAAGCCGGTTCTCGTCTCCTCCTTTCCTTTAATCCCTTTACACTCTCCATTGGCCATTCTTTTTCTCTAGAACAAAAAAAATGCACAAAAACATTATTCATTCTTTCAGTGAATGTGTGTTTTCAGGTTTTGTGTATGTAGTTTAAAGTTGTGAGAATATGGGTGGTTTCAAGAAATGTGTCTTAGCAAATGTGAAAAACTATAACAAGTAAAACGTACCTCCCCAAACTTTAAAGTTTAAAACTTTACCCTAAATCTGACCAATGCTGTCCAAAAAGATATATGAAGATAAACCCTAATTGATAGTGTTTTAAAATTAAATTTGAAATAAGAAGAAAAACATTAACTGAAGCAACCACATAATTTTGTGTTGCTACTATGGCACTTTCTCATTTATGCGTCTTTGGCTGGATTCGAACTGCGGCCAGTTCTTTTTTAAAATCAGGCACTAAAGTAAAAGTGTTTTGAAATAATATCATGGGATGGGGGGGGGGGGGGGGGTGGGGTGGAGTAATATAGTGAAAAGTATGTTTCCCTATCTGTCATTCACTCGACGTTGTGTAAAGATCTTCCGAAGATCTTCCTTCCCCGTCCCAGGCTGTTCTGGGAGCGGTCACAAGGAGCCAGGTAAGTGCTTTGATGACTGTAAACTCAGCACCTCGGGCTCCGCCCCGTCGTGAAACCCTGTCCGCTGGTACGTCCGACACAGTAGTCCCTTTGGTCCCTCTCGCACAGAGCTTGGGGGCATGGCTCGTGCTCCCCAACCCGTCGCGCTGGTTAATCAGGGCCGTCCGACTCGGCTATGCGATTCAGTTCGCCAGGCGTCCACCCAGGTTCAACAGCGTCTGCTTCACTGAGGTGAGAGAATGTTGCTACCTTGCATGCGGAGATCGCCACCCTTCTATGGAAGGATGCGATAGAGCCTTTCCCTCCAGCCATGATGAGGAAGGGATTTTACAGCCCCTACTTCATCATACCCAAAAAAAAGCAGCGAGTTCTGAAATGGTCCTTGCTCAGACTCCCGTTCAAGATGCTCACACAGAGATACATTTTATCGGGCGTCCGGCATCAGGATTTGTTCGCGGCGGTAGACCTGAAGGACGCGTACTTTCATGTCTCAATTCTTCCTCAACACAGACCCTTTCTCCGGTTTGCCTTCAAGGGTCAGGCATACCAGAACAAAGTCCTCCCCTTCAGGAAAGTTGCAGAGGCAGCCCTTGCCCCGCTAAGGGAAGTGGGCATCCGTATCCTCAACTATCTCGAAGACTGGCTAATCCTAGCTCACTCACGGGACTTGTTGTGCACACAGGGACCTGGAGTGGCATACAAATCCCACACGCCAATTCCCATTGGCCTTTTCTCAAAAGGTCAGAGATGTCTGAGCTCCCAAGGGCAACCCCTAGTGTCAACTCATCGACAACTCAACTACATCAGGGAACGGAGGTTACATCTGTAACTGAGATGTTTAATAAAAATGTACAAAATTAAAAAAAATCAGCAATTGTACTTGTGATTTATGTGACAGTGATTAAACCACACAGTTGTAGCACCTCTAGTGTTCATTTCACTTGGAAACTTCAGCAAAATGTAGAAACCAGCACATACAAGCCAGTCTGCAAAAATGTTTGTTGCAATGTTCATTCTATGAGACCAGGGGCCTGTACCATGATGATAGTTGAACAAACTCAGGGGTACAGGATTAGTTTCAAGTTGACAAAACCAAACCAATCATTCTTTATTGGTACCATGACACTGCTCATCAACTTTCTCTGTCAACTCAGGCTTTGAGCCTTAAGCTATGATTAGTCCACGAGCACGTGCACATAAAAGCGTGACGTCAGCACCACACAACCAGTTGCGTTCAACATGGATAGGGTGAGATCTGTTTATTTCTCTGCTGAGGAAATAATCATGCACAAATATGAAGAATACAAAATTGTATTACAGGCATGGAGTTATACTGTTTCTGCTGCCAAAGCAGAGCTGTTGGAGAAAGATTGGTTATTGTGCATTATACATTAGCGTATTGTGCTAATGCGCAAGTTAAACAAATAAATTATATATTAATGTAAAATTATTTTAAATAATTATTTATTCTTGCTCTGAAAAGATGACCTTATGTACATATCTTTACATAATTGTTTTATAAGAATTGTATAACAGTAATGTGTAATACAATATATATTATACAGCAATCCTCTTGTTACTCCTCTGCATATCTCTGACCATTTTATTTATTCATTAATTTCCCTGTCATTCTTCCTTCATCCCTACCACTCATCCACCTATGGTTTCCTTCCGCCATAACCTTGATTCTCTCTCCCCCACTCACTTCTTCCTTCCACTTACAGTATCTTCAGTTGATGTAAATGAAGCTACAAATTATCTTTACTTAACATTAACTATTTGCCTTCATAGTGTCTGTCATTTTACCTCCAGGCCAGCACATGCCACAACCTCTTGCCCCTGGCTGTCGGAGACACTTCTAAGCATCAGCAGTCAGTTCTCAACAATACACCAATAACTGCTCTCTACCAACATCCTGTGGTGAACAATTGGACAAGATGACATTCCAGGAATATTAATGACATTCTACCATAAATCCAGTTTATGGCAGAGCCTAATGGCACTTACTATTTAATGTTTTAATAATAATAAAACAACTTTCATTGTCTCTCTCTTCTGCACTACCATGCTAGCTATTCTGGGAATTTGGCAGTGCGATACTGCAGTTATTGTTGACTTTTGCATGACAAATTGCTTATATTACTTTTTTGAAAGTTGCTTTGGATAAAAAAAATATCTGTTAAATAACTAAATGTAAATTCAAATGTAAATCAACTTTATCCTTTCAGCAATTATTGTAATCAAGTCACCAACTCATCACAACTGGCCTGAACAAACTGTGTCATTGTTTTCACTTCTCTTTTACAAATATTAGCTGATAAAGCAGAAAATGTGCCTGACAACAGGCGAATGCCAGCTACAAAATGCCAGACTCAAAACAGCTACGTTATTGCTACTATAAGCTACATTAAATAATTATGAACATGGCTGAAACTTTCCATATCACATTTAATTCTCATTTGTTATTTGACTGAAAAAAGTGTTAGTGCTGTTGTTAGGCACTTTCAATGGTTTTATTATGTGCATTATAGCATGTAATTACATGGAGTAATGTATTGTGTAATTTCGACATAAGATGAAGAACTAAACCTTATTAATTATGATACACTATTAATTATAAATGAGGTATAAAGGTATAGAAATTCAATTTTCCCATAACATTCAGATACAGCTTACACAGGGTTTCTCTGAGGGAAGGGGGGACAGTTTCATTATTTCTTTAAAAAACTTTGTTATGGGTCACGAATACTGCATACAGAGGCTGAGAAAATATATATTTCTCATTAATCATAAAAAAGATTATTTGTTGTTTCATCATAATCATGACAGTGATATCTGTCTAAAATATTTTAAATATTTTTTGTGAAATAGCAGGATATATAATTAAGGCATCACACTCATAACTGTACTATTTTTCTGTATATATTTCCTATTATTTGTGTGTGTGTGTGTGTGTGTGTGTGTGTGTGTGTGTGTGTGTGTGTGAGAGAGAGAGAGAGTGTGCAATTCTTACTTACAAAATAGGAGAAAGCATAGAGAAATTTTATAGAATTTTGTAAAAAAAACTGGGAGAGAGTTTGTGTGTTGACTGAAAGTCACCACTGTCTGTCCTGGATCTCGCTGTGGATTCCTGTGGAGTTGAAACATTATGTTGTCACAGAGGACTGACATGCAGCTTTGTAGCAAGTAAAAGACAAAGTCACAGCTAGCTTTACTTTTTCTGCTTTTCTTAAGAAAATGTGTGTGTCATTTCAAAGTTTATCACACCAGGTGAGCATCAAAACCTAAAAGGTACTGTACACCGAATCATCTCAAACTAATGAATTATTTTTTTGCCCGTTTTGATACATTTGCTACAGTTGATGATATGGTAGATTTTAAAGATACTCTGAGTATTTCTAATAATTTTAAACTGAATCCTTTTAATATATTGAGACAGTTGAAGGCCACACCGCTTAATAAGGCCCCAGGTCCGGATGGGATATGTGGTAGAACACTGAGTCATTGTGCTGATCAGCTTAGTGGAGTTCTCCATTTACTTTGTCAGTCTTCCTTAGATCTAAGGTTGGTACCTGATCTGTGGAAAAGCTAAATTATTGTTCCAATACCTTAAATAGCTAAGCCAGATTCTTTTAACGACTATCGTCCAATTGCCTTGACCTCTTTGGTCATGAAGGCTTTTGAAAAAGAGATCAAAAAGCATATGATGACAGTTAAGAGTTCAGCTTTAGATCTGCAGCAGTTTGCATATCGCGCTGGAAGAGGTGTAGATGATGCAAAACTGTTTCTGTTAAATACTCTTTATCAACATCTGGAAGAAAGTAAAGCATTTGTGCGGCTTTTGTTTGTGGACTTCTCGTTAGCATTTAACACTCTGCAACCTGTTATTTTAGGGAAAAAACTTATTAGTGAGTTTAATTTTAATACAATTAAGACAATTTTTGATAACATGTTGAAGTTCAATAAAAATACTGATGCCATTATTAAAAAAAATCACACCAAAGATTGTTTGTGTTGAGGAAGCTTAATTCTTTTGATGTACCCATTCTAAGGACTTTTTATAATGTATTTGTTGAAAGTATTCTGTCGTTTTCTTTTTTATGTTGGTTTTCTTCATTGTCTATGAAGAACAACAATCGTCTGCAAGGTATTGTAAACTTGTGCTCAAACATTATGGGTGTTTCTTTACGTAGTTTAACATTTTACTATGAACAGCAAGTGTTGAGGATGGCACATAAAATAATGGGAGATAGCACACACCCTTTGAACCCTCACTTCGTGTGGTTGTCCCTTGGGCAGCGTTTAAGGACAATCAGGTGTCTCACAAACCGTTACAAATTTAATTTTGTGCCTAAGGCAATTAGTTTATGTAACAAACATAATTGACTATTTTGTTTTTCATTTATTTATTTATTTATTTATTTGTAATTATTTTTTTTATTTATTTATTTAAAATTTTATGTATTTTAATTTTTTGTTGTATGTGTATTCAGTGTTGTCTGTATATGTGAAGCACCAGGACAGTCTGAATGAATTTCCCCATGGGGATTAATAAAGCTCTAAACGTAAACGAAAATGTAAATCATAAAAAAAATAAAAAAATAAACGTCCCTTTTTCAGGACACTGTATTATAAAGATAATATTGTAAAAATCCAAATAACTTTGCAGAACTTTATTGTAAAGGATTTATACAATGTTCCCCTTCTGTCACTCACTCGATGTTGTGTCGAATGTAGTGAAACAAGGAGTCTTTCATGAGAGAGTAAGAGAGCCAGAGTTCTTCCTGTTTGGAACTATTTGAATTGAGATTGGCTGCATATCCCAAAGGTGTCCTGCGCCAATCAGAAGTGACTTTTCAGAGTCACATGGTAAACTGGGCTGTCTTTTCCGACAGTTGTATTATGGTCCTTTTTTTCAGACTCTTAAAAATTTCCCACTCAAAAATAGTGCATATTTAATCATGAGCTTTTCTATTTTGAGAATGGTACAAGATCCATGATATTCACTGTCATCAGATTTTTCTTCATACACAAAGAAAAGTTTACATACTAAACATGACATATTTTTATGGATGTTATACGTGTAGGTAATAAAACATTAAAATCTCTGGTTACAAAATCATATTGGTTTTACACATCATTGCATTTTATCAAGTTAAACCTTATAGTTACCATTCTTAGTAGAATGAGATAAATCATACAAAATTAAAGATTATATTTATCAATTATAGACATTATAACACACATTTCAAAGAGTTCTATCAGTCTATAATCCTTAATTTGTCAGGTACAAACGTTACCACAGTTCAAAGTGATTTTCAGCATTATCTAGCAAGGCTAAATTAAGATGAAATGTCTTAAGAGTTGTGCAAATCTGATGGTAACCTTTCACAGAATAAAAGTCTGCTTTAAATCAACCCTTTAGCTGAACCCGTCAGTGCCGGCCTGTCGGAGATGGGCAGTCGCAGGTCCAGAGGCGAGGTAACTGCGTCCGGGGAACCGGGACCATATGATTTTGATGCCGGGGCACCCTGAGAACGGCACGCACCGGCTGGATGACCCAGTGAGTGAGGGAATCCCTCTTTTATTGACAGTGTGGGTACCGCAGACCGAAGGGGGTGCAGCAAAAGAAAATAAGGAAAATTAAGATTTTACCCCCGGCCCTCCACTGGGGGACAAAGTGGTCCTGATACCTGCTCTGGAGCGAACAACTGACTGCCCGGGTCTACCATCTCAGGAGCGCTTAGGAGCTTTCCGGGACCTAGAGGGGTTTCTTGTAGACGGGGGGGGCGTATGCCACCTGCGGGTCACTCGTTGCTGGGGCTGAAAGCTGGGCCTGGGTTGAGGCAGAGCTGCCTGTTGCTTGGACGCAGGGGGATGCCGTCGGAGGGCAGTGGGGGTGCGGGCCGCGCTGTGGCAGTGCAGTGGCATGATGTGAGAGATAGCTTCTGTCTGCCTCTTTACCACCAAAAACTGCTGGGAACATTTGCAGACGGTGTCGCCGAAGAGGCCAAGCTGGGAGATGGGGGCGTTGAGAAAGTGGGCCTTGTAACCATCATGCATCTCGACCATGTTTAGCCAAAAGTGCCGTTCCTGGACCACGAGGGTGGCCATCGCCCACCTGAGTGCCTATGTTGTGACCTTTGTGGCTCTGAGAGTGAGGTCGGTGGCAGAGCACAGTTCCTGCAGCACATCGGGTCGGGACTACCCAGGTGCAGTTCTTTAAGTGCCTTGGCTTGGTGGACCTGCAGGAGAGCCATGGCATGCATAGCGGAGGCAGCCTGTCCAGTGGCGCTGTAGGCTTTTGAAGTCAGCGACAACATCATCCTATAGGCCTTGGAGGGGAGTACCGGGTGATCCTGCCAGGTGGCGGCATTCTCGGGGCACAGGGGGATCACAACCATTCTGTCCATATGGGGGACCACCGTGTACCCGTGGGCTGCCCCACTATCAAGGGTGAGAGCAGACGAGTGAGGAGATCGGTTCCGGACAGTGAAAAGTGCCCTCCATGACCTCATCAGCTCGGTGCCGGGGTGGGGGCGTTTGCTGGGAACGGCGACCTGACCCGAGGTACCAATCGTCAAGCCGTGAAGGCTGTGGGGAGGATGTTTGTTTCCAGTCCAAGCCCATACTCACGGCGGCCCGGGCAAGCATGTCAGCTATCTGTGCATCAGCCTCAGACTGGGCGGGAAGAGCCGAAGGTGGCAGCCCATTTGAGTCCTCTGCGTCAGATGCCTGAACGCTCTCCGATGCAGCGGTGCCATCATCATACAACTCCGGGGGCTCAAGGGAGAATGCGGGCTGGCCATGAAGTGAGCTGCACTCACCTTGAGCCCGGACGGTAGCAATCAAGCATGCCGGGAGAAAAAGATGCGTCCTGAAAAGGACGTTCAACGCCTGTTGTGTATTGCTCCTTTGTTAGTGAAAAAAACTCTTTTAGAGGGGAAAATACTCTTTTGGGAGGTAAGTGTTTTGAGTCTTTTCTCAGCACCTAAGCCTCGGGACGTGCTTTTGCCTCCCGATGCATTATTACCTGCTCCCCCCCGCTGCAAAGCCCCACCCGGTATGTCAAATGGTGCCCCTCGCGCGGAGCTTGGATGCATGGCTTTTGCCATCCAACCCATCGCGTTGGCCGGCCAGGACATCCGACTCGGCCCACAGACCCGCAGAGATGCACAGTTCGGTCAGTGCTTTTATTTCTGCAAGAGAGGTTGGACCTTGAAGGTGTATGTATCCGCTATCGTGGCCCACCACGGCGCAGTGGATGGCAAGTCCTTGGGTAAGCACGACTTGATTATCAGGTTCCTTAGAGGCACTCAGAGGCTGAATCCTCCCCGGCCAAGACTGTTCCCCTCCTGGGAACTCTCAGTGGCCCTCCCGGGCCTTCAGAGACCCCCCTTCGAGCCACTTGACTCAGTTGAGCTCAAGGCCCTCTCCTTGAAGATGGCCCTCCTGATAGTGCTAGCTTCCATCAAGAGGGTTGGGGACCTGCAAGCGTTCTCTGTCAGCGACACTTTCCTGGAGTTCGGTCCGGCAGATACTCATGTCATCCTAAGACCCTTCAGGGGTCAGGTCGTGAACCTGCCAGCACGGCCCCGGGAGAAGGCAGACCCAGCCTTTTCGTTGCTGTGTCCGGTACGTGCTTTGCTTTTCTATTTGGACCGCACGCAGAGCTTTAGAAGTTCTGAGCAGCTCTTTGTCTGCTTCGGACGATGGCGGAACGGGAACGCCATCTCCAAACAGGGGTTAGCTCACTTGGTCATTGATGCTATCTCCCTGGCCTACCAGACCCAGGCCGTGCCCGCCCCCTTGCGGGTTCGAGCACACCCAATGAGAAGACTGGCATCCTCATGGGCACTGGCCAACGGCACCTCACTTGCAGACATCTGCAGAGTAGCGGGCTGGACAACACCCAATACATTTGCGAGATTCTACAAAGTTTGAAGATGACACTACTGTCATCGGCCTCATCCAGGATGATGATGAGTCTGCATATAGAAATGTGATACAACAGTTGGCTGTCTGGTGCAGTAAAAACAACCTGGAGCTGAACATGCTCAAAACAGTGGAAATGATTGTGGACTTAAGGAGGAACACCCCAACATTGACCCTGCCCACCATTCTAAACAGCTCTGTGACAGCAGCTAAGTCATTCAGGTTCCTGGGCACTAAAATCTCACAGGACCTGAAGTGGGAGACCCATATTTATTCCATTGTGAAAAAGGCCCAGCAGAGGTTGTACTTCCTTTGCCAGGAGAGGAAGATCAACCTGCCACAGGCGTTACTGATACTGTTCAACTCAGCAGTCATTGAGTCTGTTCTCTTCAATTCAATAACTGTCTGGTTTGGTTCAGCTACAAAATCAGAAATCAGAAGTCTACAAAGGACAGTTCGGACTGCTGAGCATATTATTGGTTTCCCCCTGCCCTCCCTTCAAGAACTGTACACTTCCAGATTGAGGAAAAGGGCTGGAAATCACTCTGGACCCCACTCATCCAGCCCACTACCTTTTTGAACTATTGCATTCTGGACGGTGCTACAGAGCACTGAGCACCAGAACCATCAGCACAAGAACAGTTTTTTTTCACTCAGGCTATCCATCACATGAACAGTTAAAACTGCCCCATTGAGCAATAATTACGTGCAATACACAATTTAGTCTATTTATATTTATTCAACATATCCTACCTCTTCTGCCATTACATTCCCTTGCACTATCTGTATATAACAGATTTGTATTTGTACACACACACACACACACACACATATATATATGTGTGTGTGTGTGTGTGTGTGTGTGTGTGTGTGTGTGTGTGTGTGGAGTTTGGAGTCTACACGCCGCCATCTTGAGGATCATATTTCCATTATTGCAACTTTCTTTGTGCTTATGAGTAATCATGTTCAACAAATTGTTGCTGATAGAACATTATGCATCATTGTCAAAGGAATTTACAAATCTCTTAGGGAGATGTTGGCTGAAATAGTGCTCCAGGTAGAAGCTGATATACAAGTGCATGATATGGGTGTACATTCTGCATCACATAGGGGAAGGCTGAGGTAAGTGATGATAATGGAAGAGCATGTTGATGGAGGATGATGCAAGAAAACTGTACCTAACCTCTTTGCAAGTTGCAAACAAAATTAATACAAGTTATTAGGAAAATTAATTAACGCTATATATGTGAATTAACACATTTTTGTTATTTAGTTTTTTCTACTTTAAGGTACAACATACCAGCTGCTCTGCTGAGTCACATGTGGGATTTAGGATTTAGCTGGATGGCCAAATCTCGAATGTTGTCTGTAAACATTCGAACACTGTACAACCACAGGAGACAACTTGGTTTAGTGGACTATGGGAGTTTCACCAACATTTCAAATGATGATCTTGATCGTCTTATTAATGAGGTTCTTCAAAAAGACCCTGGTTCAGGAGAAACCTACATCTCTGATTTAGCAGGATTTTGCTAAAGGACACAGCTATACTTGTGTTCATTGATTGAATGTTGTAGGTTTGTGAATTTACAAAAAAATAAATAAAAATAAAAATAAAAAATAATAATAATAATAATTAGGGCTAAAGTATATTAAACAATAACTTTATATAGACGGTAATTGCTAATTGGGGGTCAATCAGAATATAGTTAATATTTCACCTCCACCCTCAGAGAGCAGAAATAGTTCAACCAAAAATGAAAATTCTCTCATCATTTATTCACGCTCATTTAATCCCAGATGTGTATGACTTTTATTCTTCTGTAGAACACAAATAAAAATGTTTAGAAGTATATTTTAGCTCTGTAGGTCCTCACAATGAAAGTGAATGGGTACCACAAATTTGAAGCTCCAAAAAGCACATAAAGAAAGCATGAATATATTCTATGTACTCCAGTGGTTAAATTATGTCTTCAGAAGTGATATGATAAGTGTGGGTGTGAAACAGATCAATATTTAAAGGGTTAGTTCACCTAAAAATGAAAATGATCCCATAATTTACACACCCTCAATCCATTCTAGGTGTATATGACTTTTTTCTTTCAGCCAAACACAATCAGAGATATATTAAAAAATATCCTGGCTCATCAAAGCTTTATAATCGGATTGAATGGTACCTTAGATTTTGAAGCCCTAAAAAGCACATCCATCCAACTAGGATGAATTGAGGTTGAGTAAATTATGGGATAATTGTAATTTTTGAGTAAACCATCCCTTCAAGTCTTTTTTTTTTTTAAATATATATTCTTCTGCCTGCCCAGTAGGTGGTGATATGCATGAATAATGTGAATCGCCAAGATTAAAAGAAGAATGTGAAAGTGAAAGTGGAGTGATAGATGATAGATAGAAAACAATGAACTACAAAGCTGGGCACACAATCAGGTATTCCTGTCAGGAGGTGAGAAATGTCCTTTGCTTCCTTCATCTTCAGAAGCATTCTAAAATTTTTCCTCCTTGGTAAATATGTAGATATGTAAAGGGGGATGAAAACATTATAAGAAAAAAGAAAAAGAATTAAAGAAAAGAAAAAGAAATTAGAATTAGAGTCCAAAAGTTGGCAACACTCACAATTGAGGCTTTGCTGTCACGAAGAAGCGCTAGAGAAAGATGTAATCACAGCTAAAGGAGAAGAAGATAAAAACAACAACAATGGATGTGGACATCAAAAGCATGTGGTGAGGAAGTCAGGAGATACCTGTATTTGTATAACTTTAGTCTGAAGGAATATATAGACATCTTGATGGGTCTAAACTCTTAAAGAGAAATAGTCTGGTGTCTTAAAGCAGTCGTAGCGCTCATATGCCCGCCAGTGCATGTGACAAATTTAATATGAAGCATACTTTAAAAGGATAGCGTTTGACTGTACACAGACAATTAGCCTTTGCATCAAAACCAAAGTATACTTTGAACCTAAAGAGGAGCCTTGTCTTGTTTCCACTACAAGATCATCGCAATGACCTACAATCTTCTGAAGCCTCACGGATTGACAGCTGTTGTTCAAGCTGACACATTGTCATTCAGCATAAAATGTCAACAGCTACACTTTATTCTTTAAGATCTGTCACTTCTTACATTCTTTTGTTCTTTTGTATTCTTTCATAAGTTCAAAGAACCCAGAGGACTTCTAACCAAGAGCCTGTCCATGATGATAACTTTGTCATTAGATATCTGGGCAATAAGTCAATCAGAAGACTGCCCAGGGGAAATGTCTTTGTTCAGAAGCTGCTTCTTCATAGAATAGGTCAGGAGACTAAGATATGTTTAATTTAAGTTTCAACTTTGTTTTAGATGGTTTTCCTAAAATGCCTTAAGAGAACTAAAAAAGACACAAATTAGATAATTATTGACATATAGTGAGTGTAGAGCTCTAAAATTTATGTAAATAGCATAGACCAGATAATTTGGCAAGTGAGAAAAATTAAACCTGAAAATATGTTCGTAAAAAATAAAAAATAATAAAAAAAAAAACAGCTTACATATTGCTTCCACTTGTGTGAATTGAGCCTTCTCCTTCTTAATTCTGCCTTCCAAAAATGAACTGCCCTGGAACAGGATCATCACATATATAATTCAGTCTCTGAAATAGTCAGTAACTCAGGTGTCTGTTCAGGGGGTACGTCTGCACCACCACTCATTTCAGCTTCTGAGGTGAACTTTAGTACTGATTAGCTAAAAAACAAACATACAAACAGGGTAAATAATCTCTTTTAGAAAGCTCAAACTGGGAAGATATTGACAAGAGCTTGTATGGTATCTCTGATAAATTTTCTCTTAGCAAACGTCTACATCCTCATATCTGCTGTATGTGAGAAAGCTAACCTCGGAACATTCAGAAGATTTAAAGGTTTGCCCCATTGTTAAACTTTTCTTTGTTACTGGATTTGTGTCCTTGGCCAAAAAAGAAACAATACATGCAAAACTTGCTTGTCAGTTTAAGGGGTAAATTATAAAGAAAAGTCTTTAGTGCTTTGACAAATTCATTTAAATAAAGTTATAAATTAAGGTTTAGCTTGAACATTCAGTCCTGTCAAACAAATGGCATCTCTGATCAATGTTCTCTTGGCAAATGTCTACATCCTCATACCTGCTATTTGAGAGAAAGCTAACCTCTGAACATTCAGAACATTTAAAGGTTTGCCCCATTGTTAATCTTTTCTGAGATATTGGATTTGTGTCCATGGCCAAGTAAAGAAACATTACATGCACAAACTTGCTTGTCAGTTTAAGGGGTAACGTATCAAGAATAGTATAACACTTTGATAATTTAATTGAAATAAAGTTCTAAATGAAAGTTTAGCCTGAATATTCAGTCCTATCAATCAAATTACTAGTGTATATAAACAGCCACTTACCGCTCCACGTTGAAAGTTTTTCCCGGCATCTGGCCCTGCCCTAAGCTGAGAGCCATGTCTTTAGTTTAGTGGACTATGGGAGTTTCACCAACATTTCAAATGATGATCTTGATCGTCTTATTAATGAGGTTCTTCAAAAACACCCTGGTTCAGGAGAGACCTACATCTCTGATTTAGCAGGATTTTGCTTAAGGACACAGCTATACTTGTGTTTGGCACCTTTTCAGAATCTGCTAGCGTGAAAAATACTACATTGCAGTCTGTTTAACTTTCGGATGCAAAAGTAGCTCCAAAATCTTCGACACGCTTTCCAAAGCATTTTGCTGGATTTTATCCAATAACTAAAAAATTCCATACCTAATTAATCTCCTCAATGACTTCCTCACAGTCTCCCCAAGTGACTCCACTGACAGCACATCTATACACCATTAAAAAGGTTTTTCAAACTTGGGCGTTACCATCTTCTCAGAAAAAACATCAGGACCCTCCACCTCCATCGAAATCCTGAGCATTCATCTCAATACACTCAAATTCCAAATGTCTCTACCAAAAGAAAAAAATTACAGAAAATTTTCAATATAAGACAATCTCTTAGTCACACCACAATGTTCTTAATGCAACCTCCTTTCAGTGCTTGGACATTTAAATTTCGCCATGCGGATCCTGCCCCAAGGCCATCCGTTTATTTCCCACCCGTTTTCTCTAGCCTCATCCGTCCCAGCTCTAAATGACCTTATATCCCTAAAATCCCCCTGCAAAGCAAACATGAAACTTTGGCTTTCATTCCTGAGACAATGGAATGGACTCACCTCATCAGCTGCAGCTTATAGCATCAACAAAGGCTGATCAAATTCTCCTGAATTAATGCCATTTCTGATTTGTCTAATTTAGATTGCGTGCAACAAATTAATTGTTAAAGCTGAACACATTCCAGGATTCAAGAATCAAATTGCTGACTCACTTTCCCATTTTGCTTTTCAGAAATTCAGGACACTGGCTCCTCATGCAGACATACTATCGTATCAGTCCTACTATTTTTGGAGATGTCATTCCAGTAAATCATCATTTTATCAGTAGATTTAATTCTAAAAGCAGTTTCCCCCAGAACATTCCTGTCTTATTTCACAGCATGAAGAAGCTTAAAATATTTCTACTCAATCCATAAACTCCCCTTTCCCGATTTTTCCCTTTTATCAGTCTCCTCTTTCCCAGCCTACCTACACTAAATAACACATAACCAAGCCGAAACCATCAAAGATTACATTAGCGGTATCCACTTATTCTTCTAGTGAAATGTCCAAATGAGTGGTGCCAAAGGTGAGTTTTCAATTGTAAATGATGTAATACAATCAGCAGGAATGCATATTTAATTAAGCTTACTCCTTACACCAACCCTAAATCTGACCATCAGTGGAGTAAAAATGTAATTTTAGAATTAAAATACAACATCTGAATTATGCTCACCACTATTTGTAGTATATGTGGGTATACTAGTTAATGTCATGTTATTGGGGGCATGTTCTGCACCTAAGGAATGTGTATGTGAACGCATGCATGGAAGTAAAACTCTGTTATGTTGTAGTTCAACACAGCTCTCTTGTGTGATTATTATTCTCACCACACAAACTCAAAAGTACAACATGGTGTCAGAAGATGCGAACTCCCCAGACTTTCATGAAGGGAGTGAAGAATATATCCTACGTGAGTTATAACTGCAGCAAGTGAGTGACACAGCAGAGAGCAGTCAATGAGAGAGAGAGAGAGAGAGAGAGAGAGAGAGAAAAAACTTTCTCTTCGGGTGGTGAGTGCTAAAATATAGAACAGGGTGCTGAAATTGCTTGTGTACAACAGCAAATAGACACAGTGAAAATAAGAGGAAAAATACAGAAAAAATTCACATGTGAATGAGAGCACAAGGAAGATAAACATGTAGCAGTTCAAACCCCCATCACCACTCCTGCTAACGGGCAATATCAGAGAGAACTGGCGCCGATGGGGCAGCGGTTTGCGTGAGTGAAGAATGCCAAGAGTTTACAGCAACACCTGTGACTACTGTATATTATTACACTTGGAGTGGTAGAGAGATTCGCTCACCAGTTAAGCTGAAAGACTATGTAGTTAGCAAATGATGAAGAGATCCTATGAGTATCGTTTTGAAACAAGTTAAAGTGTTGTGGATGCATAAAACTGACTGTATAGTTTGAAGCTGAAAGAAAATAACAAGGTTTCTGGTTATGTAGTTTATTTATATATAGACATATCATTTCAAGGACACTTCTAATCTAAAATAGTGATTTTATCCTGGAAGAGAGGGATGTAGTATATGTGGGTATACTAGTTAATGTCATGTGATTGGGGGCATGTTCAGCGCCTAAGGAATGTGTATGTGAACGCATACATGGTGGAAGTAAAACTCTGTTATGTTGTGGTTTAACACAGCTCTCTTGTGTGTTTATTATTCTCACCACACGAACCCAAAGTACAACACTGTTTAAGTATACACAATTACTTCCTGATTCCCATGGGACCAGAACCCTTGTCTTGGAGTGCACATGATTACTTCCTGTTTTCCATGGGACCAGTACCCTAATATCAGAATGTGCTTGGTCCGTGCTCCACAGGGGTAGATGAACAAATTAGAATTTGGTGATTCTCAGTAATTTGGAAGAATGGGGTTCATTTCAGGTTACATTCTGAACATTTGGAAACAGCATGTCAATTTCCAATGTGATCAGTTTGCAATTGTGCTAGGAAAACAGAGCTGAGTCTTGTGAATGAGACTTAATATCTAAATTACACAGAAAGGAGGCATGCTTGGGCTGAGAAGAATGACAATGACTTAATTTAATTGGTTTAACTGGACTGCGAGTGTTTAGTGAATAAAATGCAGATTCCTGCGCTGAAATATAGCATGCAAAGAGGCAATGGCTTTCTCCAAACTTTGGCCAGCTTATGGAAAAATTTAAAAGATGATTCTATAGTGTATGTTTTTTGAATTGAAAACACTTTATTATACTTAATCATTTCTTATATATGTGTTTAAACCAAAGGGTATTTTACACTGCACTTTACCCTGGGTTTATTGTCTTTTTAAACTCCATGTTTAACTACTTATTAACTATTGTAGGTAAAGCCAAATTTCCCATTTGTAATTTTGAAAGGGGAATAGCATCGCTATTTACCTGGCATTACTAAACTCCACTGCAGAGCAGGGTGAACACCACATTTGAAGGGTTAACCCAGTGCTAAAAACGTATTCAGCGTGATGTGGTGTTAAAATGTTACAAAACGTTTTTTAGCAACAGAAAACCAATCATATGTAGCAAAGTGGACCTTTGATATTTCAAATTCTTATGCAGGCTTCCATGGGTGATCTACTTTTTCAGATCATGCTAGTGTACTTGATGACATACTAGTGTACTGGCCAACTTTCCCTGACACTTGCAGAGACTGAAAGTAGTCTTTAACAGACTACAGAATAGTGTAATTTCTTGCAACAAAAAGTACATTTCTTAAGTCATCAGATCTCAGCTTGAGGGATTAATACTGATCCAAGTAAAGTCGAAGTGGTCAAGCAATTAAAAATTCCCAGTACTGTTAAAGAATTAGCTGGTTGTTAGTGTTCTGTAGTTACTACAGAAAGTTTATTGATTGTTTTTCTAAAATTGCCATCCCCTCCATAATTTAGTGAAACTGTGTATTGAGCAGTTTGACACCACAAAGAGAGAGTTTAGTGCTTTGTGGTCATCGGTGTGCCAATCAAAGTTTGAGCTGCTTAAGGTGAAGCTTACTTCTATTCCTGTGTTAGGGTATGTATATTTCAATCTTCCTTTCACAATGGAGACACTGTCTTATACTAGCAGCAGGGTGAGTGTAGGACAGTCATAGCTTCATAGCAAAGTCACAGTAGGAGAAAGGAATGACAGAAATTACAATAACATAAAGCTTGAGCTTCTGGCCCTAAAGTTGTCTATCTCTGAAAAATCCTGTGGTTATCTGCTGGGTTCCAAGTTTGTGGTCATCACAGAGAACAACCCTCTGTGCCATCTAAAAACATCCAAGTTTGGTGCATGTAACGTAGTTCAATGGTAAGGAGGAGGCGAGAACCGGCTTGACAATGTAAATAATATTTTAATGATAAAATTAAAGAAAAGGACAAAACACACACATGACGGACATGTCCGTAAACGATCTCTCTCTCCCGCACCACAGCCCGCAATCGGCCTTTATCCCTCTCGGAGGCTTAATTAGCCTGATAAGGGACCGGGTGTGTATAATCATGACCCGGCCCCACCCTCCGCCCTGCCACAGTGCAATTGAGCAAAGATGGATCGCTCATTAGCCGTCTTTGATTTTAAAGTGAAATACCACCCAGGACAGTATAATGCAGCTGCTGATGCCCTCTCAAAGCAGCCATCAGCAGGGGAGCCTGCCACTCCTGAGGATGCAAAATATTTTGATTGCATTGCCATCTGCAATATAATAAACAAAGGAAAAGTCTTAGAGCCTGATTTAGTGATGGCTAGTGAAAACTGCTGTAGGGTTAGACAGATTTGTGATTTAGAGTGCGGAGTAGAGGAAGGCAGTATCCCTCACGGAACTATACCTACTCTGCTGGGTTATACATCAACTGAACTGAAGGATTTTCAAATGAAAGATCCCACACTCAGTTCTTTCAGAACCTTTTGGGAATGTAAACAAAAGCCCACCACTCGTGAGTACACTCTGTACTGTTACTGATAAAGCAGTGGAAGTGTGTTAGAGAGCTAGATTGCTTTATTGCATTGTGAATGACCAACATTGTGGTACATGTTCACAGCTGCTCTTTCCTTTATGTCTAAAAGAACAGAGTCTTTCAAATAAAGATGTGGAGCAGTGGATCAAAAAGTGTCAAAGGTGCATCTTAACCAGGGCTGGACTGGTAATCTGCCATACCAGGTATTTTCCCGTTGGGCTGACGATCTTTGGGGCTGATCAGGGGCAGACTGGCCATCGGAAGAAACGAGTGGGCCAATGGGTCGGCCGCGAATCGTACCGAATGGGCTTCGATAAGATAAAATGAGCCACCAAATAATATGCAGAACGGACCACAAAACGGCCCCACGATATACAGAAAATGACAGCAAACACAGACGTTTACAACCATGGATCAGAGGGCTGATACCACTCCCAAGATCCTTCTGAAAGAGTGGCTCATGAAATATGGTGTGCCTGAACGATTGCATTCAGGGCAGAAATTTTTAAAGTGATGTGATTGCTGAGCTATGTAAAATGTTTGGTGTAAAGAAAAACTGCACTGGATACTCACCACATTACTTGCTTTGGAGTCAACCCGCATCTTCCAGCAGATGCACTGCTGGGTCAAAAGAAAACTGTGGACAGAAAACATGATTGGTTATTGATTCACCAAGACAGATTGAAAAAATCACATGAAAAAGCTAGGGAATATGCTGAACACAAGGCTGATGAGAGACTTGCACCTTTGAATGACAAGGTCTATTGCCCTGTGATTGATGTGGGTCCGCAGGTATACTTGCATCACAGACCTTTGAGTAGAAACAAAGTACAGGATTCATGTGGTCCTACTGTATACAGGGTCATAGGTGTGCATGGTATCACACATACTATTGAGTCCCTTGAGTGTGGTCCTATAAAGAGAGTCCACAGAGTTGAGTTGTGCCCTTGTGACAACTCTGTTCATGAGCCAGAGGTGACTGAAACCCGCTCTCACACAAAACCATAATCGAGGGGAGAATCTTTTTCTGAGCAGGTTGAAGTTGTGCCTTCTGTGTGCAAGAGACAGAGAATGTGAACCCTGAAAACCCTGAGCCCTTATTGGTGAACATGTATTGATTTCACGGAACACTGAACAACAAGGTTCAGTACCAGAGAGCTGAGTCTGGCAATGACACAGCTCCTAGAGTGTCTGGTCCAGAGAGGGTTGAGCCTAACACTGGCACGTCTCCTAGAGTGTCTGAACCAAAGATGAAAAAGCCTGTACCAGCACCAAGAAGAACTAAAAGAGCCAATGCTATCATACACTCAAACCAATTTAATGAGCCAAAATCAGCATGCAATGCTGTTTCGCTCAGTCCTGAAGTCGTCTTTTAGGAGTTAACAAGCCTGGGTAGTGTGTTCTTTAGAGAAGCTGTCAAAGAAGTGAACAATATGAAATAAGTCATTGGTTACAATTACTTTTAACAGGGGAGAATGTAGCCAAGTGGAAAGATTTCATAAAATTGAACTAGTCATTAATTGGACATGGCCCCTTTAAGAACCGAAGATTTTCGGCACCAGAGCTTTGCAACACCTGCTTTCTGGTACTCTCTCAGTTTAGGAATGAGAGAACATATGTTGTGCAAGAGAGCTCTTAGTTTTGTTCATCGTTTGAGAATTCCTTGGGGAAATCTACAATTTTACACAAAATAAAATAAATTGCATTACATTTGTGTTCACAGGACTTGTGGAGTTTGCCAATGTTTTCTACACATGTGAGGACTGGGTATGCATATTGAGAATTACTGTATATCTCACTTTAATGATTTACAGCCCAGTGATTTCCAGTTAGGTGAATATGTGTAATATATATTATATGTGAAGACAAATGTAATTAATTCTATTTTAACTGCAATGCATGCCCTTAAAGCCTGGTAAACATAAATAAAATACTGTGAATGATTTAAGCATGTAAATGTAACAAGGTGTTGGTAATAATAATAATAATAATAATAACCTTTATTTTCTATAGCGCCTTTAAATGTACATCTCAAAGCGCTGTACAAAAACAATTAAAATTGCAAAGATTCAACACACAAAGAGACATAATTCACAGTCAAATAAAATAACCATAAAAGACAATAAATCAATTAAAAGCTAACCTAAAAAAATGAGTTTTAAGCTGAGATTTAAAAATTCCAAAAGATTTGGCTTGCCTGATCTCAATCGGTAGAGATTTCCAAAGTTTTGGAGCTAATGAAGAAAAAGTCCTATCTCCCATTAATCTCAAACGGGTTGAGGGAACAGTTAAAAGACCAGTATCCGAAGAACGAAGATCACGTTTTGGAGTATATGGAGTTAAAAGCTTGGTCAAATATTGAGGTGCCAAATCATGCAGTGCCTTGTAAGTAAGCATCAAAATTTTGAAATCCACCCTAAACCTAATGGGAAGCCAGTGCAAAGACTCCAAAACGGGAGTAATATGGTCTCGTATGTTAGTTCTTGTAAGGATTCTGGCAGCCTGGTAATCTTGTAGAAAAGAGGCTTAGGATCTAATCGCAGGTTTTGTTTAATGAAGACAAGGAAGCAAAATATATTTACATTTACATTTATGCATTTGGCAGACGCTTTTATCCAAAGCGACTTACAGAGCCCTTATTACAGGGACAATCCCCCCGGAGCAACCTGGAGTTAAGTGTCTTGCTCAAGGACACAATGGTGGTGGCTGTGGGGATCAAACCAGCAACCTTCTGATTAGCAGCCCTGTGCTCTAGCCACTACGCCACCACCACCTCCAGTATATATATACATACATGCTACAGCTTAGCTTTAGAACAATAACTGACCATCAGTGCTGGAAACAAGAAGGTGTAATGCGCGCACATACATGCACATACACGCACACACACACACACACACACACACACACACACACACACACACACACACCACACACTACTGGTCAAAAAGTTTATCAAGATCTTACAAATCTTTTGATCTGTAGGCATATGCTTAAATGTTTGAAATTAGATTTGTAGACAAAAATATAATTGTGCCACCATATTAATTTATTTCATTATAAAACTAAATGGGGACCTTTAGCTTTTGAAATTGATGACTTGGACCAAATAATAAAGAAAAGCAGACAATAAGTGCCCAACATATATGGGAACTCATTTAATAATGTTTAAAAAGCATACCAGGGTGATACCTCAAGAAGAAAATGTATGCAAGTTCTAGGCAAAGGGTGACTACTTTGAAGATGCTAAACTTTAACAGTTTTTTATTTTTTTATTTTGTTTAGTCACAACATAATTCCCATAGTTCCATTTATGTTATTCCATTGTTTTGACTTTGAAACAGTAAATATGACTTTACTATTATTCTAAAATGTGCAATATATATATATATATATATATATATATATATATATATATATATATATATATATATATATATATATATATGATCAGGAGGCCAGGGAGGTGGCCACAGGGCCAGGACAAGAGGCATGGAAGGCGGCCACAGGGCCAGGACAAGGACAGGAGGCCTAGGAGGTTACCACAAGTTAAGCAGGCGGAGTCGTGGAAGACTCAGAAGGCAGATTCGTTATGGTCAGAAGCACCAGCAGTGACTGGGGATTAGCCTCCATGGTCATGAACACTGGCAGTGACAGGAATGACCTCCATGGTCACGAGTATGGGCAATGATGGGGAAATGACCTATGTGGTCGTGAGCATGAGCAGTGATGGGGGAAGGACCTATGTGGTCGTGAGCATGGGCAGTGATGGGGGAATGACCTCCGTGGTCGTGAGCATTGGCAGTGATAGGGGAACTACTTCCATGGTCGTGGACACAGGCAGTGACAGGGGAATGGCCTCAGAATAAAACCACCAAAAGATATATTTTGGATCATGTGTTGTTTATTCAAAACCCATCGCTACACATATATTGCCTCAGTGCTTACCTCAATAAATATTAATGTGCTTTGCACAGTCGCAAAAAAACGTTCACAAGCTGTTTACAGGGAAAGCGGTTAATTGATGTACAGCGATGGCAAACGCAATGACTGGTGTGATGGAGACAGTATTCCTTTTGCGTGTTCTTTTGTGGTATGTTTCAGAAAGCAACTGACAAACAGCTGATCTTCTTGGGAGACATTTAGAAAGGAGAGCAGCTCTGTTGAAAACAGGTTGCATGTCCATTACAAACTGTATTCATCAAATCATTGACATTGCAAATATTAAAATAAGAACTTTAATAGAGTGTTTATGAATGTCCAGTGTGAAACATTGGAACATGAAAACCCAGAGTTAATTATTATCCCAGGGTAAAGTATGAACAGTGTGAAACATGCCCCAAATTTCCAGCATTTCATTTACCCAGGGATAAGGATGACCCATGTTTAACAATTTAATGTGTGAAAAGCCCTCAAAAGTATTAAATCTTATTGAAAATGTTGAATGGTATGGCCTTCATTGTCTACACTCAGCTGAATTATTTGAAATCAGATTGGTGAGGCACATAGTTGTTGATGAGGATGTCCACAGCTGCAGGAAATGTATGAGCGTGTTGCATTAGGAGCAGCAGCTCAGTCTCCTATGAGACAAGAGTGCTGACGACTCAGCTGTTTGCTCTATACACTGTCCCAGTGCACAACACCTCAGTATCCAAGAGGGATGTTCTGCTTTCCCCCCTGATCTCAGCTCAGTGTAGGCAGCTGGATAGGGAGACCTGGGCTTTTAAATTAGTTTGTTCCTCAAACTTTTTTCAAAGCTTAAAAAAAATTATTAGTGTACAATGCATTTCAAATGTGCACTTAATTTGTGAGTCAAACAATATTATAGAAATGTTTCAAGAAAAATTGAAATGTAACTTAACATTTGCCAATATTCATTATGCAATTGGGGAGACTGGGGCAAGTTGTCATAATGCCATACAGTTTTTCAGTAACTAAAAGTTTTTGAGTCAAAAATCCATTTGAACAAATGCTTGTTTTCTATAGCAGTGGACTTTTACGTTGGTTTCAAGCACCATGTTCAAAACTGGCATGAATGTTATTATTTTTTGTGAATATCAAACTTAAATTACAATATTATATATTTTTTTAAATATGTAAAGTAAACAAGGGAACACCACACTGGCCTGCATTTAGGCAAGGGTCAACAATATAATAAAGGTACATTTTAACAGAATGGTGGAGCTGTAGAGTAATTTTGTTTTTCTTCACCTTTTTCTAGAATTATATATACAACAATAATAATACAGTGAGCAAGCTTTCACCTGCAATAACCATAAAATGATGGCAGGTCACCCTGTGGTAATGTTTGTATTAATGGCCAGCTCATCCTTCAGCTATAGAAAGGAATTGCAGCTCCAGCTATCTTTTTCAAGTATATGAGTGGAGGTCATAAAGCTCAAAGCTTTATAATGCTGCAGTGACAAGATTATATTTAAAGGTGACATTATATATAAAAAAACAAGACACTAAACCAGGGGTCGGCAAACTTTTTGACATGTGTCATTTTTTATTTTCCTGGGCATGGCTGTACACCGAAGACACCACACCCACCCACTATAAAGTGGAAATACAACATGGTCTTCTCAGAGTACTTCTCAGGTCGGAAGCATGACATGTGGAAGGGTGCTAAGGTAGATCCTACACAAGGGGGGAGGAGTTTCAACATTTTTGTGGAAAATACATGACACAGGGTTATCAACAGGATAACCAGCAATAGTGGAGCACGTACTGGGCTGGCAGTGAGAGAAGACTCACCAGCCACTGGGCTAAGGAGGAAGAAAGTCCAGGGTTAAAACATTTTTGTGAATACAACTGGGAAAGGAGCACACGTCTTCACCTCAAGGGAGGCGAAAGGAGCAATGTGCAAGCGGTACACCAGGCTAGCTGTCCCGAACGTACCTGTTTGTGTCACCTGATAACACACGGGATGAAACTGGCTCAACCCTGAGGTTGTAAAACCTTGTAAAGTTCTTAGGTGTTGCCCGGCCCGCTGCTCTACAGATGTCTGCTAAAGAGGCACCATTGTTCAAAGCCCAAGAGGCCACTACGCCCGGTACAATGGGCACACAGCCCAGCAGGGGGCAGCACGTGCTGGGCATGATATGCCATAGCAATTTCATAAACGACCCAGTGAGCGATCCTCTATTTGGAGACAGCACTTCTCTTCCACTGTCCACCAAAGCAGACAAAGAGCTGGTCGGAGCTTCTAAAGCTCTGCGTGCAATCCAAATAGATGTGCAAAGCACGCACTGGACACAGCAATGCTAAGGCTGGGTGCAGGTTCACCACCTGATCCCTGAACGGAGTCGTGGGAACCTTGGGGACAGCCCACGACTCCGTTCAGGGATCAGGTGGTGAACCTGCACCCTGAACGGAGTCGTGGGAACCTTGGGGACAGCCCAGTCGGGGTCTCAAGACAAAGTTAGAATAATCCGGTCCGAACAGCAGGCATGTTTCGCTGACAGAGAATGCCTGCAGGTCCTACCCTCTTGATGGAGGTGAGTGCCAACAGGAGGCCAGTCTTTAAAAAGAGTGCCTTTAACTCAGCTGACTCTAGGGGCTCAAATGTCCCTGAAGGACTACGGAGAGGTCCCACGAGGTGGTACCAATTCATCCTCGTCGCAAGCCCCGAACAAGACATTAAATCCGCCCTGAGGCGGACCACCTGCCTTGCTCGTGAACTCTTCCGGGCAGAAAAAGCATGCTGGGGGATGGGAGGTCCACGGAAATTGTACCGGCAAAAACTCCCATATTCAAATCGACCACGGCACTCGCCGATCCAGCCGCCTGAGTTTCTACGCAGGATGGAAGGAGTCGGGAAGCAACCGCGGTGGCTCTCTGCTTCAAGAAGAAGGAAGAGAGCTGCCACCGCAACGTTCTCACGGTGATAACATGACCCCTCCACAAAGGCTGCCTTGGCATCCTGGCAACCCAAGCTTTCCTGGTCATCTGGTGGGGAGAGATAACGGCCACACCCAGTAGCACAAAGGAGAACGGATATCTTCCGTTAAGACATAAGACACCAATCGTTTGTGCGAGCTCTTTTTGAGAAAATATACTCTTTTGAATATACTCTTTTTTTTACACCCGTAGACTCCACCAAAGTGCCCAGGGGAAAAACAACTCTCACTTTTTGTTTCTGATACGTGCTGTAATTTCAGCAGCAGACAGCAAGGTGATAGGACAAACACACACATGCGCTCTGAAGAACAAGTCTGAATGAGTGGTGCATGCCAATTCCTTTTATACCCATATGTCCGGGGCGGAGAGCGGCATAAAAATTCCACTTGCCAATTTTTATTGGCCCTTTCTGAATAAAGCAAAGGTGATTGGGGCTCTCAAAAGCAAACCCCTAGTGTCACTACATCGACAAAACGTTGAGTGAGTGACAAACAGGGAACTAATTTTCCCTTCATGACACCTCTAGTTTTCAAACTCAGGAGTGTACTTGCACAAAACTCAGTTTAGATTTATAATTACAATGTGATTCAACTAATTAAAAAAGATGATATCTTCAAAAAGCTGTTTTTCTTTCCTTTAGCATTGGCATTTTTTAAAGAGTGATTTTCAAATAACATGTTGACTGTTTTTATGTGCATCTTGAGAGATTGAATATAGCCAGAGACATAAAAAATGTTTTATCATCACTAACCAACCCTTACATGTGAGGGGATGTCTTGTGTCAGACAAATGTGGGAGGCGCAGGTGACACTTTGTGAGTACATTTTGGATTTCTATTGATTGAGATGCTTTCTCGCTCCCAGTGTTCAGTTCTCCTACTTCAGATCTATACGAGATGAATGAGAGCCCATCAGGGAGTTATCAAGATAAAGATTAAAGTAGTTCAAGGCTGACAGGAAAATAAAAGTCATCCATCAAACAAACAGCTACTTACATGACTTGTTACGGGAATGCATGGTCTGACACTGTGTAATACAAGTCTGCAAACTGTAGACACTGGACTAACCAGTAGCCATTGCTTTTATTCAATTATGATTCTCTTTTGGACCACAGATCTCACACCTCAGATTTGTCTGCCTTTAAAAAGTATCATAGTAAGCATGAGGTGCCCTCAAGCTACACCTCAAACTGACCTCCACAATCCACCTCATCCATTCAGCATAATACCAACAGCATATATTATGTGTGACTCACTGACAGCCCACTCTATAACCTTGATTCTCTGCATTTTATATCATACAAGGCAATGTTTGTCTAGCTTTGTCCTCCAACTTGTAACTAATGTGTACTTCACACGATCATTTGGTTGTATTTTTTTTTCTCCCACAATGATTTACAGAAGACTAATTGCAGGTATGTCAGTCCCCCTAGAGCAACTTGGGATTAAGGGTACAATGATAATGGTGCAGGATTGCTCTGAGGTCCAAAACAAGATATGTTACCGTAGCAACTCCCCAGTTCCTAGATTACCTACAATTTCCAGTTTTCTGGTCAATTCCATAAAGACGTGCACAGGTTATTTATTGCCTCCCCTTGTTACTGCAAGCTACAAGAGAACGAAAAACATGACTTGAACTGAGGGGTATTCACAAGAGAGATTTAACCTTTAAGTCGCTCTTGTATGTCTTGTGACCAATCTCATATCTTTTTGAGATATGAGATATGACTGCCTTCTTACAGGTGATCAGATAGATTTTAAAATTCTCTCAGCGTTTACTCACCCTAATGACATCCTAGATGTGTGACATTCTTTCTTCTGATTTTATCACAAACAAAGATTTTTTAATATCTCAGCTTTTTTAGTCCATTAATTGCAAGTAAATGGTGGCCAGAACTTTGAAGCTCTAAAAAGCAAATAAACTCCATAAGAATACATTGGTTAAATCTATGTCTTCAGAAGCAATATGATAGATGTAGAGAGAGCTTTATTTTATCCACTTGGGGAAACTTTTGCAGTATACCTTGACATGTGTGGTGTGAGTATTGAGAAATGTCAAGGTATACTGCAAACCACACATGACAAGGTTACGATAATACAAAAGAATATATAAAAAACAGCATAAAAATAAATTACTATAAAATATTTACTGCACATTATTGAGTAAATATATAACAATAGGGATAAATTATTGCTTCATTCTATTTGTTTTAGCTATTAGAGTCAGATACCTTCTGCCTGAAGGAAGTGGTACAAATTATTCCCAGAGGGGGGTGCTTAGGACCACTTGAGTCTTATGGATTATTATTTAATTTTTGCTGCCTTCAAACACTTTTTGGCAGGGTTGTGGACTTGAGTCATATGAGCCGGACTAGAGTCACAAATTTGATGACTTATGACTCGACACGACATAATAAATGACTTTCGACTCAACTCACTGTAAAAAATGACTTGTGACTTGACTAGGACTCAAGCCGTCTGACTTCGAAAGACTTTATACCTTCTGAAACCAAAGATCAGAGTTGTTTATTTGCTCCACATAAAAATGTGCAGCAAATCAATGATTCATTTCCCCAATAAACAATTCATTTGATTTTCAAATCAGCAATTCCACGCTTCACATTCAACCAATCAATTCTCGCGAGCGTAAGACCAAGTTTGAACGACAAAGTAAAAACTAGACGTGCCAATATTCAATAATAAGGTTGTAAATATTGGCCTCTCGACTGGGTTACACATACTAAAATGAGGATCCTGACTGAACTGAGTGAGTGTACTTATGTGAAAATAAAAAAAGAGACAAAAGAGAAATACCAGTTGAAGGTGTATTTACAAAAGTATAAACAACAGACAAGAATTACTTAACAATATTAAAACATATTCACAGACTGTTAAAATGAACACAGAGTATATACAGTATATTTTTAAGTATATTCAAAGAACAGTCTTTTGTGTTGTGTTAGTGTCTGAAGTCCCAAAGTTAGCTCACCAATGCATTTACAGTTTAATAGAGTTTGTGAAGGATGTGACCATAATCCACTGTGTCAATAGTCATAGCAAAGGTAAGTAAATCCACAGGGTATAATCCACAGAAGTACTTCAGAGTCCAAGCATATCCCAGAGATAGGTGAAACCACTTAGCATCCCCTTAACATGCCAAGCTGGCTCCTTTTTATCCAGTCCTACTCACTTCCTTCATGTAATGTGACCTTCACATGACAGGTGGTTGCACAGTTCTTAAAGGCATTTTAAAAGAGAAATAAAATAGACATATGGGAACATGTTTAACATAATATTGACAACACTATGACAACAATAAAACATTCTTTTGTACATAGCTTAAAACGTTAAAACATGCCCCTTTGTGGCGAAATTTAATGTAATATTAGAGTTTTATAAGAGTATAATAAGAGTTTTGCTACACCTGTTTTAGGCACTCTCTTGTGTTCAAGAATGTTTGTATGTATCGAGAACATACATTGTGCAAGAGAGTTCCCGGTTTTGTTCATCATTTGAGAGTTCATTGGATAAATATACAATTTCACACAAGATGCTTATAAATTGCATTAAATATGTGTTCAGAATAGTCATATGTTAAAACTGATTATTTGTTATGGGCTATTTTTGAAGGACGCATATGGATTGCAAGTGTGGAGTTTAACCATGATTTGTACATGCGAGGACTGGGCATGTACATTTAGAATTAATCATATCTAATTAAATGATTTTTAGCCCAGAGTGTTTTCCAATTAAGTGAACATGTATAATGAGAGTTATTTGTTTTACAAGTCCTTAAAGCCTGGTTAGAAATGCATAAAATTCTTTTTTTTGTGATTTAAGCATGTATTACGTATGTGCTGAGGTATGTATATTGGTAAGCTAATGCCCTTTTTGTATTTTCATTTAACATTAGCCTCTACCGTATTTAATTTTTGTATTGAATTTTTGTATTGCATTTTTGTATTTCATTTCCATTATCTATTTGTAACTTATTTCAGTTTTTGTATTCTCTTTATTATTATTATTTTAAATACAATACGGCCCTTTTTTCCCGTTATTTAAACGGCTGTCAGATTACCCCCCCCCCCCCCCCCCATCCCAAATAATTTTGTATCCTGTGCAAATCCTGTTAAACAAATTGTTTAGATTTTTCAACATTCCCAACATTTCACTCTTACAGTAATAGGAAGACATACCAAATTACCAGGAAACTCAAAAATTCATGTTTCTTTTTAAATTAAAATTTTCTAGTGTATACCATGACAAATGCTTCAGCAATTCACCAAAAAAAATTAACAAACGTCATAATCTTTCTGTTGCTTGATTTTACTCGTACTGCATTTTCTCTACACTGTTTACAGGGTTCACACAAGTTCTTTGAAGTGCTTAAAATTTGCTTTTTGAAATATAAGTTCCCCTTCTGTCACTCAATTGACATTGTGTCGATGTAGTGACACTAGGGGTCTCTCTTGAGAGCCTTGGTTACCTCTTATCTTTGAGAAAAGCCCAATGAGAATTGGCAAACAGAATTTGCTTGCCCCTACCCCGGACATACGGGTATAAAAGGAGGGAAGCTGTCACAAAGGAAGCAGTTTCCTCACTCCCTTGGTCACTTAGCCGGTGCCCACAACTGCCGTTCTCACGGCGATCAGACACCGAGCACTTGCAATCAGGCCCCCATTAACGTGGACCCTCCACCTTCACATGCCCAACTGCACCACACTTGCACCTCAGGCTAGCAGGTGGTGACGAGTCTAGAGATCATCGCTACAGAACCTCCTCCTCAGTCGCCTACCCGCCCCAGGGCGGGTACGTGGAGGAAGGTAAGTGCTTCGAGCCTCTCCTCAGTACAACCACCTTGTGACGTGACGTTGCATGCTCCCCCCCGACATGAGGCCCCATCTCCAGGTACATCACACGTGATCATCCCCTTAGTGCCCCTCGCCCGGAGCTTGGACACGTGGCTTACACTTTCCAACCCGTCGTGGTGGCTGGCCAGGACCATCCGACTTGGCTACGAGATTCAGTTTGGCACACGCCTGCCCCGTTTCAGTGGCTTCCGCATTACCTCAGTGCAGGGCAAAAACGCCTTCACCCTGCGTGCGGAGATCACAATACTTCTGTGAAAGGACACGATAGAGCTTGTCCCTCCAGCCGAGATGGAGAAGGGTTTCTACAGCCCTTACTTCATCATGCCCAAGAAAGGCAATGGGTTGCGGCCAATCTTGGACATGCGAGTTCTGAACTGGGCCTTACGCAGACTCCCATTCAAGATCCCATTCGCGGCGGTAGACCAGAGGGATGCGTATTTTCACGTCTCAATATTACCCCGTCACAGACCATTTCTATCGTTCGCTTCCTTATAGGGGTATATAGGGGAGCATCAAATAAGAGGTAACCAAGGCTCTTAAGAGAGACCCCTAGTGTCACTACATCGACACAACATCTCGTTCCCTCCATCAGGGAACAGAGGTTACGACAGTAACCAAGAAATACTTGAATACCTGGAAAACCGCCTTTTTTGTTGACAAGTGCTTGAGATTAAAACAGAATATTTCTTCCATGTAATGTGTCCATCAAAGATGAGATCCCGCACTAACTTTCATTGAGTAATTAGTATTTTAATATCCTTTCTGTTCTTTATAGTCATAGTTAAAAAAGTAAAAATAAATATGAATTTTAATCACAAATAGCATGGATGCGCTATAAAAAAAGAGAGACTTCTGCTTTTTGCCATTTTTTGAAATAAATTATTGCAATTGATTTTGTCTGCCTGTTATGATTTTTTTTTCTAACATTGTCAAGAGATTGATTCAAGTGAAGGGGTGGGAGTAGAGGCTAAAATATATACAATATTTATTGTACATACTGTCAGGATCCTGTCACTTTGGTCATTCATGTTTAATGTGTGTTGACAGGATCCTGACACTCATGGTCTGTGTTTGTTTGAGCACATGGCTTAATGTTTAATTCCTGGCCATATGCTCTCTGTTGCTTATTTTTTGTTTGAGCACATGACTTACGATGGTATTCGTTTGCCATGTGCTCTACTGTCCGTCTCATGTCTAGGCTCGCCCCCTTGTTACCTTGATGTTAGTTAATTTGCCTCACCAGCCTTCCCTTGTTAACCTCCTTATTTCTTTAAGGAAGCTTCTCTATTGAATCACCCTGTGTTCTCTGTCTTGTCCCAGTTTGTTGTGGATGTTCTCCATGTTGGTGATCAGTCGGTCTGTCTGTCTGTCTGCCTGTGCTGCTGGTTTCTGGAGATTTCTTTGCTTAGCCTGGTCCGTGGGGCTCTCCAGCCTGGCGAACCTTGTTCCTGTCTGTTTTTTTTTTCATCACCTCTTTACTCCCACACCTGATAGAACGAACTGCCCAACCAAGGACTCAGAAAAAGATGGACATCTTCCTTTTTCCATCTTCCACCACTGGTTGTTCCATCTGTCTGTGAATGGCCCAGCTCGTCAACCTTTTCAACATCCGTCAAATGGGAGGCTGATATTAGGGACTTTGCCAGGGATTTTCTAATCACAGTGGATGAGCTGGACTTAAAGGTTTTTAACACCTGCCTCAATCAACCTCTCAGCCAGTGGGAGACAGAGAAACTGGGGTGTCTGGGCTTTTGGGATTTTTTTGGACCCCATCCCCTTCCTGAACACTCCTCCATGACCGCCAACCCCCTCCCGCTTCCTGGAACCTCCTCCCAGCCCTGTGTACTCTGCTTGCTACCTGGAGCCTCTTCCCCACCCGCCAGACCCCACTCCTTTCCTGGATCCTCCTCCCTGGCTGCTAGACACAGTTCCCAACTTAAAGACTCCTCCTTGGTTCCCCCCACCTTGGCTGGTACTTGCACCCCCCCCTGGTCTGACTACTGCCCTCCTGCCACATGGGCCTTCCACGGGTTTTATTGAAAGTTAAAATACTCACTCTTTCAAAAGTATAGCAACAGGACATAAACAATATGTGTTAGCATTATTTTAGTATGATAAAATCACTTACTAATGTGACCGGTGTAGTCTGCGTTGTGTTGGAAATAATTGGACATCTCTGTAAAACGTGTGCTCACCCTCCACAATCTGTCAAATAAATAGGCAATGCAATAACCATGTGCTCAGCCCCAATGACAAACAGAAAAACCCCCCAAATAAAAATAATCAACCATATCAGTAAAATAACATTAAATACATAAAATAAAAGAGAAATATTTGTATAAAAAAATATTTTTTAAAACAAAGATGAAATTAGATTTAGAGGTGCTCAAAATACACCTACCTCTCCCAAGAGGAGGAGCCAGAAAAAGGAAATTCAAACGACAGGTACATTGCAGACAGAAAATGAAAGGGGATGATGCACACACATACAACCAGACACACCAGGCATACAAATGAATATTTTGTGTAATTCTATACATGAAACATATAAAACACAGAACATATTTACACCTGTTACACTAACCTTTTTTGTGTAAAGTTAGCCAATTTTACAACTTATTTGCCATGACGATGTAATGCCAGCAATCCCCAAAAAATTTAAAATGACTGTAAAAATTACAATTTAAACAACTTTACAGCGCAAATAATAAATTAGTTTTAACAGAAGAATTCATGTAAGTGCTTTCATAAAACTATAAGCTTCAAATATCTGTCTTTAAACCCTCCAAAAATTGGCCACATTCAATTCCATTGTAAGTGCCTCACTGTAACGACACTGATGCTGAGGGTTAATCCATGTGCTGAGGTTTATTAAGAAATTCAGAAGAGTCTGACAAATCCATAAATCCAAAACTGTATACAGGTCATAAGCCAGGGAAGCCATTCAATTTTTAGGCAAACTATCTGTAACCCATATAGAATATGCTGTCACTAAAGGGTTAACTAGTCGAGCGCCAAATTACATAATGCCAGTAGAGGGCGCACTAGCACTATTTTTACATTCGTCATTGGGGAATTCTCCGTTGTGTCAAGCGGCAGAAGGAAAAAAGCTCTAGTTCACGTTGTGAAAATAGATCGGGAAAACAGTAACATTTAGTCAATTCTAATCAGGAGTTGTACAGATAAGATAATCTTTAATTAGTAAACCGAGGACTGCAAGACATTTTTCTGTTGTTTTTCACTGTGTTTTCTTCCAAAACTTCCGATTGGTTTTTATCCTGGATTCAGTTTGGTTCCAAACCATACCGACTTCGATGGCGAGCCTGTCCCAGTGAGTGAAATTCTACAGAAGGAACGTTCGGACGCAGTGTGGCCAGCTGTGTCGGCTTCTCTTCTGCAGAGTGACTGAACTGATTCGTATCCAGACCTCGGATACTGGATTCCATGGATTTCAGATAAGGAAACTTGAATATGTTTCAGTTTACTACCCGGGTAGAGTGACTTTCTAATTTTCCAAGGACACTTTTATTTTGTTTTCTTATTTTTTCTAAATATAAGAGCTCTATTTTATTTTGGGGTATTTTCTAATGTAAGAGAGCATAAGTTTGTGAATAGTGTGTTGTGCAGTGATTGTGAAATAAACCTGCCAGCTGTTCTGTTAAAACAAGTTAAGTCTCCTTGTGAGTCTTGTCAATTACTGCTCAGAGCCTAGGTAATAGATATATAGCTATCATTCTAATTCAGGTTAGAGGTGCTACATAAAGCTTGGCGAGCCAGCCAGGAGCAGTTTGTGGTTATATCTATACTTATACAGAACAGCTTTGGCATATTTGTTCACAATTCATCATAATCTCGCAGACTGTAAATTGATGTGTTTTAATTTTTGGGGTTGTTTTGCAATTTCACTTACTGCAACATGGATGTTATTCAGTCTAAGAATATTAAGGTGCCCAATTCAGTCCTAGTCAGTGGGTTTTCTGGTACTGATGTAGATGATGAGGTGGTCGACTTTTTGGAGAAATATGGGCCCATTGATAGAGTAGTTAAAATAGAAAGTTCTGATCCTGATTTCAAGAACACAGCTGTTGTTGAGTTTCAATTCGGCTCAGCTATTCAAACACTTCAGAGTGACTTACCATGCCACAGACCCTCTTCCGATCCTAACATTAACAAGCTTAACCCAGTCCTACCTTTCTGAGTTAAAAGATGTAGCAAAAATGAGTGGTACAAATTTTGAGAAAGTACTGCTAGAGGAGTTGGCTAGAATTCAACACTCTGCAAAGCAGGACCGTCCATTTGAGCATGAAGACCCCTTGGTCGACATATCCCCTCTGTATACCCCTGACACAAATACGGTGGCAGCACCGGTAACTGACCAGACCCCAACTGAGCCAACTACTCAGTCCAAAGTGACAATGAATATGGATAGCACTCCGTTTCCACTCAAACAGGCTTACGAGGTTCCACGTAGTGGTAGTAGAGCAACCTATCAGCTAACACCTGAACAACTTACTACACCTGAAGTCCAAAGAGTGGTGGTAGAACACATCGTAAAGAGCAATGATATGTTGTCAACACCTTACGGTTTTCCCAAGTGGAGGCCTTTCTCTGGAAAAACCCCATGTCCAAGCCTAGAAGTAGATTATGACACCTGGCGTAGCAATGTAGAGTTTTACCTCACAGATACCACAGTTCCTGACAAACAAGTGGTCAGAAAGATTTCAGAAAGCTTGCTTCCTCCAGCTTCCAATGTTGTGAAACATCTAGGGCCTCAGTCCAGTTCCCGTGAATATCTGAGTGTTCTTGACTCAGCTTATGGTACCGTGGATGATGGTGATGAACTTTTTGCAGCATTCCTAAACACTAACCAAAACGCAGGTGAAAAACCTTCTGCTTACTTACATAGACTACAGGCTACATTGAGCAATGTAGTGAAAAGAAATGGCATTGCCGCTGGAGACTCAGACCGCCAACTGCTGAAACAGTTTTGCAGGGGATGCTGGAACAATAGCTTCATCACAAATCTTCAGCTGGAACAAAGAAAGAATAATCCACCCTCGTTTCCTGAGTTGTTGCTCTTAATACGAACTGAAGAGGACAAGCAAACTGCCAAGTCCTGCCGCATGAAGCAGCATCTTGGATGTCCCAAAACTAAAGTCCAGTCTAACTCACTGAATGTGTATGATTTTGACACTGATGAGAAAGACATAGCAGCAGCTGCTGCTGCAGAAGAAATTCCTGATGCAGGTACAAAGAAAATGAAAAAACAAATAGCACATCTTCAAGCCCAGTTGGCAACTCTGAAAGCATCAATGGATGAGTCCTCAGCAAAGACTACCTCCAAGACATTCAAGTCAAAGAAATCTAAGCCGAAAGAGCCTGCAGAGAAATCATCACAGTACAATGGGGGAAAATCCAGCAAGAAACCTCGGCCATGGTACTGCTTTAACTGTGGTGAAGATGGACATATAGCCCCATCCTGCAGCAATGAACCCAACCCAGTCGTTGTTGAGGCTAAGCGAAAAGAACTTCAAGAGAAGCAGCGGTTGTGGGAAGCCCAAACACAGCCAGAGTTAAACTAGGTTATGTTCCTGTTGAGGGGCAAACAGGAACAAAGACTAACCACCCTTGTCCCAAACCAAATGTTAAACAGAATATCTCAAGTTATTCTCTGAGCACAAAGCACCTGTCTAAAATACCAAAAGGTTTAATAGGGGAGAAATGCACAAGCAATGTTACTGTGTCAGGAGTAAACTGTAACTGTCTCCTTGACACTGGATCTCAGGTGACCACAGTATCAACTGCATTCTACAAAGAACACTTATCAAAGCAGCCAATCCAGCCTTTTGATCTACTTGATGTTGAGGGTGCTAATGGTCAGTTTGTTCCATATTTAGGGTACGTAGAAGTCAACATTGGTTTCCCAAAAGACTTTATTGACACTGCACCTGAAGTATCCACATTAGCATTAGTTGTCCCTGATCTACGCGCCAACAGAGACTTACCTATTCTGATAGGGACTAACTTACTTGATGTGCTATATGATGAACACTGCCAGAACAACACTCATAAAAACACTTCAACTGTCTATGGTTATAGACAAATCCTCAGGGCACTTGAGCTCCGAAAAAGGCTGAACACCACTGGAGAAATTGGCATCATGACACTAAAAGGAAAAACACAGCAAGTCATTCCTGCACAGGAGAAAGTTGCTGTGGAATGTTATGTCAACGTCAGTTATGCTAATACTGAGAAATGGGCAGTCTTGGAGCAACCAACAACCACTGCTTTACCTGGTGGGATTTTCATTGATTGTTGTCTCATCACTCTGCCACAGCAGCACAAACAAAAGTTGCCTGTTTGGATAAGGAATGAAACCAACCATGATATTACAATCCCCACAAACTGTGTTATTGCAGAATTACATGCTTCCGAACAGATCCTTGAAAACATTCACTTACCTGACAAAAACTCTGCTACAGTGGACTGTTGTAGTGCCACTGTTTCTCCATCGTGTCAAACCACCCAAAGCAACTTGACATTTGACTTTGGCCAGTCCCCTCTGCCAGAGGAGTGGAAAAGCAGAATCACTGAGAAGCTCAACGGTTATGTTGACGTTTTCGCACACAATGACCTTGATTTTGGCCATGCCACCAAAGTCAAACACCATATCAAATTAAAAGATGAGACTCCTTTCAAGCAACGAGCACGGCCCATCCATCCTAATGATTATGAAGCTGTGAGGAAACACTTGAAATCATTGCTGGACGCTGGTGTGATACAGGAGTCGGAGTCCCCTTACTCCTCACCCATTGTTGTTGTAAGGAAGAAGAATGGTGATGTCCGCCTTTGTGTCGATTACCGTAAGCTTAACCTGCAGACCATAAAGGATGCTTATGCATTACCAAATCTGGAAGAAACATTCTCCGCCCTTACCGGGTCAAAATGGTTTTCGGTGATGGACCTCAAGTCAGGTTACTACCAAATCGACATGGAGGAGTGTGACAAAGCCAAGACTGCTTTTGTGTGCCCCCTGGGTTTTTGGGAATTCAATCGAATGCCACAGGGAATAACCAATGCACCTAGCACCTTCCAGCGGTTAATGGAGAAATGTATGGGTGACATTAACTTGAGGGAGGTGCTGGTGTTCCTTGATGATATAATTGTGTTCTCAGACTCCCTGGAGGAACACGAAACCAGACTTTTAAACGTATTGCAACGACTAAGAGAAAATGGTCTCAAACTCTCTCCCGAGAAATGCAAATTTTTTCAAACCTTTGTGCATTACCTCGGACATGTTGTTTCAAGAAATGGTGTGGAGACTGACCCTGGGAAAGTCAGTGCACTGAAAACTTGGCCAAAGCCCCAGACACTTAAAGAACTGAAGTCCTTTTTAGGATTTTCCGGTTATTATCGGCGTTTTGTGAAGGACTATTCCAAAATAGTTAAGCCCCTAAACGATCTCACCTCCGGATACCCACCTCTAAAAAAAAGTCAGAAGATGACGACATGTAAAGGGAAGTATTACAACCCAAAAGAGCCATTTGGAGAAAGGTGGACACCTGCTTGTCAGGAAGCTTTTGAGTGCATAAAAGAAAAGCTGACCTCCTCTCCAATCCTGGGGTTTGCAAATCCAAAGCTACCATATACTTTGCACACAGATGCTAGCACTACTGGTTTAGGGGCTGTGTTATATCAGGAGCAGGACGGACAAACTCGGGTCATTGCCTATGCTAGTAGGGGTCTTTCAAGTAGCGAGGTGAGGTATCCAGCACACAAGCTGGAGTTCCTAGCTTTAAAATGGTCAATTCTAGAGAAGTTCCAAGATTATCTCTATGGTAATACCTTCACTGTCGTAACAGATAACAATCCATTAACCTACATACTCACCTCAGCTAAACTAGATGCCGCCAGTCATCGTTGGCTTGCAGCCCTTTCCACATTCAATTTCAACATCAAGTATAGGGCTGGAAAGAATAATCAGGATGCCGACGGCCTCTCTAGGCGACCTCATGGTATGTTGGTTGATGATGACGTTGAACTGGAAGAAAAAGAAAGGATAAAACAGTTCACATCACATCATTTGGCATCATCAGCTGACCATCTAAACTTACCTGCAGATGTGGTTACAGCTGTATGTCACAGAAGTCTTCTAAGAGAGCCAGAAAACTACTTACCTTCCCTTACGTTGGTTGAATCTTTGGCTCTCAAAGCCGAGGCTGTACCAGACATCTATGGTGAAGAGGACTTGATAGGACATGTAACTGTACCCATCTTTACTGAAGTGGAACTCAGAGATCGACAGGAAGCTGACCCCACCTTCAAGCATGTCATTAACTGGTTAAAAGCTGGAGACAAAATACCCAGTGACATCAGTACTGACTCCATTGAACTCAAGCTGGTGCTTAAAGAGTGGAAGCATCTTGAAATGCGAGATGGTCTTCTGTACAGGAAATGTCAGTGTGAAGAAAAAACATCCTATCAGCTCATACTTCCAGAGTCACTCAGGGCAACTGTACTCACTTGTCTTCATGACGACATGGGGCATATGGGGATAGAGCGTACAACTGACTTAGTAAGGTCAAGATTTTATTGGCCACGGATGGCTGCAGACATCGAGCACAAGGTCAAAACATGTGGACGATGTGTTAGAAGAAAGGCTCTGCCTGAAAGAGCAGCACTTCTTGTCAGTATCCAGACATCTAGGCCAATGCAATTGGTGTGCATGGACTTCTTATCGCTTGAGCCTGACACCCATAACACTAAAGACATCCTGGTCATCACAGACCACTTTACAAAGTACGCAGTAGCCATACCTACTAAAGACCAAAAGGCTATTACTGTTGCAAAGTGCCTGTGGGAGCAATTCCTAGTGCATTATGGGTTTCCTGAACGCCTGCATAGTGATCAGGGCAGGGACTTTGAGTCTCGTACTATTAAAGAGCTCTGTGCCATAGCTGGTATCAAGAAAGTGCGGACAAGTCCCTATCACCCGCGAGGAAATCCGGTTGAGCGGTTCAATCGCACTCTTCTTGGCATGTTGGGTACCCTAAAGGATAAGGAGAAGAGTCACTGGAGGGACTTTGTAAAACCACTCACACATGCCTACAACTGTACCAGAAATGAGGTTACAGGGTTTAGCCCCTATGAGCTGATGTTTGGGAGACAACCCAGGTTGCCTATAGATATTGCATTCGGTTTACCTGTCAGAGAGGGAAAACAAACATATCACTCACAATATGTGCGGAATCTCAAGTCTAGGCTAGAGGAGAGTTATCAAACAGCCATTGAAAACTCACATAAAGTTGCTGACCGAAACAAACGCCGTTTTGATAAGAGGGTCCGAGAATCTACCCTTGAAGTGGGGGATAGAGTCCTGGTGAGGAATGTAAGGCTGCGGAACAAGCACAAACTTGCTGACAAGTGGGAGTCTGCTGTGTACTGTGTCCTAAAACAAATGGGAGATTTACCTGTTTACATGGTTCAGCCAGTAAATCAAGATGGTCCAATCCGCACTCTGCACAGGGATCTTCTGTTACCATGTGGGCAGTTGTATGAAGCTGAAGAAGATGAACCAGATCAGCCAATGGCCACACATCGCCCCAGGACACGACAAAATTCTCCTCAGCAGCAAGAAGAGGAAGATTGTGAGTCTGGAGATGACTACACCGGTTTTCCTGTGAAATCCTCAGTCTTTACTGAGGAAAGGTTCACAAATGTATACGACATCCAAAGAAAGCTGGATACATCTGTCCATTTTCCTGGGGAGAGTGATTTGAGCAAGACATTACCACCCCAGTCTCCAGGGGAGTTCGTGGCAGGTAAAGAGATGGCATTGCCGGCAAAGGAAGCTGAGGCATGTCTTGAAGAGGCTAGAGAATCCCAGCCAGAGACTACAGTTGAACAACCTCCTACTGAGGACGTGGAGATCTTGCCTGAGTCAGTCAATGTGATGCCACCTATCACTCTGGAAGATGATGATGTTCCCTTGTTGGATCTTGTTGATCCAGAAGATGGAAATAACAGAGGAGTACAAAAAACTGACATTGAAATCTCTGACGGTTGTGATCAACAAAATGAGGAAGTAATTGAAGTTGTGGAAGACGCGTCTGTACGTCGATCTGAAAGGTCAAGGAGAGTACCTGGCCGATTCCATTACCCACAGTTGGGAAAACCCCTCATCTCATTTGCTCAAAACCTTTTAGACAGTTTCAACCATACACTTAGTATATTTAGTGAATATGAAAATAAAGAACTTGTAAATGTGTGAGCCAGAATATTTTAGCTCATGAAGGGACTCATGCAGATTTAGGAGGGGAGTGTGTAACCCATATAGAATATGCTGTCACTAAAGGGTTAACTAGTCGAGCGCCAAATTACATAATGCCAGTAGAGGGTGCACTAGCACTATTTTTACATTCGTCATTGGGGAATTCTCCGTTGTGTCAAGCGGCAGAAGGAAAAAAGCTCTAGTTCACGTTGTGAAAATAGATCGGGAAAACAGTAACATTTAGTCAATTCTAATCAGGAGTTGTACAGATAAGATAATCTTTAATTAGTAAACCGAGGACTGCAAGACATTTTTCTGTTGTTTTTCACTGTGTTTTCTTCCAAAACTTCCGATTGGTTTTTATCCTGGATTCAGTTTGGTTCCAAACCATACCGACTTCGATGGCGAGCCTGTCCCAGTGAGTGAAATTCTACAGAAGGAACGTTCGGACGCAGTGTGGCCAGCTGTGTCGGCTTCTCTTCTGCAGAGTGACTGAACTGATTCGTATCCAGACCTCGGATACTGGATTCCATGGATTTCAGATAAGGAAACTTGAATATGTTTCAGTTTACTACCCGGGTAGAGTGACTTTCTAATTTTCCAAGGACACTTTTATTTTGTTTTCTTATTTTTTCTAAATATAAGAGCTCTATTTTATTTTGGGGTATTTTCTAATGTAAGAGAGCATAAGTTTGTGAATAGTGTGTTGTGCAGTGATTGTGAAATAAACCTGCCAGCTGTTCTGTTAAAACAAGTTAAGTCTCCTTGTGAGTCTTGTCAATTACTGCTCAGAGCCTAGGTAATAGATATACAGCTATCATTCTAATTCAGGTTAGAGGTGCTACATATCCAAATCACAAACACTGAATAGAAGAATCAGGGAGCAGTCAAAAACCCAAAATCAGATGGACAGATATAGATAAACAGATACAGGAATGCTCTGAATTGATGTACAGGCCAACAATAATTAGCAATGAGTGTGAAACTTTCAAAGATATTTATAAGCACATAGTAATAAATCTCAGGTGAAAACAAGGAGTTCATGATCTTCAAAATTCAGGAGATGTGGACCTCCAGTGATGAGGTGGGGAAATAGCAGGCTGAATTGTTACACACTGTAACCTAAATTTTTCAAGGAGGAATGAGTCAAAATACATTTTTGTGGTAATCAACATAATGCCACAAATGCTGTTGATTGACACCTGATAACTTGTATTGAACCCAGAATATTCCTTTAAAAATAGCGAAGATAGGCTGGAAAATGAGTTTGTGCTCAAAACAGCAAGAGACAAAGCAGCTGAATGATACTGAATGAGGTCTTCTTTTCAAAGTTTTAACTTGATATGGCGTCTTTCAAAAGTGACAGATATTCAAAATAGTCAAGATGGGTCTCCTTTTTTGTTCAGAAGATGGGAAGAGTTAGGCTGCACTTGAGCTAGAGCTTGGCCTGTTTGTCCTGCTCTCTCTCTCTCTCTCTCTCTCTCTCTCTCTCTCTGAGCACCAGTGGATGTGAGCAGTGAGCACCATGACGATGACGTGTGCAAATGTAAATTATCAATGTCTCGTGATGTCACAAACACACAGATTTTAAAATGAGATGTTTCAGCAGGGTGGTAAATATAAATGCTCTTTTTATACCAGGCAGGATGTTTTGAGTTCTGAAACTAACCGTATGTTTTTATAACAGCAACATCTTACATGTCTAAATATCAAGGACTATTTAATTCTCCATTTCATGACTGCAATTGTATTAAAAGTAAATGATCTTAAAATTACAAATACATTAAGCATAAATATGTATCAATTCATTATATACATAAACATTAAATTAATTAATAATTTATGTTCTCATGATTCTTTAACAACTCCTTTACTACTGATTTGTAAAAGTTAGGTATGGTTAATAAGTTGTTAACAAAAGATATAAAAAACATGATCTAACCCTTTCTTTATGCACTAATTAAACCATAATAATATGTTAATTACAATGGCAATAAATGAAGAACATTCTATTTGTACATTTGACTATTAATGTATTAACGATAGAGACATAAATTAATAAATTCTGAATTAACTATAAACTAATGGTTTAAAAATGATTTATAAGTACTTTATCATTACTTTACTTATCTGCGTTTGAGTCCTTGCCTCTCTACTCCCGCACCTGACACACACAGAATATTGCAACTACAAGTATTGTTACTGTACATTCATAGGCCTATTATTTTTTTATATATATTTTTAAAGGCTTAGGGGTGGGGTTAAGATTAGTTTGAGTGTTGGTGGTGAGTGTTGAGTGGTTGGAGACCAGTTACTCTTGACTAGAGGTGGAAAGTAACGAATTACAACTACTCTCGTTACAGTCCTTGAGTATATTTTTCCCATTTTTCTACTTTTTTACTTTAACTTGAGTTGAAGCGCTAAATCTGTTTATAAACTAAAACACGCTGTGAATGGCACGACGGAAGCCCGCAGGGCACAAAACTGCCGCATGTGTCCTCTCCTATCTAGCTTCTTTAAGACTTTCTGCCCTGTCACTATACAAGAACTGTAATACTGTGATTTTCTGCATATTTCGTTTTTATTCTGGAAAGGAACTGTTCATTAAGGAAAGAGGGAACCGTCTGAACATGTTTAACCACTGTTCAGACTTCACTTGTTTTTAAGGTAGGCAATGATTTAACTGTCAAACATTAACACAATGTAGTTTGACATACATGTGGGGATATCTTGTTTACTTGTCTTAAACAAACTTTTAAATACCTTAGATACAATGCAAATAGTGTTGGAAATTAATGGGGACTGTTGCTGTCCTTTTCTGCTTAAAGCGGCCCTCATCAGCCAGTCGTGGCCCGTTCGGCATAACGTGGCGGCCATTTCAGCTTATCGCTGCCCGTTCAGCCCCATTCTGCCGGTTTTGCTGCCAGCCCACTAGGAAAAGTCCCGGTTCTCCCTATGGCCAGTCCACCCCTGATGTCAAGCTAACATAGCTGGCAAACAATTAATCAATGCCATGATCCAGTTCACAATCCATTAGTTTGCACGGACGTAGCCTTCCGTATACCGTATACTTTCATCCTCAATTCTTAATTTTCATTCAATAATAATTAAAAAAAAACAATAGTCCTAAGATGTTACATTTCCATGTATTTTGAGTTTGTGAGATTGCAAGGTGCAAGGTAAGCATGCTGAAGCAACAATATTTCCAGCTGACCTAGACAAAGAAAACAAAGCACATGTACTTAAAAAGCAATCTGTGTCCAGGACATTGAGGAACAGTTGTTTATTGAGTACACATGAATTTAGCTGTAATTAAAACCCTTGAAGCAATTAGCAGAAGAACCAGCTGAATTAATCGACTGTAATCAAATCAATTATCCCATTGTGGTTTTAACCTCATTCAGCAAACCAAGCAAAAGTGAGAAATTCAACCGTCAGACAGATTCCCCATTCCGCTGCTGGAAAAACTGCAGTGTGGCTTTTATTAGCTGTGTGATCAGTGGAGTGGCAATACATAAACCCATACCACATTCAAAGTTAAAGGGTGTGTTCCCCCCAAAATGAAAATTCTGTCATAATTTACACACCCTCATGTTATTACAGACTCATATGTCTTTCTTTCACCATAGTAAACGAGATGCTAGGCAGTATGTTAGCCTCCGTCACCATTCACTTTCAGTCTATGGAAAAAGATGCAATGAAAGGGAATAGAGGATATCAGTCCCTAACATTAAGATGCTTCTTTATGCTCCACAGAAGGAAGAAAGTCATACTCTGTATGGGTTAGGAATGACATGAGGGTGAGTAAATGATTACAGAATTTTCATTTTTGGCTGAACTTTCCGTTTAAGTCCTCTGCATAAAAAGGATAGTACATGATCTTTAATTAAAAAGTCTAAACAGAAGTCTTCTAGCTCAACCTGTCCAGACATAATAAAACATGTTCCTTTGGCACTACAGGAGGTATCTTGCACTTAAATTTTTATTAATATCTCACTTTTTGTGATTAATAAATTACATTTATTGGGGAAGAGCAGTAAGTTTTGTCATCGAAAAACGTTAATGAAGACCAGTTAAGGTGATGGATATGTAAGATGAAAACAGCAACATTTTGTTCTTGTGCCTTAACCAGACAGATTCGCGTAAACCTTTTAAAGTGCACATGTATCAGCAAAATAAATCAAAATAGACACGTGAATAGAGAAATAGAGACAAATAGAGGCGTCAATAACGCTATAGAAAATTATGTAATAAAAATCATAGTTGTTCCTCTTGTCGTTGCATAAGCCAGCATCTTATATAATGAGACTGTGCATGAGTTAATTTATAATAAAACCTACAATGCAGAACCATGACTATTAAGTACTGCAAATTCTGACCTATCCTAATTTAGTTGTAAATTGAAAGAATTCCACGTGGATGCAATGCAGCTGAAAAAGTCTCAAAAACATTGCTGAAACAAGAAACTTATAATACCATCAACATTTTCCTTGAGATGAAAATAAGTAAAAGGACTACATTCGCAATAGTCCATCAGGGAGTGCTAACATTCTCACAAAGAAAGCTTTATGTGGACAGCAACTTCCCCAGGCTGTCTTAATCTTTAAAAGAGACAAGTACCTGATTTTCCTGTAACACCCGAGTCAATTTCATTAGTTTAACTGAAACAGGGTACATTTAAAAGACTTTTGTTGAGATCTGAATAAGCAATCATATTGTGAAGACAATTTGGAAAGCCAAATATGCACAGCATGACATTGAGAATTGCATCGACATCAGCTCAAGGATTACCTTGAACACCTGTGATAATGCTTTCTATCAGGAAGACTTTAGAGATTTAAGATGACATTTATTTGATGAATGTAGAACAGAAAAGTAATGTCTCTCTTTGGCGTAAGCCCCGTTTGGCGGTCCGACGAAGTTGTACTCGGAACCGTCATGTCCTGCCGGAGATAGGAGGCAGGGGCGAGGAGCCTACCCCCGAGCAGGACGGGACTCAACTGCTGGTGGAGGTTGCCCTGTTAGCATACTGAAACAGCAATGTGATAGATTGTGAGCAGACTTATAAAGCAACGGCTTACATGTGATTGGCTGGGAATTACCCAGCTAATGGTGCGATGATGTACAGCTGCTAGTCTTCCCGCTAGAACTACGCTGCGCTTACATTTATCTCCCATCAAACGTTAAAATTAAATTCCATTTCTCTTTTTGTAGACTTGGGCAAGATTACAATTCTTTTTTCCTTCTCCAATATTTTAATCACACTGCAAAACAGTTGTCGCAGTTAAATACATTTTGATATAATAAAACAATATTGGTATTATTATTACATTGTTTTGTGCTTAAGTGTGACTGACTCCACAGTTTATGTGCTACAAGATGCTTGCCAGATTTGCTTGGATTTTTCAAATTGAAAGAAGAATAGTCTGAAGCAAAAACATAGCAATACCCTAAATATGTGCACGGTAAAACTTTTGCAATATCTGGTTAACCGTGAGAGATCAGGAATGTTTTTTTGTTTGAACTGTGGTAAAGTTAGTTTTACGTTTGACATTCGCTGGATATTCTGGTTCATACACATTGAACTTCAAGACCATTTGACCTAAAGATGTCAAACCAAATATAAATTCCTCAGAATATTATTCCCTCTGTTGTATAAGGCTTATTTTTGGAAGTATTTTTTTTTTTTGGTAGTATATAGATTCTTATTTATCTTTTAAACACTATGGCCAAAACACTTCACCTTACACAGCACGAAGATTTGGGGGAAAACACTCAACATTTAACAAGCGCTGAAACTTTACCATGTGAAAAACAATCTGGAATAATGTGTAACAGTCACATTAAGTCCTCTTTTAAACCAGAACTTCATCAGAATGATGATTTGTGACATCAGCACTGCTTGATGAAATGCAATGGTGAAACAGTGCATGGTATTCAAATACCAAAAACACTATTCGGTCATTCTGCACGTGTTTAGAGGTCTTCAACCCAATTTGAGTCCGATGGTAGCTGACAAACATACAGATTTTGGGCCAGGTTTGGGTCAGTTTTTCAAGTAGGCTAGTTATGGGCTGTTCACACATGAGTCGAGGCCATGTAAATAAGCACTGGATGGACGTCTATGGCTGCGTTCAGACGCACTATTAATTGCAAGTGATCAAATTAGATTTACACGTTCAGATAACCAACCTATGCACATGGGTTCCTTTGGTAACGACATAGGTGTACCAACATGACGATGCTTTCAAAGATGCAGGAAAAATGGAGGTGCATCATCTTGCTCCCCAAATAAGTGCCCTGTCCAGTCACGGTACAGAACTCCATTGCACAAGAAAAACTCAGCGACGGAGGAGACTGGTAAATATTGTGATGTTCCATGCTGCAGTCACTGATTTTTGACGTCATCGTTGTGTCATGTTAAGAGTGACGCAAAAGTCCATTTGAAATCCGAATTGAGTAGCCATAGCGTCTGGACTGAGACACATCTGAAAGATTTCTTCTTCTTTCTTCTTTCTTTTTATTGGTGGCTCGCATTCTAAAATAGAGCATTACCGCCATCTACTGTGGGTTACAGATCAGAGACTCTTTCCCTTCTCTCCCAAATTTTTTTAGGACTTGTGCTTCCAATGGCGCTGCATGTTCAGCTCCTCTATTTAAGCCCCAAGTCCATCACTGCCCATTAAGAGGAGGAAGAAGAAGAAGAAGAGAAAAAAAAACCTGTTATGAAAGCTATATTCTTTCAATTAACCGTGTTCTATTCAGAAATTGTATTAATAGAAAATCCCCTCTTACTGGATTTAAAAGCTTTTTTAAGGTTAATTGTTGTTCTTCTTTCTTCTGTAATTCATCTGCTAGTTTATTTCTTTCCTCTTTATATCTGTTACACTGTATTAATACGTGTTCCACTGTTTCTCGAACTCCACACCAATCACACAATCCTGTAAGATGTTTTCCTATTATATACATTGTTGAGTTAAGTCATGTATGTCCCAGTCTGAGTCTAGATCAAATACATTCTTCTTTCCCCCTCCTGCCTGAATTCCTTCCTCTTCCTACTAATGGTTGTATTAAATGTAAATGTCAACCCTTTTGTTCATTATCCCAATAAAATTGCCATATTTTATTTAATTACTTTTTTATTATTGATTTGATTTCTGATTTACTATACATTATACATACATGTCTATATTTTCCTTTGCCATTACTTGTTTTACCAATTTATCTGCTTCCTCATTCCCTGATACTCCAATATGTGCTGGAACCAATAAAAACTGAACTGTCTAATTTGTCTGCTGCATTATATATAATATCTGAAGAATCTCTATCAATATATCTTGTCTAGTTTCAGACTGTTGAGTTTCCAGGCATAACAGGGCAGAGCTTGTGTCTGGACATATGAGAGTTTTGTTTAATCCCATATCTTTTATTTTGTTAATTGATCTCCAATACTCTCTCTTTACTTCCCTTATAATTTTCCTTGTTTCTGCTTGAATTTTCTTATATATTATCACATGTTCCCAAGTATGTTTTCTTCAATATTTTAAATGCTTTCCTTTTCTTTTTAACTGCTATTGTACACTTCTCATTCCACCATGAAACTATTTTCTCCACCCTCTTTCCTTTAATTTTTGGGATACATTCTTTTGCAGCATTCTGTATCACTGAAACCAATTCTATATTTATCCTTTCAATATCTTTGCCTTCATTAATCTTGATAATTTTCATTCCTTCCTCACTCATTATTTTATATTTTCCTCTGTTAGCTATCTCAAACTTCCCTTTTCCTGTATTTCCTTGTTTTTCCCTCCTGATCTCATTATTTAATATTGTAATTATTATGGGAAAATGATCACTACCAACTGTACATTTATTTAATACCTCACAATGTATTATCCCTCCTAATGTATATGAAAGAACTGTTAGATCTATTGCTGATTCCCTTCCTGAATTCACATCCATTCGTGTGGATTTTCCATCATTAAAGCAAACTACATTTTTCCTTTCCATCAGCTCTTCAATAACCTGACCATTTGTGTCTGTCGTTGTTCTGGGCAAGTATTATTGGCATCAAAATCCCCACACCATATCACACTTTCACCACTTAGACCTTTTATTTCTTCCATACTCTCCTGTGTTAACCTATTACATGGATTATAAAAGTTTATTATGACATAATTCTTCTTTTTAATCCATATTTCTACTACTATATATTCCATTGTGACCCGTTTCTCCAAAATTCTATAAGGCATTCCCTTTTTTAAAAACGTGAAAAAACGTATATATATATATATATATATATATATATATATATATATATATATATATATATATATATGTATACACACACTTTTGTATCCAGTTTCCTTTTCAAAAGAGTTTAAACAAAGTACATGTCACATCCTGCTTAAATGTCCCTGTTTGTTTGGACAATCTTATTTTCGTGAAAATGTGTATGTTCTTATTTATTGTATTTTATTTAGGTGTAATATTGAGAAAATAAGTTTGCAGTAATGCAAAGATATTATTTAATTTTGTAAAAATATTTTAATTTTAAAACACTGTGCATTTATAGTTATTGTTGTTGCTAGTTTGTATATTTTATTTGTGAAATACACATTTCAGCATTATCAGTAATCTATTTGTGCATTTTCCTTGATAGCCAAGCAAGTTGACTCATAATACTATTTGTTTATTATATCGCAATCGCATATCGCAATATTAACCTAAATAATCGCAGTATGACATTTTCCCCAAATCGTGCAGCCCAAGTCCAGACTATAAAAAACTCATCTGGATACGCAAAAAATCTGATTGTTAGTGGCAGTCTGAACAAGGCATATTATCGTTGCACCACAACTCACTTTTCCCAGCATACCGCACAGGACTATCGCATTTTTTAGAGACTGTGTTAAGTTTAAAAGAACTTTAATATTTATAAACGCATCTCAAGACACCCGCGTTCAGTTTTAGCCTACAATTCGATGCACGGGACGTGACATTTTTTTTTAGACACCGTTAACTTCAATATTTATTAACTAACCTCAAGATGGTTAAACATTAAATGCATGCAGGACTTAAATATTTTAAAGTCCTCCATATCGTTGCACGAATTCTGTCGCATATATTAATATAAACCATCAGCTACACAGCCAGGGTAAACAACCTTATTTTTGTGTTTGGAAGCGTTTTGTAAATCAGACGCTGTTCTCTGCAGTCCTTCAAATTAACATGCTGCACCTGTGACTTTGTGTCTTTTATACAGCAAATATCAAAATGTGTAAATGTTAAATTTACAATTAACCGGTCACTCATGTAATTAATTCAATATAAAAATTTAATCGATTGAGAGCCTTAAAAATATATCTTAAACATGTATGCTCGTCTTGCGCTAATCGTTCTGAGATCACTTTGCTTCTGCTCCTCTCAAGGCTGAAGTGATGAGGAGTCGAGTCCAGGCTCATTGTTCATAAGTTGCCAGGTGCATTCCCATACAGTTCTACTTTTTATGCAATTGTAAGACATTTCCAGGGTTTCGTCTTTTTGATAATAAATTAATAATACCACACATTTCCCCTCTAAATTGTACATGTACAGGTTTGAAATTGGGGCAGTTCTCATGCAATTTAACAGTAAATTACTGTCATTATTTTGCAGCTCATTTTTTCCTAAAGTTTACAGGTCAATTTGACAGTGGCATACTGTAAACAGTTTCAACAGTAAGGCACGGTGGAAAATACAGCAATAATACTATTAAAAATAATAATAAAAAAATGACAGCAACATATTCTAAAAAGTAACTACAGAAATTTACAGTTGGAAATACAGCAATAATACTGTCAAAACAATAAAAATAATTTACAGTGTAAAACCCTTCCACAAAACATGATTCCCCTGTTTGGATTCATTAATATTTTACTAACGTCCAGCAAACAACTTAAACAGACCTTAGGAAAAATAAGAGACATAAACTGACCTCTTAAGCAGTAGTTTTCAACCAGTGGGCTGGTTCGGGCCTCCGCAAACTTCCAAGGGGGCCTGAAGATGACATAAAATTGTTACATTTTTTCCCTTACCACCTCCAAAACTACACTTCCCATAATTCCCTCCTAGTCTATGTGTCTGAGTTTCATTGGTTCATTGTTTAATTACCTTGTTATCAGTTCTATAGTCATTGGTTTTAGTTTATTGTCTTGTTATCTTGTTTTGAGTTTTGGTTTTCCATTGGCTTACATTTCCCCTTGTTTTTGCATTTAAGTCCTCATGTTTACCTTGTCCCTTTTCGGTTATTGTTTGGTAAATGTTTCATGTTATGCCTTGTTCTTGCCAGTGCCCTTCGTAGAAGTTTCCTGAGTTTATACCTTTGTTTTCCCATCGTGGATCTTTTGTTTGTTCCTGTGTTCACCATTCGCTTGACTTTGTGTTATTTTCAATAAAACTGCAAGTAGATCCTAACTCCTCGTCTGCCCCCTTCGTTACAGAATAACCGACCAACTGTGGATCTAGCGGTTCATCAAGCGAACTACAGACTTCTCGGCCTCAAACAAGAGGATCGCCCTGTGGAGGATCACATTCGTGACTTCCTGGAGCTGGCTAATATAGTGGACTTCCCAGAGTATGCCCTGGTGATTTTCTTCAGAGGGAATCTTAACAGTTCCTTAAGGGAGCTCCTGCCACCGACGACTCCTGGTTGGACGCTCCTCGACATTGTGGAGGAGACCCTGAGAATTAGCGGCTCGCCGTTCACTGTGGGTGTTGTGGAAGAGGGATTTTCCTCCCCTCCCACAGTGGTCACCCCTCAGCCTTCCATAACTCGTCCCTCCACGCCAGCCACGGTCAACGAGCCAACGCCCATGCCCGCCACGGCCAACGAACTGGAAGTTCTGTCCATCTCAGAGCCAGCATTGCCAGCCTCGTCTGTTCGGAGAAGGAGGAGAAGAGGAAAGGCTTCTGCTCCCCGGTCTCCGCCTGCCACGGCCAGCGAGCCAGCGCCCACGCCTGCCACGGCCAGCGAGCCAGCGCCCACGCCTGCCACGGCCAACGAGCTGGAAGTCTCGTCCATCCCAGATCCAGCGCTGCCAGCCCCGTCCGTCCCAGAGCCGACGTTGCCAGCCCCGACCGTCCCAGAGCCAGGGCCTTTAGCCTCGACCGTCCCAGCACCAGCGCCTGTAGCCTCGACCGTCCCAGAGCCAGCGCCAGCGCCTGTAGCCTCGACCATCCCAGAGCCAGCGCCTGTAGCCTCGACCGTCCCAGAGCCAGCGCCTGTAGCCTCGACCGTCCCAGAGCCAGCGCCTGTAGCCTCGAGCTCCGCCTCTCGAGCCTCCCAGGGCTCCACCTCTCAAGCCACCCAGATCTCAGTCTATCGAGCCACCCAGATCTCAGTCTCTCGAGCCGCCCAGATCTCAGTCTCTCGAGCCGCCCAGATCTCAGTCTCTCGAGCCGCCCAGGGCTCCGCCTCTTGAGCCTCCCAGATCTCTGTCACCTGAGCCGTCCACGCCCCAGTCACCTGAGCCGTCCACGCCCCAGTCACCTGAGCCGTCCACGCCCCAGTCACGCCCCAGTCACCTGAGCCGTCCACGCCTCAGTCACCTGAGCCGTCCACGCCTCAGTCACCTGAGCCGTCCACGCCTCAGTCACCTGAGCCTTCCACGCCTCAGTCACCTGAGCCTCCCACGGCTCCACCTCCTGAGCCTTCCACGGCTCTTGAGCCTTCCACGGCTCCACCTTCAGAACCTTCTACAGCTCTGCTTCCTGGACCTCCCATAGCCCCACCTACCAAGTCTCTGCCCATGGAGTCCTCTGTGTCTCCGCCTTCCACGGCCACGCCTCCAGAGCCTTCCACGCCCTCAGAGCCTTCCACAGCTCCGCCTCAGAAGTCCGCCATGTCTCCGCCTCCCACGGCTCCCCCTCCAGACCCTCCCACGGCTCCAGAGCCTTCCAAGCCTCCAGAGCCTTCCACGTCTCCGCCCCCAGAGCCTACCTGGGCACGGCCTTCCATGGCTCCGCCCCCGGAGTCCTCCTGGTCTCCGCTTTCCACGGCTCCACCCCCAGAGCCCTCCTGGTCTCCGCCTTCCACGTCAGGCCCCCAGAGCCTACCTGGGCACCGCCTTCCATGGCTCCGCCCCCGGAGTCCTCCTGGTCTCCACTTTCCACGGCTCCGCCCCCAGAGCCCTCCTGGTCTCCGCCTTCCACGTCAGGCCCCCAGAGCCTACCTGGGCACTGCCTTCCATGGCTCTGCCCCCAGAGTCCTCCTGGTCTCTGCCTTCCACGGCTCTGCCCCCTGTACCTTCCTTGGCTCCGCCTACAGAGCCTTCCGCGGCTCCGCCTGCTCCCCTTGAAACTCCTCCCAGGCCTTCTGACCCTGTCCTGTGGCCTCCTCCCAGGCCTTCTGACTCTGTCCTGTGGCCTTCCCCTAGGCATTCTGACCCTGTTCCTGTCCTGTGGCCTTCTCCCTGGCCTCCTGTCCTGTGGCCTTCTCCCTGGCCTCCTGACCCTGTCCCTGTCCCGTGGCCTCCCCCCAGGCCTCCTGACCCTGTCCCTGTCCTGTGGCCTCCTCCCAGGCCTCCTGATCCTGTCCCTGTCCTGTGGCCTTCTCCCAGGCCTCCTGACCCTGTCCCTCCTGAATCGTTCCCTGTCCTACGACCATCTCCCAGACCTCCTGACCCGTCACCTCCCAGGCCTCCTGTCCCTCCTGACCCGTCCCCTGTCCCGTGGCCGCCTCCTGAGCCTTTCCCTGCCCTGAAGCCGCTCCCAGGCCACCTCCTAGGCTCCCTGAACCTGTCCCTGTCCTGTGGCCTCCGCCTCGGCCTTCTGACCCAGCCCCCACCTCGAGGTCATCCCCTTGGTCTCCCTGGTCCCCGTGGTCTGCCTGTTTGCCCCTTGTGCCCCCCTTGGACTGCCTGTTTGCCCCTCGTGCCCTCCTTGATCTGTCTGCCCACCTCAAGCTCCCCCCTCACTCCTGGGAAGATTTGTTTTTTGTTTCGTTTTGTTGTTTTTCTGTTTAGGAGCATATGGAATCTGCCCCTATGAGGGTAATTTCATGGTTATTATACAAATATGTATACAAATGTTATGAAATCATATTGTATATTTTCTTATCTATTTTCAGATATTTAGGTCTACATACAAACTTGGTAAAGAACTGAAATCAGATACATGGATTATATGCAATAAAAGTGTTTGTCAAATCTGGATCAGTTAGTATTCAAGGAGTGAATTATCAGACAGTGTTCTCCACTGGCCATTGTCCAGCTCCAACAGTTGCTGCATGCTATGAGAGTATATGAGTATTTTTGGTTTGATTGACTAAGTAAGAGTAAGATCTCTTCCCAAGAATTGCCTCTGACCTGCAACATTAACTTTAAAATGCTTAACTGACTGTACTATTTATAGTAATGTGATCAATTGAATGGTTAGCCTTTTTTCTTAATTGGTTGAATTAAGTGATTGGGATTGTTTGTGTAACATGTTTAAAATGTCGTGTTAGGATTAGTGTCCATTTAGCGATGAGATGTATTTGTGTTGGAATTCATAAAGAATATAAGCATAAATTATTTTACTCATCTGGCACATTGTAATGCTAACATGAGACTCATGTCTGGAATATGAGTTTGCCACTTATTAGTGTGAAATGAGCAGTGCTTATGGGCATTGTGCTGTTGATTGGAAATCTCCCTCTTGACTGGAGCAGTCTGTGACCTTGATGTAAACACAGTAGGCCTACATGCCATGATCAAATAAGCTCTCTTACTTCTGCAAAGCTAAAAGCTTTTCAGGAATCTACAGTTTGGGTAAAGAGTCCATATTAAATATTTGGGATTTACAAATTAATTTAAACCTGGAAATAAACAGTATTGTTATTATTATTTACACTTCATAGAAAGTAATTTTCTGATTTAAAATTAAGAAATATATCACATTTTCCATTTTTTTTAAGTCACAAATCAAATAAACACATTTGTGACGATAACTATGTTAAATGTATTTTTTTGTTTGTTTCGTTGATAGTATTATACTTTTTAATTACTGAAAAATTGATTCAGTAATAGATAAATAGAAAATACAAGCATTTTCACAAGTGGACGCCTATATATCAAAACATTATAATTATACGGGGAGAGAGAGAGAGAGAGAGAGTATTCTGAGGGCATTTGGCAGCAAAAAATATCAGCTCCTGTTATATCTTCCATTTCTGCCAGAAAATTTATGATTTTATGACTCAAACAATGCTTAAATTATTGGAAACTAAATTAAGATCAAAAGAGGCAAAATATTTTTAAGGTAAGACCTCTAAGAAACTTAAAGAACACATACAAAATAATAAACATCAAGCTAATATTCCATGTCAGTTAAGAGAGTTGATCACAGCTTGGGTCAATCTAAGGTAGCAGCATCTTTTAAAACGGAAGAGGAGCCAGAGATAATATATCCAGCAGAAGTTAAATCAAACAAAGATAAGAAGATGAAAGAGATGATACTGAGAGAGAACCCATGCAGAGATACTGCTGTCTGATTACAGTGGACAAGAACCCAACAGAGTCCAATGTTACCTGTTCTTCTTCACTGATCAGCCGGCTGCCTGGCACAGCACTCTCTGCACTGCCATGAACTGCAGCAGAGTCTTCATTTAACATAACATGCTTCAACATTCAGGGGATGATCTCTTTTGGAGCGAAAAGCACCAAACCTGATTTTTTAAATAGTGTATATAGTTGGGATATAATTATAATACTTGAGACATGGAGTCGTTTAGTTTCAAACCTACACTCCTTCAAACTACAGAGAGTTATTTATACATTAAATCAAAAACCCTCATTTTAAAATTGGAAGAGATTCAGGAGGAATTATAGTTTGGTTTAAAGAGCATTTTTCCCACTATATTCAGCCTAAAGGGAAAACATATATCTGGATAAAACTTAATAAGGAACTCATTTGTTTAGATGAGGACACTTATCTATGTGCAGTGTATATCTCCCCATATGAGTCCCCCTATTATCATGAGGACACCTTACCAACACTACAGTCAGAAATCATTCAGTTTCAGTCTCTAAGCTCTGTACTGTTAATGGCGGATCCAGAAAGGAACCAGACTACATTAGTTCAGCTGGAGATAAATATATTAACAGTACACATACTGTATACAGCAGAATCAACTCTTTACTAAAGCACGTCAGAGCTATTACAACACGATAAACAGTCATGGGAAACACGTCCTGCAGCTCTGTAAAAACCTGGGTTTATATATAGTTACTGGCAGGACAAGGGGAGACTCTCTGGGTCGATTTACTTACTGCTCACCTCAAGGCAGCAGCACAGTGGACTACGCTATAACGGATATAGACCACAATAAGATCAACTACTTCATGGTGATGTCACAGCTTCCTTTCTCAGATCACAGTCACATAGTCAATAGTCTAATCAATCAGCAAAGCTGCCATCTTCTGATCAGAAAATTAAACTGTATTCCTCCCCACCAAATTTATAAGGAAAAATGACAGTCCTGCATGGTACGAAGCTGAGCTCCACAGCATTCATGTTCAGAAGACGCTAGACACATTTTTCTACAACAAATTTGGACTAGACAAGAAAAGTATCTATTTGGCAACATAACAGTTAACTAAAATATTTCATACAGTGGCCAGCAAAGCCTTGAGGAAAATACAAATGTACAGAAGCAAAAAATAAATTGTCAAATATCAAGAAAGGTATTACGATCATTATCAAATGAAAAACACAGAGATCCTGTAAACCAGCACACACAAGCCACATATCATCAAACCCTTAAAATGTACAAGTCACTACTAAGGAACAGAACTGAACATATGACAGCAAAACTCAACAAGAATGAGGAGGCTGTCAACGAAAATTCCTTTTGGGATTTATGGAATAATTTAGATAAATAAATAAAAAAGTCAAATACATTCCCATCTGTAACCCAAAACTCTGGACAGAGCATTTTGGAAACCTCTATTCACAAAATCAACCAAACTTCAGCCAAAAACAACTAAATAATCCGGAACATCCAATAAAAGATCAATTACACCATTTGGACACCCCCATATCATTAAATGAACTGACTGAAAAGATGAAATCCCTAAAAAAATTTAACAAATCTTGTGGCTTGGATGGAATATATAATGAGATGCTGAAAAATAGCAGCCACAAAATGAAAGATGCTATTCTTAAATTATTTAATCTCGTATTAAAATCAGGACACTTACCTGAGAATTGGAAGAAAAATCAAATCACCCCAATTTTTAAACAAGGGGACAAGTACAACCCAAATAATTACAGGGACATTACAGTATAGCAACCTCAGGAAACTATTCTGTTGCATTATAAATAACAGATTAGTGAATTTCAATCAAGAACACAAGACACTAAATAAATGTCAAACAGCAAACAACTAATCATATCTACACACTCCACTCACTTATATAGAAATATGTTCAGCAAATATTTGGCTGCTTTATTGACATCAAAAAGGCCTTCAATTCTGTTTCGAACTCCAGAGTGGAATAGGAGGAAAGACATATGATGTCATAAACGACATGTACAAAGAAAATGCTATGTTAATTTAATGACAAAAGATCCAATTAATTCAATTAGACCAAGGGAGTTCTTCAATGCTGCAGCCTCAGCCTAACTCTATTTAATATTTATATAAATGAATTGGCTACAAACCTTCAAAAGTTATCTTGCCCAGGACTGATCTTAGATGACAGAGAAATCAAATGCCTCCTTTACGCTGATGACCTCCTGCTGCTGTCACCTAATGAAGAAGGGGACAGCACTGAATTGGGCTTTACCAATAAACGCGGAGATGTCCAAAGTCATGATTTTTCAGAAAAAAAAAGAAAAAAAATCACATTATGAGCAATAACTATATATTTACAATCAGGGGGACAATCCCTCATCATGACAGCTGCTATAATTATTTGGGTCTTACAATCTCTTCTTCAGGACAATTTGATTTTAAATTCTAACCATTTTTTTTACTTTTCCCTACACTGTTGGTAGGTCCGATGGTAGCCGTGTGCGGCCAACAGCTGAGACATTTTCTGAAAATTTGAAATTTAAAAAATAAATAAATAAATAAAATTTTTAATGCATTTTAACAAGAACAAAAATTACATACATACAAGAGTACATATAACCACACATGTCAAGGGTAAAACATAAATAAAGAAATATAAAGAAAGTAAGAAAGGCATTTTACAGAAAAAATTTATACCTATTAAATAGCTGTAAGACCCCGCCTTTCGCCCAATGTTAGCTGGGATAGGCTCCAGCCCCCCGTGACCCTGTACAGGATAAGCGGTTGAAGATGAATGAATGAATGAAATAGCTGTAAGGTTTTCATTGCTTTTAAGTTGCTAACTTTAAAACTAGCGGGTAGATATCCAATGTCGCAAATCCAGTGACGCTGGTAGTGACGATTCTCTCTGACCAATCAGTGATCTGCAGGGTTTTGAATTGCTCTCTGTATTTTACTTTGTCATTTGTATTTTATTTTATTATCATTTGTATTTATTTATGGAATATACATGTTTTTTTTAATGCTTGTAATATGTTTATTACTCAATGCTTTTGCAACCTTGTTGTATTCGGTCATGCCAATAAAGCTCATTTGAATTTAATTTAATTTAATTGAGAGAGAGAGAGAGAGAGAGAGAGAGAGAGAGAGAGAGAGAGAGAGAGAGAGAGAGAGAGAGAGAGAGATTATCAGCCTGTAAAATAGTAATACACATTGAGTGCATTATTGTGCATTATCACAATGTAATGAATTTCAGGGGCAGCTGCACACACACAAAGGAAAATGTGACGTAAACCCAGCTGTTTATCAGTGAGAGCTAATAAGTTAATTAAATTTTAAACCATTTGTTAAAAAAAACATAAACTCATTGTAGTGTTCGCAACCATTTCTTACTGTAGATGGCAGCAAAACTCTTCTTTGGACATATTAGCAGTCTTGTCTGCATCCAGAGGATATTAGTCTCAAGGAAAAAGACTTCGCAGATGGATGTTCATACTTCAAAGTGTTTTATATACTCAATCAATCACAGATGCATTACATCCTTTATCAAGTACAACTCTGTGTCCACTTGTGGGTTTCTGTGTGTGTACTTTCCACAGGTGTCCTTATCCGTTAAGCTGGATAGGGGCCAACTACAAGCACCTCACTACTCACCAGGTCCCTCTCTGCAGCCCCTGGCTCTCACTCCTTAATTTATCAATGCAGCCCCCGTTGTGACACAATCTCACTAATGACCACCAGTCTGACCCCTGTCTCAGAGCAGCCGCAGAGTTGAAGTGCACAGAACTGCAACAAATCAAGAAAAAAAAACCTCTGTCATAATTTACATAATTTAGCCTCATTTTGTTCCAAACCCATATGACTTTCTTCCATGGAACACAAAAAAAAATCTGTTTTGCAGAATGCTCACACTGCTCTTTTCCATTCAATGAGACCATACTGCATTTACAAACGTAATTGGTTTTTGGAGATACAGTATGCAAGAACAAATGCTGTTTGGCTTAATTTATCTTTACTCACCAAGTTTGAATATGAACAAGTGTGTTTCAGAGCTACAGCCGAGGGACAGATTTCTGGTGAATACACTAAAATAATTAAATTTTAAGATTCAAACATTTATTTATTTCATAACAAAATAAGTAATATATATAAAAAATACTAATAAATATTTTAAGTTTTATTAATTTAGTTTTGCTAAACATTACACAATTAAATTTGATGGAAATTGAAATTTGTTATTAAATTGAAATCCATAAATCTTAAAAATAGGCTTATATATTTTTTGGAGTGTATTGACTTACAGTAAGCTTTGGTGCGTTCATCATGTGAAACTATTGTGTGGCTTCAGAGGACCCATAACCGCAGTAAAATAACTTTTCTAATACGTGGCCAAAAGCAATCTGATAAACATGACACCAATGTTCAAAAGACAGTTAAAATTATTATTAATAATAAGAACAATAAAACTTTCTTTTACTAAGGAATATAGTTTTTTCCCATAGGCTGTTTACTGCTGCCACACAATGAAGAACCTTGTAATCTGGTAAATGCCATTATGCGAGTAAATACCTGACTTAATAATACTACAATGATGTTAACACGTATGATTTTTGCATCTTGTGGCAATACTTGTGACTAAACAGTGTGTATTGAAACATTTATGTATTATCCCCATTCATTTCCACTTACAGTAAGTGCCTTGCTGTTGCCAACATTTTTGCTACTTTTTTAAACAAATGAAGGACAAGTCAAAATATTTTTTTGTGGCAATCAACATTATGCCATAAAGAAAACATTCCTTTAATATGGAAATGAACTATTGAGCTACCAGATGCGTATGTGTACTGTATATTGATTATTTTACAATGTCTTCAAACGTGGCTTCCATGATCTCCATTTTATAAAACATACAGTCTTAATACTTTAATGGCTGTAATGCATCAGTTGTAGTTCTTGCAGTCTGTTGCTCAGTAATTAAGCTTTTTTGGAAAAATAATAAGAACATTATCAGAGACTCTATCAAGATAAACTGCCACCCTTGACACAAATCATACAAAAACAAGCACACATTTCAACACGCATACCTTAAATACACAGACAGATTTATCTGCTGCATTATCTCTTAAACAACAGCCAAACAAAGGCCATCAGAGCCCCCACCCCCACCCTGTTTCGCATTGATGTGATCTAAACATGTGGCACTAAACTGTATTTAGACTACAGTAACAATTAGAGTGTGGGATTGCTTGAGGAGTTAGTCATGTTCTTAAAATGGATTTAAGGACAGGGTCGTACAAGATGTGGATCAGCAGTTCACATGCAGCACACAATGGCGATGTAACCATATGAACTCAATCAATGTAAAATTGTGGAATGGGGTGGGGAGTCTCGTTGTATTTAATATTAAGTCAAGAAGTTGTCTACCTTGTCCTTTTATCTTGGAGTATATTTTAGGTGGTTCTGTGAGGTTACAGAGGGGTGAGTAAATTTGCTTAATCCTAAACATCCAACCTCTCTCAGACTGCCAATGTTATTCCAGGGAATCCATAACAATGACAGACCCCAACCACTTGCCTAAAACATTAAACACTAATGGAAAGGCATTTCTAAATGAATTTTCAAAAGTTCAGGTTCAGCGTTTTTGTAGGGGACTCCTAGTGTCACTACATCGACACAACGTAGAGTGACTGAGAGATAGGGAACATCCTGGTTACTTCCGTAACCTCAGTTCCCTGATGGAGGGTTGTATCCCTCCTGCCACAATGCTGAACTACCCATTAAAATTCCCTCCATCAGGGAACAGAGGTTGCGGAAGTATCCAGGACGTTTTCTTTAATTGCTTCGACCTTTTGCCAACTTCCACATCACTCTATCTTAACCCGCCACCTACAGGCAACTTGTAGAAGACACTGAACTTAAACCATGTAACTCTGGAACTCTTAAAAAAGACTCTCTCTATATTATAAAACTGAAAAAAATTGGGGTGTCTAATCTTTTTTTTTTTTTTTTACCCTTAACTTTGTACTCTCAGACTTATGTCAAGTCTGTCACATATGTGATTACCTGATCTGTTTTTCACGGCTTTATTTTCATCCCCGTTATCAGATTTTTCCTGAATGTAGAAGTGTTCCACAATTTGCCTGGTTTCAGTTTACAGTCCCCAGTGTTTTCACTCACATCGGCAAATATTTTCATCGAGTAATGTCATGTTTAAATTATTCCATTATTACACGTCTTCAAAAACTTGTGGCTGTATAATGCAAACACTTAACAGAGTTGAGATAACTTTTTTTTTTTTTTACCAGAGTTGTTGCTGTGTTTGTTTTCTTCACTTTCTATCATGACCTGCAGCTGAATTGCACTGCAGTAGCGGGGTTTCCCTCTTAAATATGCAGACATGAGGGATGTTTATATTTTACATTGGTGTTTGGAAAAGGGTATAGCTCATAGTGTATGTATTTTCCCACTCTATTTCCAGAATTTTTTTATTCTTTCTGCTGTGTTGGCATGTTGTTGACATTTGATATCCGGTCTGTTCATGCACATGCGCACTCCTCAAAAACCTGCAACAACACTGCTTTAGCATTTATATGACCACAATAAGCCATGTTCTCTGGGAGAAACCTGGATGTGTCAAACCCCTTTCTCTTCATCCCTTAAATGGCATAAGGAATGGTGACCGTCGTTCTAGTTTACATGGCGTTTCATAACGCTGCTTTCTGCAATAATCCCTAAAATAAACGTTTTCTTAAATGCATGTAAACCTGGTAAATGTCTCTGCATTATGTCAGTTGCCCTAATTCTAGATCTTCCAACACGTCTGCATGTCACTGTGCAGGATAAACACCAGACTCTCTTTACAGAATCATCCCTTTTTGCTAGCTCCGTACAGCCATAAATATATGGCCTGTATTTGCATTTTTTTGGCTCTACTGTCTCATTGGCAGAAAAAAAAAACAAGATATAAAAAGGACACCATGTCTTTCTTACCACAGCTATTTTGAATACTACATACTGACTTACTGCATCCTCTATTTATTCCACTAGTGACCACTGTCATCTGTGCATTTTGTTATAAGTTAGAAAATTAACAGCTTACAGGTAAATTTTGCATCACACTTCTGTTTATAATAAAGGTCCAAATGGCAAGTAAATGTTACCTTTAAGAGTACTGCTGTGGTCGCAGAGTTCCAAAAGGCCTCTATGCTAGTTGGATCCAGGAATGAGGTGTATTTGAGGCCTTCTGGTTTGGATTAACACATGCAGCCTATGCACAGAGCTAAAATGAGCTTGAGTCCCACTGCTCTCTTTCTTTGTAGTGGACAATGCTGGGAATCATGAAATCAAAAACCGGTCAACTGTGCTGTGGTCATTTGCAGCTTGTTGATATGGGAAACTCATAAACTTCTGTGCGGTTTATTCAGCAGTCAAACTATGACATCCTTATTCTAAAAGCCATAAATACACTGCCGTTTACATTATTTAAAAAAAAGAAAAAAAAAAAAAAAACTATACCTGTCCAAACTTCTGACAAACAGTAATATGACAGTGCTGCATTCGTCTAAACCAGGGGTCGGGTACCCTTTTTCACTAAGGAGACATTTTTTTAATTTTTGGTTGATGCATTTTTTCGAAAGAGCCATACCATAAACTAATAATTTACTATTTTCAAAAACAAGTTTTCCAACACAATAAAATGTTTATATTGCCCATAGACTACTCAAAAACAAATAAATATGCAAATAATAATAGATAACATGTTGCAATATGGAATTGAGTACATGTTTTTGTGCGGGTCTCCATAAAATTATTTCATTTTACTTTTAGCTTTTGGGCTTGACAATATGTAAAAAAAAAACATTTGTATGACAATCGCATTTAAAATATCAATATTCGATTATATGATCAATCTCCATGGTCGGTGAATATTTTAACTTTTTATTGATTTTGCTTTAAAAATTTTATTAATTTATTGAAACACGAAAAACTTGTGAAAAGACATTTCTAAATTCAAATTGCACTTTATACAAACGAAAAAGCAATACAAATAATGAAGTGATAAAAACATCCTCTATATAACCACCAACCCAAAATCCAAACATTTACCATCTCCAACAGCTCCATTTGCCATCATGTTAGCATCAGTATTCAGCAACATGTGAAAATTACTAGCATACAACTTAAGAACTAAAGACAATTATAAATGTAAAGATAATTATAATAATTCATAATAAATAAGTCTAAATAATTATTGTGTTCCCAAAAAATGTGTGTTCTTATCAAATGTGTTTGCCAAAAAAAAAAATAGAACTCAATTTTAGGTTCAAGGTGAACGTGTCTTGTATTACCTTATGATTTAATCACTTTCGTCTTTGTTTATTTAATACAAAGATACCTGTATATATTACTGAACCTGCAGAGTTGCGTTCACAATGTGTAAGAGTGAACTAAACTCGCAGCACCTCACGAGATGATCGGAGATCATTAGCAGCCTTCTCATAGATTTCATTATTCTTGCAAACAGTTTTCAGTTGAATGAAACAGAGAAAAAGGAGTGATAACTCTTTACATCCGCTTGTTTCACGAGACAGTGTCCCGTTGCACGCCTCTGAATGGTGAATCAGACACAGGCATTGACAGCTTTTCTTTTGTCTGTTCTTAAAAATATAATAAAGTGTGTTTCTTCAAACACGTCAGCATTTCTTGTCATGTGTCACTCCGAGACATCTTTTGCAGGTAGATGAGCAAAATTGCTCGTGAATGAAAAGCATTTGGTGAGGAGCTCGCGAACTGGATTGAGTCTCGTCGTATTTTGCGGGTAGCCTTCTATATCACACCCTGTTTGCACATAAAACCGCTCTTAGAAAATGCTCTTAACAGCTAAGATAAATAGTTATTGGGAAACGAGTCCCAGAATTCTATGCATGTGCTTGTCTTGGAGAAGCGCTTTCATTGCACTCATGTGCACATACATCAAATCAGACGCGCATCGGCGGCTTTTCTTTTGTCTAGTCTTCAAAATGTAATCACGTTTCGTCAAACACGCATCTTTGTGTCTAATCTATTGTAATATATCACTCCAAGAAGTCTTACCTTCCACAGTGGCTGGTACATCAGCAAAATACTCGGCATGAAAAATCCGCATTCGCGGATGTTTATTTAAAACCTTGTTCACTAGAAGTAGGCTGTAAAATTCGGGAGAAAAGAAATCAAAATAGTGTCATTGACTTCAAGCCTTGCAATCGCACCCACACTTTGTGTTGGAAAAGTATCTGTAGAAATGTTAAACGTTCATGTGTTGGTGAATGGCGAGAGACCCGGCAAGCCACCTGATTTTTTAACAAAGAGCCACTTGTGGCTCGCAAGCCATAGGTTCCCGACCACTGGTCTAAACTGTCAAAACAACTGAATGATAGAACTGACATTGGTATTGGAGATTATTATTATTTGCCTCATGTAAAATTTGTTTAAAAAATCTCCTAAAGTAGAAGGCTCATAAGGCCAACATAATAAATTGCTATTCACACCGCAAGTGATATGCATCCATCTACAGAATGTAAACATGCACCAGCAGAACTTCTTTGATCGTTGTACCATACATGAGCATCATGTTTTTAAGACGCCATGTCAAGTTAAAAAGAAATTGAGACACATGTTTTCATTTCTATTTGTTGCACTTCTATTTGTTTATTTTCTTTTCTATTTATTTATTATTTTAGTGCAATAGCACATTCGATCTGAACAGCCCCTAAGGATACACTTTATTATGTAATGGGGGGGCTGTGCCCCTGTACTATACCAGTACTTTACTTTAAGCCCTACAGAATTTTACTTTTGCAATATTATAACTTTTTATCTTTTTATATTCTTATTAAAGGCATAAAAAAAGCATATATCAGCAAACAATCCAGTTATTATATTCTGATGTGCACCACTGCCCTTCTCATTTCACATCTATCTGCCCATGTGCCACTGTCTGTCTATCTCTGTCTTCTTCACCTGGTAGTCTCCACCTGAGCCTGTGAAGGAGGTCACAAATCACTCTGTGGACTGAAATCAATATCACGACCTTCTGTTGGTTGCTGAGTGAAGGAAGGGGCCCAGTACAATCTGTGTGGCCCTACGCACAGAGTCAGACCTGCAGACAATGAATATGCTGTGGGAGGTTCTACACTCCCTCTTCATTTTGCAGATGAAGATATAAGAGCAGATTCTGTGCAATGAGCAGATATCTCAGACAGAGAGAGATAGAGTTGTATATGCAGGCTTTCATTTGTCAAATTTCAAATAATGAATGTAAATTTGCATCTCAGATTCATGAGCAACCTGATCTCTTTGCTGCTCAAACGCAAGTTTTTTTCTGTTATTTATTAATTGAAAATATATTTTATCGTGTTGCTGGCAAAACCAACTTGAATCTTGAATTGAACATATGCTGCTGAAACCATATGCTAAGATACAACATGGATAGCAATATATTAAACATCAACCATGTCACTGGAATTGCATCATGCCTAGTTAATACACAGTGTAAGACAAAGTAAAATTTAGGGATGGGGAATTTTTGGATGCCAGCTTGCATATGTGCACATCAGTCAAGATAATGGAAATAGATATGCTATTACTGAATGCTCCAGTACCCTAAAAAAGACTCCAACAAAACAGACTTCTGATGACTTACTAACAACTGCAGTATCCCACCAGACATTTTTGCATCAATTTAAATGCATTTAGTTTGTCCTGGGGTGTTACTTCTTGTACATTGCACAAGCAACCTCCGATAGAGGGCTTTTGGTCCAATGGAAACCAGGAAGTAATCGCATTCCCATAATCAACAAGCATAATTCGGAGGATGCATTTTACCTTTAAAATTTGATTTTTACTCTAGTGATGGTTAGGTTTAGGGTTGGGGTTTGGGAAATAAAATATGCATTCCTGTTGACTGCATTACATCACTTACTTCTGCATATACTGCAATACAGCTTTACGACTTCCTTTGTATGTATATTGAATGCTTCTGTTATTCACTGTAATCGTGACATTCTCTGACAATAATTAAAAAAAATGCATAACAGTCAATAAATACATATGCAAATAAAATAGCAGACCCCTACATTACTGGGATAGAAACTTGTACATCCTTTTATCTTTTGTATAGCGAGTATTTTCCAAGACATCCCCTTGACACAGGTGCGTGCGGAACAATAACAAAACACTTCTCTATAAAATATAACAAAGTTTATTGATGCAATAATATCAATTAATAATCAATACAATGCAGTCAATAAACTTCCAACTTCCAACTACAAACTAAAAAGTAACATGATTAGTGTGTGTGCGAAAAGTGAGAAGGAGTGCACAAAATTGCAGACGTGGCTCTTGTGGAGTGTACGTCATGCGAGGTTTCCAGCCAGAGAATGTGGCCATGAATGTGGGTGGAGAGACTGGTTTATGGCGTCTGCCCGTTTAACACGTGTCTCTGCTGGTATGATAACTTAGGGACAAAGCTGGGCTCTATCGGCAAGTTATCTGCTCCCCAAATGTGTGTAATTTTTCCACCACAGTCGTTGGTTCTTTAATGTATAAACTCAATGTGCCGGTCTCACCTGCGATTGCGGAAATGCACAAATATCCAACGTGGTTGGATGACAACACAACAAATCTCACTGGTAACAGTAAGTTACAATAATACCTTGAGTATTATTAGCAGAAATTAGTGGACTCGTATATATTTCTGCCCAGACATAAACCTCTTACTTGAGTCACATGAGGACATGGGTAGAATGTGTTATTGTCTGTCGTTGACTCTGACTCAGTTCCTCGAAGCTCGGGTGATGACGGGAGGCCGTTTCCTCACTCTGTCGGTAGGCAGAATGGTGTCTGATTTTCAGCTGGTTGGTGGAGATATCAGCGAATTCGGTTGAAGAATGAAGATAAATCTTCTTTCTTCACTTCTCCTGGCAAATGGGTGAGACACAGTTTGCTCAGCGGTCTGCTTCTGATCAGATAGCATGCCCAGTGGAACACAGAGAAATCTCAGCTCATCCAGCAAGATGTAGATTTTATGGCCAAAGTTCAGGTACGTTCAGGTTCCTTGCTTCTTTAGGCAATGTAGCTACACCTGGGAGCAGCAGGGCTGCAAATAGATGTGGCTCATACTGTCTCTGGAAGCAAAACTTAGAAGGATCTCTTAGTTTTTTATACTCTTGATGATGTCATGGTTGAGGGATACATGCTGTTGTGCATTTCATCCAGTAGGAGTTGAGAATTCGATCCTTCAGAATTTCACACATGTAAAGTAAGCAAGGCTTGATGGGATCTGTAGTCTGTTTTGGACTCCCTTTGTTTGATTTTGGCACCATATGTGTTATCAGGCTTCTAGTGTTCCTACAGGCCACAGTCAGGCATTATGACTGCATGTAGGTCTACCTTTGTCTCCTATCTGAGTACATGAGGCCGAAAACAATATGTAAAAGGTAGGAACATTTACCGCAAGGTCAGTGGATTTCTCACAAAGCTGCCATTTTACTTTAAACTCTGGCATCAATTCACAATTCATCTTAATTTAAATACAAAGTCACATAACCTCAGTATTTGACCAACTTGCACACTGCTCCTCGCTTTAGCCTCTCAAATGCTGTATCCCCCAGTTTTAAAAGCATCATAAGAGTTGGTACTGTATTGGGAATTCAATTGGGAGTTTGTTGTTTTTATTGCAGGTCTTCTGTTTTTCTGTAAGCCCAAGATGAAGATGTACAGATGTTGGCCATAACCAGTGTCAACCTAGACAGATGCCTATTCCAGTCCTACCTACACAACATCAGACTTTTTATGCATTAATAAGGCTGTATACTTGCACTTTCTCTTCAAAATTAGATGTATTCAAATATAACTTGAACTTGAACTGCAAGAGCAAAGAACTTGATCCAGTTGCAGAGATTCCCTTAAGTTAAAGGGATATTTCACCCAAAAATTATCTCATAATTTTCTCACCCTCATTCCATCCCAGACGTGTATGACTTTCTATCTTCTACAGAACACAAACGATTTTTTTAGAAGAATATGTTTGTATGATATGTATATATCACCTCTGTAGGTCCATACCACTGACGTGCACAGAACGGTTGCACCCCTGTAGCCCCTTTTCCTTCACAAATGTAAAGGTGCCCTTTTAAGCAGAGGTGCCTTTAAGAGCACTGAGATTTAAGCAGAGGTGTCTTTACTACAGCAAAACCCCCCACCCCCCACTCAACAACTATCCCATGCCTGCCACAGTTTGACCAGGGTATACTCAAACCTCTCCCTAGTCCCACTTCCTTCTCTGCCTGATCTGTCCCTAGCCCCACACCGGATCTGTCCTGTCTCCCTAGCCAAATTCCCTGTCGAGCTTGGTTCTCTGACTGCCCACCAGATCTGTCCTGACTCACTGGCCCTTCCTGGAGCCGTCACCCAAACTGCTGGAACACGCTCCCTTCCTAGAGCCACTTACCTAGGCACCGGCTCCGCCCTTGTCTCCTGATCCATGCCGGTCTCTGGGCCCTTCTCCTGCTCTGCCATGGCCTTCTGTAGTCATGCCTGGTCTACCATGGTTTACCAGCCATCTGCTGGATCCCTTGTGGCCTGCAGTGCCACCTAGCTCACTCACAAACTTGTTTTTTGTTTATTGTTGTGCGTTGGGAGCCGCTCATAGAGGGGGGGGGGGGGGGGGAGGGTTAACAGCCACCTCTATCTTCAACCCGAAGTTGTGGCCCCTCTGCCCATGCGTTTATCCAGAGGTGCCGTCGCACCTGGAAGTGAGCCAGACAGACTCACAACCAGGTGGGATGTCGCACTAAGGCATAAGAATATCGCCACTGGTCTAAGCCTCCCATCTACATTGTAGGTCAAAAGGTGTGGCTTTCATCTAAGGGTAATCCTTTGCGTTCCATCTCCAATGAAATCGCTCCCAAATTTATTTGGTTACCCATTTCCTGTTACAAAGATCCTTAGCCCGGCAACAGCCCATCTAAAATTCCCTCCAGTGTACAAGAGGGTCCACCCCATTTTCCATGTATCTAAAATTAAGCCCATTTTTTACTCTCCTATAAATCCGCCCATTCCTGTTCCTCCACCGCCGCATCTCGTAGATGGGGAACCCGCTTATTCGGTCAAGCGTATTCTGGATTCCAGGCGGAGGGGCTGCTGGTTCCAGTATTTGGTGGACTGGGAAGGTTACTGTCCGGAGGAGAGAAGTTGGATCCCTGCACGGGACATAATTGATCTTTCCCTCATTGACTCTCAGGTGTGCCAGGGGGCGCATGTAGGGAGGGGGTACTGTCAAGGGATTATTCAGCCCTGGTTTGTTTTGTGTGTCTTCCCTCATGTTGTTGCGGGTGTGGCATTAATTATGTGGAAGCATTGCCCAGCAATGCTTATTACCAGCCGCTGCCTGATTAACGTGAAACCTGCACGCTATCGCCTTTCCCCTTAATAAGCAGCTCTTTGTGTGAGTTGTGTTTCTGGGATCGTTCTCATGTGTTGTGCTTTGTATCTCTCATGCTCACACTCTTTTCTTGTTTTTATTTGGATTTACCTTAACCTGATTTCCTGTGCTCCAGTCATATATCTCTCTCAGTACCCTCTGCAATTAGTCATCTTTGGCTTCACCGTCCCACCTCACTGCAGTCATTTCCTGCCAAACTTTTTAGTCATCTTCATCATCATCATCACCATTTGGATTCTTGCTATTGGACTGTCTGCTGTGTTTAAACATTAACACACAGAGTTAAATTATATGAAATTTCTCCACTTGGCTACATATATAAGTTGTAGAATTGTAACAAATTCATCTATTATTATCACCTTGTATTATTATTGTACTCTCAAGAGACTATGTTGGAGCGATTTCAGCGGAAGAAATTTCGACCTACTGTTGCTGAATTCACAGGGAAATCTGTCTGCCTCAGTTAGCTTTACAGGAATAGACTGATTTAGGATAATTCCATTTGTCTTTGAATGAGGACATTTTGAAGAATACTTGCAGCTTACCCACATAAGATTCCACAATTGTATCTCATGCATCTGAAACACACAGTACACTACAGTATTTATCAGATCATGTAGCCAGCACACATTCCAGACCAACAGTCCAACCAGACCCCAAAAGGCAGGGCCATATCACTCAAAGACAAACAGTTACAGACAAAGACATGAGTCTTATCTGTACTTTATTATATAATAGTGATATGTCTACATTTCCTCAGATGACTTGCAGATTTTGCCTTGCACCATGCAACCATGCATGTTGATATCTTTGCGTTTTCAGAAGCAGGAAAGAGATTTTAATGACATTTATTGTCACGCAAGGCCAACAGAGTGTGAACAATTTCCTTGTTTGTTTGAGACATTATTATGGAGCCAACTATGACAATAAGTTCAGAAGATCTGTAAATTCAGTTTCAGAATTTTGACATGTTCTGTAAAATTTAAATTATGTATATTATGTATGACAATTCTGCATCAACTAATGCAAGACTAGTAGATCATATCTCCCTTCAAAGAAAGCTGTCATACTGAGCCCATGTTCATTTATCCTAAAGCTAATTATAAGCTGCTGATGTTTAGAGACATGATTAACTCAGTCTTGAGATAGCAGTACAAATATGCTACAATGATAAGAATCATATCGGAGTTAAATAGTTTCTCAATGAGACCTAGCTGAGTCATATTTTAGACAATAGCTCACAGATCCATGTTTTAATTTTAATTACACATAATTTGATTTGGTTCTTCATGACTGTTCAATGGTAAACTGGTTATATGTAGATACATTTTCATGCTCATACTAAGTGTTTGCACAATGGTTTAATCTAAAATAGACCAGAACCTACTCTACACTGTAAAAAAAAAAAAACTAGCAGCTGTGGTTGCCAGAATAAGTATGTAAAAAATACAGTAAAAATTTAAACAACTTTAAAGAACAACCTGTACAATTTACATGGCCACGCTGGCACTGTAAACAAAACAAAAAATTCTGTGAAATTTACAGTAAAAAAATGTCATAAACTTGATATTAGCCTTCTGAAACTGTAAAAACTATTCACATAAAATATAATGAAATATAATGGGTCACGCCGGGAATTATGGGAATGCCTGATTATATTTTTATAATTTTTTTTGTGATGTTTAAATTTTTTTGAAATTTGTTTATTGGAACACATCACATCAAATTACATAAATCTTGTACATTTACATGTGTGACCATCATTAATTAAATTTTTTTTTTTTTTTAAACAGACATACATGTAGAAAAAAACACATACAAAACTTAAAACCCACCCAATATCCCACCCCAATTTGGTCCACTTTTCTCCATCAATGTATCAGATAAAATGACTTGTATCTGTACTTTGTACATTGTTGCAATAGTACAACTGGTTAGAAAAATAAAAAAGTTTTGTTTCATTCTAAGTGGCAGGGGTCATAGCTACATTATCAAAATATGAGAGGAGAGGCTGCCATGTAGTGTAGAATTTCTCAGTTGACCCTCTAAGTGAGAATTTGATCTTTTCTAGCTTAAGGAATAACATTAAATCAGTCTCCCAAGACTTATCTGCTGGGGGTTTGAGTGACTTCCAGCGTAGAACGATACTTCTGCGGGCTATCAGAGAGGCAATTGCTAAAACATTTAATTTCTGTTTATTAAGTTCAGAGTGGTTCAGGGGAACTCCAAAAAAAAAGTTCTTCCAGAATCCTGTTAGCTTTGAGCATAGCCAGAAGGTATGGAATAGGTCAGATGGGACAGAGGCACATCTATTACAGGCCTCGCTTGTGCCAGGGAAAAACTTAGCTAATTTGGCTTTGCTAAAATGTATTCTTTGTAGTACTTTGTATTGTATTAAGTTAAGACGGGCACAGGTTGAGGAGTAATTAACTTGTAATTTGGCTCTGTCCCACCAGGAGTCTTGAAATTGGACTCCTAGCTCGTTATCCCACTCCTGCTTAACTTTGACTAGTGGAGAGGGGTTGGATTGAAGGATATATGTGTATAACTTAGACACCATCCTTGTCAGGCTTTCAGGTCTGTCAAGAATTTTTGGTAAGTCTGCAGGCAGAGACGGGAATGTGCTGCAATGGACTTTAACAAAACTGCGTATCTGAAGATAGCGGAAGAAGTTGCTTTGGGGTAAGTCGTGCTCATGGGACAAGCTTTTAAAGTCAACAAATGTCCCATTTAAAAACATATCTCGGAATGATGTGATACCTTTCTCCTTCCAAAGTGTAAATGCAGAGTCTAGTATGGAAGGTAAGAAATTATGATTATAGCATAATGGGCCAAGGAGGATGAAATTGTTTATGTTTGAAATATGTTTGCAGAACTGTGACCATATTTTCAAGGTTGACAGGATTACGGGATTTGAGGTATAATTTGTGGCTGAGAATGGTAAAGGGGAGCATGTCAGAGCTACAAGTGAGGAGGTGCGGCAGGAGAGAGACTCCATTTTACACCAGTCTAACTCACTCTCATACCACCAGAGTATTTTTTGTATATTTGCTGCCCATTAGTAGAAAATTAAATTAGGCAGGCCCAGGCCACCTTCTTGTCTTGCTGCCTGCAAAGCGTTTTTGTTAATCCTGGCAACCTTGCCTGCCCACAAGAATGGGAGTATAATTTGATCAAGTTTCTTGAAAAAATATTTTGTCAAGAAGAGAGGTAGACATTGAAAAAGGAACAAAAATCTAGGCAAGACATTCATTTTTATAGTTTGTACTCTGCCCGCTAATGACATTGGCAACCTGGACCATTTCTGTAGGTCGGCTTTCAATTTAGCCATTAGATTGCCAATGTTATTTTTATGTAACCCCTGAAATTAATTGGTAATGTTAATCCCTAGATATTAAACCCTGTCTGGTGAAAAGTTGATAGGAACTTGTCCCTGTGTGAGTGTTTTGGCTTAGAGGGAAGCACACTGTTTTTTGGAGATTGATTTTGTAGCCTGAAAATGTACCAAATTCCTCTAATATCTGTATGATTTTATTAGCACAGGTGATGGGATCTGTTATATAAATTAGTAGATCATCTGCATACAGGGAGACATGATGCTCAATATTTCCTCGCTTGATACACCGCAGATGTGTTGATGTTCGATAGCAAGGGAGAACAGCAGAGGTGTCAGTGGACACCCTTGGCAGGTTCCGCGAGATAGAGGAAAGTATGTTGAGAACTGCCTGTTTGAGTTAACATGGATGGGGCAGAGATAATATTTAATAGACGTCTTATATTTGATGATAGCTGATGACCTCTGATGAAGCCAGTTTGGTCACAGAAATTATTGAGGGGAGACATGTTTCCAATCTTCTCGCCAGTGTTTTTGCTAGTATTTTTACGTCAACATATAGAAGTGATATAGGTCGATAGGAACTGCAATCAGCAGGTTTCCTATCCTTTTTAAGGATAACTGAAATAGTCGCCTCAGTCAAAGTTCTTGGCAGAGTTCATATAGACAGGGAATGGTTAAACATATCTAGTAATAAAGGGGCTAAAAGAATGGAGAATTTTTTTGTAAAACTCAGGCGTCAGCCTGTCAGGCCCTGGTGTTTTGCCATTGTTCATTTCCCTAATACTGTCATATATTTCCCCTAGGGTTATTGGTTGATTTAGTGATATCTGTGTTAAAAGGTCAATAGTTGCTTTGTCTATGCTGTCCAAATATGTGTTAATGTTTGAGTCTGTAGGAGGGGGTTCAGAGGTATAAAGTTTGGAATAGTATGCTTTAAAAGCTGCATTGATCTCCAGGGGACATGTTGTAAGACCAAATGACTGATCATTAATTTGAGCGATGTGTCATGATGTTGCTTGGTGTTTGAGCTGGAGCGCCAGCAAACGGGTTGCCTTGTCACCATATTCATACAGCATCCGTCTAAATCTCAGTATGGTTTTTTCTGCATTTTCTGTAGAGGTGAGATCAAACTCAGTTTGGAGATTAACTTTTTGTTGGTGCAGCTCTGGAGTAGGATTTGTTGCATATTGCCTATCGATTTCAGATATTTTATTGATTATATCTGTTTGTGTATTTCTACGTTGCTTATTAGAATAAGAGGAGTACGAAATGATTTGACCTCTGATGATAGCTTTTAGGGTTTCCCAAATTAATGATGACTTAATTTCTTCTGAGCATTTAAAACAAAAAGTCTTCAATAGCTTGTGTTGTAGTAGAACAGAATGCATCATTCGACAGTAGTGTTGTGTTGAATCTCCATTGTGGGGTTCCACTTGATGGAGAATCAAATCTGAAATATATTAATACAGGGGAGTGATCTGATATGACTATCACTGAATATTCAATGGAGTGTATAGATGGTAGCAGTTCTTTATCAATACAAAAATAATCTATCCTCGAGTAGGCATGATGTACATGTGAGTAGAATGAGTAGGCTCTGGTGTTGTTATGTAAGAATCTCCAGGGGTCACAGCTTCCATAATCCTCCATGAATGGCTGTAGTATTGTCGCCATTTTTAGAGATTGGTTACTCTGGTGCTTGAGCGATCTAGCCGAGTGTTCATTACACAATTTAGGTCCCCTCCGAAAATTAAATTATGTGTATCCATATTTGGGATAGTGGATAAGAGTGCAGCCATGAATTCAGTGTCATCAAAGTTAGGAGCGTATACATAGACCAGTGTAACAGGTAAGTGGAATAATCTGCCTGAAACACTGATGAAGCGCACATTACGATCAGGTACTATGCTTTCTGATATAAACTGAATTTTTTTTAGAAATTAAAATGGCAGCCCTTCTTGCTTTTGAATCAAATAATGAGTGAAATACTTGGCCTACCCATGGACTCCTAAGTCTTGTATGATCATTTATCTTGAGATGGGTCTCCTGGAGGAAGACAATGTCCGCTCTATATAGTTTAAGATGTTGAAAAACTTTTGCCCTCTTAACAGGACCATTTAATCCTCTCACATTCCATGAAATTAATTTGATCTGTAGTTTATCTATCCTACTATTAGCATTTATTTCACTCATGTATGCTAACGTATACGATAACTGAAAACTAAAGACAGTATATGAAACCAATTGTACACATAATAGTAGATACACCTGACATTTGTATTCAAAGGGTGTGACCAACATACCCCTCCACATGTCCCTCCTCATAAAAAAATTAAGAAAAATAAATAAATAAATAGAATAAACCCAGCAGCATTAGAACAGTCTGCCAGTGTTTTTCAAAGCCAATGCTCGTCCTTCCTTGGAAGCGAGATGCAGGTCTATTACACAAGACCACTCCTAACAATGCAGTACAAACTATCCCTTTATCTAACATAAGGAGGGATTTTGCAGTGATCTTACAATAAAACACATTTTATTTATTTTTTCTACGTTTACCCACTTCACCCTACTCAACACAAAGCTTGCCTTTAAGTTTCATAGTCTAAAATGCGATTCAGGCGTTAGACTTGAAGTCCTTGAATGCCGATCCTTGCTTGGCCAGGCTTGCACTCATATCAGGACGAATAGGATTCTGTTGCCGTTAAACTTTACGTCTTCCTTCTGCGACCTTGCCCATTGGAGCACACACTCCTTATCCTGATAGCGATGAAATCTAACGATGATGGCTCGTGTACGTTGTCCCAAGGCAGGCTTTGGAGCTAGTGTACGGTGCGCTCAATCCAGTACTGGAGATGTGGGGAAAACATTCAATAACTGTTTGGAGAAGCATTGAAATGAACTCCAACGGTGAACGTCCTTCCAGACCTTCAGGTAAGCCAACGATTCCTAAATTTTGTCGCCTGGAATGATTCTCGAGGCCCTCTGCTTTGGATGCAAGTGTAGCATTGGCTTTCTCCAGCTGATCAAGTCTTGTTGTTAGCTCGGCTAGCTCATCACTATGGGTGGTGAGTGTATTTTCAATGGTCATTATCTTTTGCTTGTGAGAGTCCAATGCAGCACTGATGGTTTCGAGAGACATCCATATAGGTGTAAGGGAGGTCTCCATCAATGTCGTGAGGAACGTTTTGAGTTCTGCAGCCAAGCTTCCTTTGTGTTTTTCAAGTTCCTGTACCAGGCTAGTAATGGTTAGCAGCTCAGCCATCTTAGGTGTTGATGCTGCTTGAGTTGCTGCAGAATCCTTTCCCTGTCGCTGTTGTCTCGACATTGTAAGCCAGTTGAATCGATGAATCGCTTCAAATGTATGCAAGCTTACTTTTTAAATAGGGTCAAACAGGGCAAACGCCAGAATGGAGCACATAAATTGTGAAATGTGCGGGAGCTGTCCCAACACGTGACTGCCCTCTTACATTGCAAAGCCGGAAGTCCCCGATTAAATTTTTTTACTGTCATTATAAAAATTATTTACTGTAAAAAGTACATGTACTCTCTTGTTAAACATAATGCAAATTTTCACCATTAATTATACAGGAAAATCATACTTTTTACATCTAAAAATGTAATTTATACAACATTTTATTGTAAAAACGACTGTATTGTCTTTTAAAATACATACAAAAATTTACTATATATTTACAGTTAATATTTTTTAATCAGTTAACATTTTTTTTCTGTAGCATTTTTACAGTATTTTACTGTTAAAATTACAGAAAGCTTTTACAGTGTACTTAAAGTTTGCCCAAAAATTATGAAATTCTGTGATCATTTACTCCCCCACATGCCATTTCAAACCTATATGTCTTTCTTTCTTGCATGGAATACAAAAGGTGAAGGTTTGAAGAATGGTTCATTATGCTGTTTTCCATAAAACGTAAATGGTGACCAAGGGCTGTCAAGCTCCAAAGACAACAACAAATTCCAAAAACGCATAATAAAAGTAGCCCATATGTCTCATTCACTATATTTCAAGTCTGCTGAAGCCACATGATATAGCTTTATGTGAGGAACAGATAGACACACTGAAAATCTTGCCTTGAAAATCTTGCTTTATAGCCATGTTCACCATTCACTTTAATTGTATTTAAAAGAGAAGGTTATGAATAACTCATTTTGTATTCAACATAAAACAAAATATCATACAGGTTTCTATAGAAATTAGGGTTATGGAATGATGACAGAATTTTCATTTTTGAGTGAACTGTTCCTTTAATCTAACTAGAATATGCTCATATAAGATATAAGACAAAGTCTTGCATGAATCTTTAGTTATAAGATTATTTCCCCCCCCCCCCCCCCCCTCACCTTTCTTAAGCTGAGTCTTTGAATTTAATTTCTTAAAAAAATATTATTAGTCAAACCTTTTAATATAATAATAATTTTTTTATTCAAGATATAAAATGTATGATATTTCTGCAATGAAGTATGTTTCTACCCATGAAAAAGGTAAAAATAATGCCATTTATCTAAATGAACCACTGGAATGTTTCTCTTCTATTCAAGACTTGACTTCTAGACTAGAGAAAAACTCTGGCACACGGCCAGAGGGAGACATGGAGTCGGGTTTAAAAATAAACAATAATAAGCCTGCCTTTCCTCTTGCTGGGCATAATTGTATTTACTTCAGTGTCATATTAGCTTTGAGGAGTCTGGTTTTAGTTTGCAGAGAGAGCCTGCAGGGGAGTTTAACAGATGAAACTGGTGATCCTGGAACTGGCATGCTGTACCTGATAATACCATAACAAAACATTCTTAGTGTATTTATTTTTCAAACTGATTTACATCCATCTGAGGGATGTTTTCCATTTGCCCTTGTCTACAAATTTAAATTGAGGAAGAATAAATCTTTTGGAAGTTATTTACACACAAGCAATAGCCCTGTTCCAGAACCTTGGGAACCAACATGATCACATGGAAAGTCAGCATGTTGTAATCATGTTAGCATAATCAGAGATGAGTGTGATTCTGATGTTACATTTTCCCTCTAACATTGCATTTTTACTCCACTGATGGATAGGTTTAGGTTTGGGGTTTGGGTTGGGGAATCCAGTATATAAAACTTGCATTCCGCTTCATTGTATTATAGCCTGTACAGCTGAAAATAACTCGCTTCAGCAACTTGCTTTTGGTGCCCCTCCATGAACATTACACCGGAAAATGGAGCTCACACATGCTATGACCAACAGCACATAACACTTTGGCCACTGGGGGCAGTGTTTCACATGTCAGTAAGCACAGACCAATTTTAGCTAAATAAAATGAAACCTACTGTTTTTGATTTCACAATGAGATCAGTCTAAACTGCCTTGCTGCCTAATTCTCTAAGGCTCAGGAACTGGTAACCACATTCACATCAAAGTGGTCAAGATTCAGTGTAACAAAACTAAGCTCATCAGGAGTGGATTCTTTACTAAGTAATATGTCTTGTGGTGGAAGAAAAGAAAACATGTGCAAGAGCATAGATATTATTTCAAAAACAAAGAAATTCATCATCAGAATTAATTTCCTTTTCATTCTTTTCAATATTTCACATGACCCATATTACTTATGAAAAATAAACCATGCAAAATATTTTTTATGATTTAACTCATAGACCTGACACAGCTTATTATATTTTGCAAAAAGTAATTCATAAGAATCCAGTGGCTAAATCTATATCTTCAGAAGTGATTTGAAAGAGTTGATGACAAAAAGATCAGTATTTAAAGAAACACTATGTAATGTTTGGCCTTCTAGTGGTTTCAAAATACAACCGCATGCGTCTTGAGGAAGACAGTTTTTTTTATTGTGCTTCGGCTCTGTTCCTTTGCGCGGATGAATATGGTTTCGAGGCACCAGTGTACATATTGATTCCGGTTACCTTATCGGAGTGAATGGACAAATAAATAAGAAAAGAACGGAAAAAACAGATATCCAAAAACACGTAATCTTAGCAGGTAAATGCCATTTCTTATTCTGTTGTTTTGACTTGTTGGAAACATTGATGTTTTGAAAAAATTTACATTACAAATGTTAGGTAATGTTCATTACTGCGGGATATTCTGGCCAAGTAGATCATGGTAGTAACTAATTTATAGATTGTCATTGTTACCAATCAGTGGTCAACATCATTTCAAGACTCACATGTCCATGGCAAGCCTAGGACTAAAGGATTAATTTATATAAATTATTGCTGTTATAAAGAAAAATACACATGTGTGCAAGCAAGTAAAATGTTCTGCACCGATTACAGTATACTTATTGTATTTCACTATGTGTGTGTGTGTGTGCGTGCAAAAAAAGCCATCTCTGGGTCACTTTTAAATCCTTTCAGATCTCTAAGTTGTTGCCACCTCTGAAAAGGAGGTTTGCCATTTTGAAAGATCCGTGGTAATTTTTTCTCATTCGTTGTGACAACAAACTTTCAGGTTCACGCTACTCCCACATCATACATGCGCTACAGTAACTGGAGCTTATTATCTCTGTGTACGGATATGACCTTAACACACACGGGCGAATGACGTATATATATGAAATTTCTCATGAAATCCATCCCGACAGCTCTAAAAAAAAATCGTTATTACAGGTTAAGTGTTTAAGAAATGGTTTGGAAGATGGATTTTTGTTGCACTCTCTCACTAATAACATTTTGTTATTTTTTAAACAAAAAACGTTAGTTCTTTTTTTCTACAATAAATGCTCCTCTCTGTCCAGAAGGTGGCGATATCCACAAAGAATGTGAATCATCAAAAACAAAAGAAGAAGAATGTGAAATTGAAAGTGAAAATTGAGATTGATGTAAAAATCTACTTATTTGTCATTTTTAGTTCTGTTTAAGGTTATCAAATCAGGTTTTTCAATATCCAATAAAGGAAATAAAAGTATTAAAATATAATAAAGCATCCTTGTTGCATGGTCACTCTTAAGTGGGGGAAAATTTTGGTTATGAAGAATGTTCAAAGTGGGCTCACATTGTGAGATCTAATCACAAGGCTCATTTGTTAAAATGTGATTAAAAATAAAAAGTAAATGGTGCACACTTTTCATGAAGCGTTTATTTTGGACAAGCATTTTATTACTCATTTAAATGCAGAAAGTTTTTTATGGGGGTTAGGTTTAGGAGTAGAGTTAGGGTATAGAATCTATAGTTTGTACAGTATAAAAATCATTATGTCTATGGAGAGTCCTCATAATGATAGCTGCACCAACATATGAGTGTGTGTGTGTGTGTGTGTGTGTGTGCGCGCGCGCGCATGCGTGCGTGCATGTGTGTGATAGTGCGCGTGTGAACATGTGAATGCAGTGATTCTCTATTCTAGGGCTGATACTGGTCCTTGCAGTCCGCCCCACTAGTAAGCCCCAGATTTTGCAGCTGTGTCTAATCATTTTATAATTGTATATATTATATCATATAACTCCAGTTTAATTGTGTGTGTCCTGATATTTGCACCAACTCCTGGTTAAGGCCAGTTCTCATTTTATGATTAAGTGTTTTATTTATGTACTTGTACCCATGTCTCTGGCCTTTCATTAGTGAAGTGAACCTGTGTGATCTTATTAATTGACATCTTGTGTTTCATACTTCCAGGGTGGAATTCGTGGCATTGTCAGGTACAGTTTTTTTGTTATTATTTTCAATCTTGCGCCACTCCGCTATCTCATATCTGCAAAAGTAATGGCATTTCACAGCAAAATATGTGCAGGAAAGGACTGTTGCTCTTAACCAAACTGAGAAGATGTGCTGTATAAAGAGTTACTCTCCATTCGAAATTTCCAGCTGGCATTAGATTCAAGACCGACTTGAAGGTTTGGATGTTGTGTTTTAGGAAACAGTAAATGTGCTTTTCTTATAACTGGATTTCCATCTCTTCCTCATCAGCACAGGTTCAGCACTAGTTCAGCGGAACCTCCCAATCTCAAACCAGGTGTTTTTTGACAAAACAAAGTGCCTTGGCAATGACGAAAAAGCAGTTACATGAGGGAATGACCAAAGATGATGGGGGAAAGGTGGGATCACACACTACAGTGAGTTAATGATCTTACACTGTAGTAGATGGTTGTCGTTAAGAAAATATGGCATTTAATAAATTACACTTTGAAAGCCACCTAGACTTTCAAATACAAACATTTCTACAACCAAGTGACCCTTTTAAACAGCGAACAGTCCAGTTTTCAACAAACTTCCCGTTAGACAGGAAATAGCAAAGTGTGGGTGTGATATTATTTCTAGTTTATGCTGACCTCAACAGCCAGTACATCATGACAAACTGTTAGCTTGACACACAGATTTATATCTTGGCTAATGTTTTACATATTGCCCCTTTTCAAGCTCATCCAAACCATTCTTATTTATTAGTAGACGAGTAAATTTCAGGTGAATTACCAAATTAAAATGAAAGAACAATAATGTTGCAGTCAGCTCTGCAAGATGACTTTCATTAGCTTGGATCAGTCATCACCTCCCCTATATTTACTCGTGGGGATCGGAAATAGGCACGGCGATACTCACAGTGCCGAGAATATGCAATGTGTGTGGGATGGATTTAGTTCTCTCACAAAGGAGCCAGTTCGACAGAACTTTTCACTGTACCATGTTCCCAGACCAATGAAAACAACATGCCTTCGCACTAAGAGAGGCAGAAAAATAAATGGAGTTTTTCTCCATTACTGCGGCTCAGACAAAAAAAGTGCACAGTGTTCCCAGGATCACTTGTGATGTGGAACGGAAAAGGAAAAAACTTATTAGAAGAACTGAGAAGTTGGATAGAAAAAATCATTTTCAGAAAAAGGGTAAAATTGGAATGCTCATGGTCAATTACAAGCATAACTATGTGATCTTGACATTGCACACACACATAGTCATGACATTTTAAAAGAGCTCATATAATTTTCATTAAAAACGAGATTTTCAAATTTCTTTTGAAATTGTGAGGTGGTTGCTAGGTTTTTCATAGGGTGTTCTGGGTGGCTACTATTGACTTGTTTCATGTGACGTCACTCTATGACCACGCTGCCATGTTACTAATATTCCATATACCTTCAATGTGCTGCGCTGTGGGATGCAACAAAAGCCTTCTTCAGGAGTTAAAAGCAGTTCTTACATTCATACAAATGGGATCATCACAGACATTTTGTAAATTGTGACCAAATCAGACCAGAAAACAACACAAAACATTTGTAACTTCTGAATGAGAGATGTTTACGGTAACGTGTACTCACCGGTTACACATCAGACCTGCTGGCGTATGGAGATGAAATGTGGATAAAATATATTTATATGTCTGTGAATGTCCAATTTAGCTATATTTGTGCTGTCATTAGATCTGTATAAACTTTTTCTGGGACTTCCCATGGATCAAAATCAAGGGTTTTTTGGGGACCTCCCGCTGATGGTCATAAATATTGCGGATGTGAGGAAAAAGTCACGAGACTGAAGCAGGTCATGAGGCAGGTCAATAGGAAATTCCTAGTGGTTGCTAGGGTGTTTTTTATGGTTGCTAGAGCATTGCTAGGAGTTTATTAGGGTGTTCTGGGTGGCTGCTGGGTTGTTATAGTTGGTTGTTAAGTGGTTACTAGGGTGTTCTGAGTGACTGCTAGGACTTCACTGGGGTGATGCTAGATGGTTGCTAGGTTGTTCTGAGAGGTTGCTAGGATGTTCTGGGTGGTTGCTGGGTGGTTGCTATGGTGTTGTAGGTAGCTGCTAGGGGGTTGCCAGGTTTTCCGAATGGCTACTATATGGCATTACTAAGTGGTTGGCGGCTAGGTTGTTCCAAGGGTGTTCTGGGTGGCTGCTAGGGCATTACTAGGTGGCTGGTGGTGATGATGGTGCCAGTGTATGTGGCATGCCGTCTGCTGCCCTCTCTGTCGTTGGCAATTTTTATGTTTTTAATCACAAGCTGCAGTACGATGCTGGTTTATGACCGCCTAACACTGCTTGAAATCTGTAGCATGGTTGTTGATTTGGACAAGGGTGAAATTAGTGGATTTCATCTCTCCCCCCTGCCCTTCCAACCATACCTCCCTGCTTAACAGCCTCTACTCTCTCGGTTTTTAAAACTAAACTTAAACTTATCTATTTTCCTTGGCTTTTAACATTCATTGACCATTTCTCTTTTTATCTTTGTAAGTTTAATGTTTATTGTTATTACTTGTCTTGATTGTTGTCTTTTTACTTATTGTGCAGCACTTTGGTCAACTTTGGTTGTTTTTAAATGTGCTATACAAATAAAGATTGATTGATTGATTGATTGATTGATTGTGTTCTGGGTGGCTGCTAGTTGGTGGCAAGGGTGTTCCGGGTAGTTGCTAGGGTGTTCTAGGTTGTTGTTAGGTGATTGCTTGGGTGTTTTTGATGGCTGCTAGAGCATTGCTAGGTAATTGCTAGGGTGTTCTGGGTGGCTGTTAGGTTGTTCCAAGAGAGTTCTGGGCAGTAATTAGGTGATTACTGGGGATCAAATGTCTGTTTGAAGCATGAGAGTATTCTGCTCTGACTGTGCCAGAGAAAATTAAAGTTTGCAGAGGTTTAATTAGAGTGCAATATTAATCTACTATAGCTATAGGCTAATGCTGTATTTTAAGTATAATTATGCTATGGGGTAATACTATATTGCCTAATCCTAATGTCCAATGCCACGCCTGATTTGAGTTCAAAGAATTAATTATTTAACTGGATAAGCATGCACTTCCATTAAAAATTTACTGTATTTTTTTAAAACTAATATTTAGATGTAATCAGAGAGAATCTTATTTTAGAAAAATACAATTGAAATTCTAATTTTTTTTTAATGTATTTAATCAATGTGCATCTAACATAATTAACCATTACCCTGTTCTCGGCTGATTTTTAGTCCCAGTACATCTATGATGGATCATTTAGATATTTTAAGCCTAGCTAAATCTGAAAGGAAAGGAACAGTCTTTAAAGTAATAATAATAATAATAAATAAATAAATAACATTACATTTACATTTATGCATTTGGCGGAAGCTTTTATCCAAAGTGAATTACAGTGCACTTATTACAGGGACAATCCCCCCAGGGCAACCTGGAGTTAAGTGCTTTGCTCAAGGACACAATGGTGGTGGCTGTGGGGATCGAACCAGCAACCTTCTGATTAACAGTTATGTGCTTTAGCCCACTACGCCACCACCACTCCTGTACATTAAATCATATCTTTTCATAACTTTTTTTTCAGGCTTTGTTTAAAAAAATGTTAACTGAATGGAACCATGAGTTCAGTATTGTGATCTATAAATAATTAGAATATATTAAAATCTGTTTGGTCCAACGGCATCTAAATTATACAGCAGAATGTTGCAAGGGCATTTCTCCATGAGGTGAGGTCAATGAACAACTGACCTTGCACACCTGAGAAGTAATTGATAGGTGCTTCAGACACAAGCTGTAGCAAAGTCAATGAAATGGAAAAAAATCCCACACACTATCCTGGCTTGCAAATAGTATCAGAAATTATTACGCAATGTTTCGGTCATTCGATCGTCTTCAGGCATTTACAAACAGAGTGCAACAGCACCAAATTTAAAATATCTCATGACCAATCAACACATCTGATGACCATGACATCACAACCAATGACAATCAATAAATTAGAGAACATCTAGAAAACACCTATAAATACAGAAAAGAGAAAAACATCACATATACTGCAACCCACACCATTACATACAGATCCTTGTCTTTCATTTATATTCCATATATATATATATATATATATATATATATATATATATATATGCAGGGTTGGGGAGTAATGGAATCCATGTAACAGGATTACGTATTTAAACTACAAAATATATGTAACTGTATTCCACTACAGTTACAATTTATATAATTGGTAATTAGAATACAGTTACATTCAAAAAGTATTTTGATTACTGAAGAGATTACTTTGCATTTTATTTTCATTTGTTTCATTTAATATTTAGTCTTTTCAGATGGAAAACATGTAAAATGGCTAGAAATAGCATTTTAGCTTAGTGTAAAGCTGACAATTTACCCAAGGTTTATTTCTTCTGCTCCAAACTTACTTCAAACGTACTTCTCTGTCTGCTCGTTTGAATGTAACACATCAAAAGAAAGTGTTTCACTGCTGTTCAATTGCACACTGGATCGCATCATTTATATGGATACATGTTACCAGGCACAATCCTATTTTTTTTATTTGAAAATTCATCTTGGATCATAATTTCTTTTTGTCTTGTAAGACCTTTGATATTAGGGTAAAAATCATGTTCTTGATAATAATTTTTGTATTGTTTTCAAGTAAAAATATCTAAAAATCCTTAAATCAAGATAAATTTGATTAATCTTGTTTTAGAAACAACACTGCATAAGAAGATATTTAGGTTTTTCAGAGAATGTATTTTAACGTGTATTTTGTTTTACTGTACTGGCAGAGTTTTATAGTCAAAACAAGTGAAAAAAATTCTACCAGTGCTGAAGAAGTAATCCAAAGTATTTAGAATACGTTACTGACCTTGAGTAATCTAATGTAATATGTTAGAAATGACATTTTACAGCATGTATTTTGTGATCTGTAGTGGAGTATGATACATATACACATATACACACATACATATACATATACATGGAAAAACTTATATCTACATCATCACATTAAACAAGGCTTCATCATTAAGTCCCATCGGTGATAAGTTTTGGAGTGTGTAGATACAGTGTGTAGATGTCACTGTAAAATCAATTCAATGTTGCCTCTTCTTGGTGGCATCTTAACACTCTTGATGCCACAAAAACACAAAGAGGAGGCATCATGATTAAAGTCAACAAAATGAACTGCAGCAGGATAATTTAGATCTTTTCTCTAGATCTTATCACAAGGGAAACTAATCAAATACACAACATGGGTAGATGAAACATTGATTGAATACATTTTACCATGACAAAAAAAAGGATGATTTAAAAGTATTATTGCACTTTGCACAATTACCAACGTCAATCAGACAAAGTTGTTAATGCATAGTGGAGGAAGAGAGAAGAAAGTTGAGGGAGAGTGTCCACTGCAAAATGTACAGTATTTCTGTAATGAAAGGATGTTGCCTGATAACAAGCAACTGATCATTTCTGAATAACAGGGAAAGCGGTGCACATACTAACACAGCGCTAGTTGTAACAGATATGTAAGTTTCCATTTATTTACTTGTGTAGTGTACTGGCAGGCAGGAACAGGCAAAGACGAAGATGATGTGCGAAGAACCCAAGTGCAGTTTATTAGAAGTAAAACCAAACAGAAGATACAAAACAAACTTGAACAAAATACTTGACTTGACTTGACCTGACTTGGGACTTATAATGAGATAACAAGACAACAAAGCAGGAACCAGCGAAAAGACAAGACTAATAAACTAAAGACCAATCATAACAGGACATATGAAACATGAGGGTCACATGACAAGACAAGGAAGTCACATGACAAAACAAGGAACATAACCAAGACAAGAAACCAAAAATATATTTCAAAATAAGAGTCCAAAGATACAGACACACAGAACGTTACAACATGTTTACGTTTACATTTATGCATTTGGCAGATGCTTTTATACAAAGCGACTTACAGTGCAATTGTTACAGGGACAATTTCCCCAGAGTAACCTGGAGTTAAGTGTCTTGATCAAGGACACAATGGCGGTGGCTGTCAGAATTGAACCAGAAACCTTCTGATTACCAGTTCAGTGCATTAGCCCACTACGCCACCACCACTCCATATCACATGTTAACATATAAACACTGTGTAGAGAAACTACTGTGGCAAATTAAAAAAAAAAAAAACAACAACTTTGGAAGATATCACAAAAGTTTTTACAGCAACAAAAGTAAAATGTCACACAAAAGTTATCTCTAAGTGTTCTATTTTCATCTCTGTTTTTAGTGTGTATTCAAAACAAGGCAAACTTGGTACAAGTTTTCATACAATTGTTAGAGGGAAATTTTATTCTGTCACATGGTCATGTTACAATGTGTCCTGGCTATGGGGCACGTTGTAATATTTCACTTCACTTATTTTCAGGTAGATGACAAAAAAAACTATTTGCTGCATTCATTAAACAAAACCCCATATTTGTATCAGATGTGTAAAATATATGTGAAAACAGAGAAATACTTCTTGCTTTCTTTAATTACATGGTTTATTTGAGATTATGTTTTGGCTAGTATAACTTCTGAATCGATGGTAAATTAAAATGTTCTAGCCAAAATGGCAGGTGAGTGAGTACTTTCATATGTAACATAATGGACGTTTACTCCCCAATATTTCGTTACATATACATTTAACATTATTTAATAATTATTATTTATGTAAATTCTTTCATCATTCAACCTCATGTTTTTCCAGACCTGTATGACTTTCCTCCTTCAGTGCAATACAGTTAAGGAGATTTCAGACAGAATGTTATCATCAGACACTGTTTACATTCATTTTTCTCTCCATATTTTAAAAGTGAGTGGTGATTGAGACTGTCAGTCTCTAACATTTTGTCTAAATTCTTTGGGTTCCACAAAATACAGAAAGTCACACAGGTCTGGAACAACATGAGGGTGGGGAAATGATGACAGAACATTCATTTATGGCTGAACTATCACTTTAAGGATGCTGGTCAGATTTGGATGAATCTGTCAATTAGAAGAGAAGTTTGGAAACCAGTTTCTTGAAGCTGTGATTGAAAATCAGGGTTATTCCACCAAATATTGATTTCTGAACTATTCATAAGTTAAAACATTAGTATTGTGTTGTTTAAAAATGAATTTGAACTAGTTTTCTTTGCATTATTCGAGGTCTGAAAACACTGCATCTTTTTTGTTATTTGACCAGTTGTCATTTTCAACTGCGTGTATTTTCCGCATGCACCTGTTTTCTCTCTTTTCTTCTTTTCCTGTTTGTCTACATCTTGCGTCTCGACTGCGTGCATTCGGTTTCTCCACTGTGTTTTACACAGATTATTGCATCAATCTCAAACCTCTACTAATCAGGAACCACATCGATCTCAAACTCTCGCCATTCAAGAACAACCATAACAACAACAACAAACAATTTCGTTCAAAGTCATGGCATCCACTCAAATAATTTCTTCCTACATTGCATTCCACATATTTACTACAACTTCTTCTATCAGCAGTGATGGATTCACATGTGATAAATGTAAGGAATTAGTCAGCCTGACGGAGAAGGTTAATGAGTTAGAGACACGCATCCGAACACTAGTGGATGTCAGTGAGAAATAGAAGCCGGTTGATACTGTTTCGGATGCGGGTAGTACAGCGAGCAACACACACACACACACACACACACACATTGGTTCTGGCCCTAGAGCAGTGTTTCTCAACTGGTGGGTAGTGACCCAAAAATGAGTCTCAGGTCTATTCTGAATGGGTCGTGGACAGCAAGGAAAGAACAATGATTTTTCGGCTGCCGCCCAAGTGACAGATTATTTAATGATAATAAATAATGAAGAGATTTAATGATAATCTCACATTCAGCTAAAGGCTTCTCATTTGCAATGCAATATTTTCGTGGTGCACTTAGCTTTCGCTCGAGTGTAACGTTACCAACTCGAGCTAATGATCTCCTCTAATCTCTGACACGTGTGCGCAACAGCTGGCCTTCACTCGATATTGTGGCATGCAGACCTTAAAACTGATGTGACCCATTTCAATTCTAGTAAGACTTTTCTAGTTTAAAGCATCACAGAGGGAGTCAGGTCAAACCCATCAAACAGGCAGCCCGACATGCCAAACAGCATGGCTGAGGAAAAGAGCAACATTGTGTTATGCGCTATAAAATAAAATAAATCATTACACATCATCACCTTTACAAAGTTTCAAGATTTTACATGAGTAAAAGAACAAATGTTATAGTTTCATATTAAATAATCTTTAGGTAGAATCAATTAGATCTTATTTTTTTATATCAACAGTGGCAGTTATAGTTAAAGTTTCAAAATGTGTTTCGGCTAGTATTTTTTCATCAATAGGCTACTACAAATTATTATTATTATTACTATTATTTACGACTAGCTACACTGACCTAACCATGGTTATGAGGAGCCTTTCCTCCAGTGTAATATGAATGTTCTGTTTGAATGATGTTTGAAATTAGGAAAGAAATGGCATAATAATGGGTTCATAACCTATAAATAAATCTGATCTTCAATTTTTAAAAGGGGGAGAGAAAACATCCTGTAGATTTTGTTGTTAACATCAACAACAAAACTAATGCGAGATAAAAGGAAATGTGACCCAGGATACATTAAATACAGGTTACATTTAAACTATAGTGGGTCACTACTTGACTTCCAATGTAAATTCTAGGTCCCGAAGCAAAACCAGTTGAGAACCAATGCTCTAGAGCCCCTGTAGAAGGGTGTTTGGGTGACGTCTCACCGGTATACTCACTCAGTAAAACGACACCACTCTCCTGTTGGCTCATAGTCTTAATAGTAATAGTATTTGAATAATTGGGGCCCAGGTCAGGAAGCAGACACACTGGTTAATCCGAATGTCTGCTAGCTGCCTTGAGACATCACATAGGTCACATAAAATATGACACATAGATACTGTATCACCTAGATATCATATAGAGACTGTGTCTGTTCCCCAAACTAACAAACACAACCCCCACACTAAATCATTTAGAAAAAATTTGATTAAGATCAAACTTAAAAAACAAAAAAACAATTAAAGAAAAACATCATAAAAACGTAGGGCTACTAAACATTAGATGTCTTTCTACCAAAACACTAATTGTAAATGAAAATATTACAGATCATAGTTTGGATGCACTCTGTTTCACTGAAACCTGGATTAAACTGAATGAATATATTAGTTTAAATTAATCTACACCCTCAGGTTATTGTTAAAAATATGAGCCACGTCTGAAATGTCGAGGAGATGTTGCTACAATTTTTCGGTGTTACTCAGAGGTCAGGATATAAATTTAAGTATTTTGAAGTAATAATGCTTAATATGACACCGTCAGATATAAATCAAAAAATCTATGTTGTCTTTTACCCTTGCTACAGTATATAGATCACCCCGGCTGTACTCAGATTTCCTTGGTGAATTTGCAAATTTTCTATCAGATCTAGTAGTTAATGTAGATAGAGTTTTAATTGTTGGTGACTTAACATAGAAAATGAAAATGACACCTTGGGATTAGCATTTATCGATATTCTCAACTCCATTGGAGTGGACTAGAACCAATAAATATGATCAAATTAGCCCCATTTTATCAACATTACATTGGCTACCTGTTAAATTTTGTATTAATTTAAAAATTCTGTTTAATGCATATAAAGATTTGAATAGTCTAGCTCCACAGTACTTAAGTGACCTGACTCACTACAGTATGTTCCATCATGTTCATTACAATCACAAAATTCTGGCTTGTTAATAGTTCCTAGAATAGCAAAATCCACAAAAGGAGGTAGATCCTTTTCCTATTTTGGCTCATAAACTATGGAATAGTCTCCCTAACACTGTTCGGGCCGCAGGCACACTCACTCTAGTCTAGACTGAATACTAATTTATTTAGCCAGGCATACACCTATTTTATGCATCAACTAACAATTAGGCTGCTTTAATTAGGTCTGCCAGAAACATCTATCATGATCTATAACTTTGCATGAAATTGAATGACATCTACGCTAATATTATTGTATTTGTTTCCATGTCTCAACCTTGGGATTCATATCCCGAGGTTACCAGAGCCGGCCAGATACAGCTCCGTTCCTGATTGGTGTCAGACTCCACTGCTATGTGTCTCTAAGTGATGAAGACTAAATGCAGCTGATGCTATCCAGACATCACTTCAGTCTTTTACAAAGGAGTTCAGAGGATGAACTGATGGCAAATCTATCTGGAAGACATCGGATATTTCATATGCCACTACCTGAACCATGGATTTAGGATGGCCCCCTCCGAACCTCAACAAAATGACCTGACGGTTGAACTACGATACACCTCATTGATCTCTGCCTGCATCACCTTTGTCTATTGATGGACTACACTCTTGAAATGGAAAAAAGCCTTCATCAGCCAACTAAGAAAGTACAAATACATTAGTCATTAATCTTACAATTCATAAAAAATATGTTTTGCTAAACACTGGACCTTATAATTTTCTTGATGACCTCACCATGACCTGCACTGCACATAAGGCAAGGCAAGGCAAGTTTATTTATATAGCACATTTCATACACAATGGTAATTCAAAGTGCTTTACATAGTAGAAATTAAAAAGAAAAAAAAATAATAAAAAAATAAAAAATAAAAAAATAATAATAAAATCAGAATAATTAAAACAGTTTAGAATAAAAAAAAATCTAATAAAATACAGTACAAACAGTCGGACACACAGTGGCACAGTGCTCATTCAGTAAATGCACAGCTAAACAGATGTGTTTTGAGACATAAACAACTAATATTGGCATTATATTCATGCTGGTTAGCAAGAGGGGAACTGACTCCCACAGTGAGCCTGGTTTCTCCCAAGGTTTTTTTCTCCATTAACCAGCATATTATGAAGTTTTGAGTTCCTTGCCACAGTCGCCTTCAGCTTGCTCACAGGGGTTCTAAATAAAATTATTTGATAATTAAATATTTATACACAATTTACATTCATATTGAATCAAACTACACAATGATCACTCTAAGACTTTATAGATGAAACAGTATATTTTTTTGTTGCATAATTTTTTGTAAAGCTGCTTTGAAACGATGTGTGTTATGAAAAGTGCTATACAAATAAAAATGACTTGACACACACACAAAGCCGCCTGTCAGTCAAATGGTGTAACAGTTTTGTGCAACTGTTCCTATTGTAGTTTTCCTCCCTATCACTAGGGGCAGGTTAGGAAGGTAATCATGTTAGCTTATGCTTTTATAGAGGAGTAGGTAAGATTGTAGCCATGTGCTGTAGCAAGGCTAGGAGCTCATCTCTGTTTAAGCCACTGTGTTTGCACTATTTTGAGGAACATCATTGTTCTTTCAGCTCATTGTAAGGGATGTTTTTGGTTTTGGTGGTTGGGTTGTGTATATATGTATATGAAATATTTAATGTTTGGTCTGATTGTGGTTTAATTTTGTTTGTATAAAGAGGGTTTTCATTTGTGGGTGCATGGGCTGTGCCAACCATCAACCCTGAGTATTGTAAATTGTAAAGGCCTAAATCATTCTCAATACTTGTTTGGATTGTTTATTCCTGTGATGTTCCTTGATACTTGTTCTGAAATGGGGACTGAATAACTAATATGGGCATTAACCACTGAGTGCTCCATCAATGTACAACTGTAATCTCTTTGTATCCTCTACCTCTGTAAGAGTATTGCAAGGTAGTGTGAACTCATGAACTCATAAACTCATCTTTATGTGGTTATGTTCAAAGATGTATCTTCCCAATTAATGTTTGGTTTTTCTTTTTTTACTTATATTATAAAGGGGTTAAGTGCTTTAAAAATACAGTTGGTAGATGATCCCCCCTTAAATTTTGTGAGACCCCTGTTGTTTTATTATAGCCAGTGTTTCACAATTGCTGCCCAAACAGGGACCCAGCTGGATTTGTTTCATGATTTTGACCCTTATTTGTGTGGACATTTATCAAAAGAATTCTTGCCTTTATTAACATTGTAATTGTGTCAGGTGTATACTTTTGAATGATGTTTTGTTAATGTTATATATTTTGTTATGTTGTAATCATCGTGAGTACTGATTGTTGTTCACACCTCTAGATATTGTAAAAGGGCCACATCTATTGCTGAGGTAGATGAGTCTGTACAGAGCCTTTATCCAGTCTTTACTGCAGGTCACTTTGTCATTCGACATGAGCCATTACAAGAACTTATTCAGTCACTTGGTAGTTTATATCTAGAATCAGATATTAAGGCTGAAGCTTATGATAATAATGGAGAGTTAGAACCTTAACCACCTCCTCCTCCAGCAGACGACGACGAAGAAAGCCTTATTAGATTGGCTATAGCCTCAAGGGTCCATCGTCTGGAGGTTAGGTTGGACACGCTAGAAGTAAACCTCCTATGACAGAAAGGGAAATACTACAAGCCACTTTGAGGAATTGTAACCCAAGGATTGCCAGTATCTTAAGGGGAACTGTGACATCGGTTGATGAGTTAAACTAGGTACACTGGTGGAGTGTGATGTGGCAGAGGAGAGAGCTTTTTGGAGGCAGCGACAAGTTGAACAAGCTCAAAGGGGTAATGGAACACACAGACCCAAACATGGACAAGCCCAAAGCCATCCCATTGCTGTTCATTCAGAAAGAGGTGAGAAACAAGGTGGTCCTTTAATCTGGAACTAGGGCACACAAGGGTCATTAAGCATCAGATTGTTACTACCGATGTAAGAAAGAAGGCATACCCTGTGCCAGTGAGTAACCAGCAATTCATTGATGATGGTGTAGCATTCATGATAGCAAGGGGGATTGTATGACTGTCTTGTATGACTTCTCCATGGGTGGTGTGGATTACAGAGCTTTTACCGCTAAAACCCACTTTGATGGATTTCCCATGCTTGAATCACTGAATGGAGCAACTGTCTTCAGCACTTTGGATCTGCGTAGCAGGTATTGGCAGGTCAGTATGGATGACTGCAGCATCCAGAAGATGGCTTTTATAACCAAGAAGGGCCAATACGAGTTTCTTCATTTACCGTTTGGCCTGAAAAATGCCGCTGCTACTTTCCAAAGGTTGATGTTTACAGTGTTGCAAGACTTAATTGGCCAGTGCTGTTTCATCTATATTGATGAAATAGTTATTTACTCTAAGGATGTTCAAGAACATTGACCAAAACCTTAAAGAGGTGTTTGGCAAGCTAGATTCTGCAGGTTTGATCCTTAATTTAGAGAAGTGCAGCTTCCTAAAAAGGTAACTTTCCTTTCTGGGACATGTCATTTCTGGGGAAAGAATTAGGACTGAGTCAGCCAAAGTTGATGCCATTAGTAGGTTTCCACCCCACGAGAATGTGAAAGAAGTGCAATGGTTTTTGGGCCTTTTTAGGTTATATCACCGATTTATTCCTCGATTTTCAGAGCATGCAGCCCCTCTACGTGAGCTTAAGAAGAAAAATGCATCCTGAGAATGGACTCCTGAATGTCAAAGGGCTTTTGAAGATTTTAAGGATGCCTTGGAAAAAAAACTCCAGTGTTGATGGCCCCAGACTTTAGACAAGCTATTACTGTGCTAACGGATGCAAGTGATATGGGCTTGGGAGCTGTTTTAACTCAAGAAACCAGTGAAGAAGAACACGTAATAGCATATGCATCCCGACTGTTGCACAGAGCTGAAAAATCTTATGCTGCAGCAGAAAATTAATGCCTTGCTGTCGTATGGGCTGTGGAAAAATGGCGACAATATCTAGAGGGCTGAGATTTTGAAGTAGTCACTGATAGTTTTGTACTCACTTTTTGTTCAGTCATCCTTGACCAACTTCTCATCTTACAAGTTGGGCCATCCATCTGCAAGGTTTTGATTTTTTTGTACGCCATCGTAAAGGAAGGTGTAATATTGTACCTGATGCCTTCTCTCGAGGTATTGTTTAAGAACCATCCTCTGCTCAAATTGTGATGTTCCAAGCCAAAGAAAAGGGAGGCGACTTACCCATTAGTTGGAAAGAAGTCGGTGAGCATCAAATGTCTGATACATCACATGAGTCTTTGTGGGATGCTGCTAAAACTAAACCTGTTGACCCTAAGCATATTCATTATATCATATGTAATGACTTATCTGTTTAGATGTATACCAAATTCTCATGAGCGTCAGACCCTGCAAGAAGTTGTACCGACTCCTCTCAGGCAGCAGTTTCTGCAATATGCTCATGATAATCCCTGTACTCTGCACTGATTGCTCAATGTGGTGTGTTGGCCAACGATTTGCAAAGACAACTGGGATTAATGTAAACCATGCCAGATATGTCAACATTACAAGCCTTGTATAACCAAGCTGTCTGCTCATTTGCAATCCACACCAGTTTAAGAGCCTGGCTACATGCCTGGTAATTATTTGATGGGGCCCATTCCCAAAAAGCCTAGTCATTGTGGACTACTGTAGTAAGTGGGTTGAGTTGTTACCAATAAGATCAGCAAAAGCTCTTCTATTAGCTGAGATCCTCAGAGAAATCTTTACTCGCTGAGGGTCACCTGCTTACTTGGTTTCCGACCGTGGTGCTCAATTCACTTCCCAACTGATAAACACAACCTGTTAAAGATGGGGAGTGACCCAGAAACTTCCCACATCGTACCATTCACAGACTGACTTCACTGAAAGGATCAACAAAACTCTCAAGACCATGTTTGCATAATTTCTCAAGGAGAATCATAGGCACTGGGACAGATGGATCTCCAAGTTCCATTTTTCATTTAACTCTGCTTGGTGAGAAAGCACAGACTACACTCCAGCTGAGATTGCACTTAGACTTAAACTCAACGGTCCTTTGGAAAGGCTGGCACAACAACCTCTGGATCCGGACAAAGAAGCTTATGATGTTATTGAAAGCACACAAGCTCTCCTTATTAATATCATTACTTTTACTTCCAATTGAGTAATCATTTTTTTAAGTAATTGTACTTTTACTTGAGTACAGTTTTGGGCTACTCTACCCACCTCTGATGACCAGTTACACAAAGTGTTCTGAGTGGTTGTTAGATGGTTGCTGGGGTTTTCTTGGTTGTTCAAAGGAGGTTCCAAGGTGCTCTGGATGGCTTCTATAGGGCATTAAAAGGTGGTTGCTCTTCTGGATCTACTAGCATTGCTAGTTGATTGCTATATGATGTTCTTGGTGGCTCCTACATGGTTTCAAGGGTCTTGTGGTGTTCTAGTGGTGTTCTGGGTAACTAGGTGGTTATTAGGTTGTTCTGGGTGGCTACTAGGGCATTACTAGGTGGTTGCTGGGATGTTGTGGGTGGCAGCTAGGGCGATACTAGGTTGTTGCTAGGGTGTTCTGGGTGGTTGTTAGGTGGTTACTAGGGTGTTCTGGACAGCTGATATGTTGTGGTTGAGTTGTTCTGGATGGTTGTCCAAGTCAATTGCCTCTATAATATCCAGGTCCTTCCAAATCCTTCATTAAATGTATATGTCAAAATTATATGTCAGAAAAAATGCCACATTATTTGAGGTATCATTCAAGTAGGTAGCACAAACAGTGCAAGACAGGTTAAACAGTAAAATGTAGTGGTTAGGGGATTGTTTAAATTAGCAAGCACCTTAGTAAATGCCACTAATTCTTTTGAACGCATTTATTAAAGTGTAACCGGTCTTGCTCAACATACTCCGAGCAGGATTCAAACTGGGTCTGCAGCATGAGAGGCAAGCACACTAACGAGGAGACTAAAAGCTACCGCCTCAAACATCAATCACTTGTGCACATCTTGAGGTGATGGGAGTGAGGCTTACACACACTGCACAGCAAGTACCAGCTGGCTATCATTACAAAAGTATTAATATTTAAGTAATATCACAAGATCAAGAGTACGATATGGCCCTATATCAGCACTGCTGTGATTCGGCTGCAGATGTAGGGCCATATAGCACGATTGCGAGTGTGGTATTGCTTATATACAACAGTTCAATGAACAAGTAAATAATGTTTTTTTTTTTAAAAAAAACCAAGTACGTTCATAACGCATTTGTGCATGGAAACAATTTCTTACACGATGGATTAGAATCTGGTTCAAAACAAATGATGCATTCACTTCAGAAATGGTATCACGGCTTGTGCTGTTTCTAACAAGTTATTGGATAAACAAGGATGGGTGTGTGTGCGTGCGTGTGCGTGCGTGTGTGTGTGTGTGTGTGTGTGTGTGTGTGTGTGTGTGTGAGAGAGAGAGAGAGAGAGAGAGAGAGACTGAGCGTGTGCGATCACCTGTTGCCACTCCCAAGCAGAGATGCTGTAAGCGTTCTGAAGGTAAGCTTTCTCAGTGGAAAAATAGAGTCCAAGCTGGGGTATTTCTCCATATTTCGTGGTAGCCACGCAAGAGTCATCCACTATAGAAACAGCAATGTCCTCTGCCATTTTAAACCGTGTGTATCCAATGTGGAAACTCGGTAAGCGCCTCGAGTTCTGTAATCAAACAGTCTGGTGTGTCTCTCAGCCATGATAAGCCTTAATCCTGAAATTGTTAATTTAAAGCCTTTTAAAACAATGTCCTAGCTTAAGTAATGTAGTGGTAATACGAGTGATCAAAGAGCGCTGTTCTATGTAAACAATGACTAACGGATTCACTTTACGTCACCAACTGGCTCATATTAAACACAAAAATTATCTTTTTCCACCACCTGCAGGCTAACATATGTCATTTCAAAAATAAAGACAGTAACTCCTAGCAGATCTGCACTACTCTTACACTTTAGTTTAGAACAGCATGAACACAAGCAGAGTGATACACACAGTGAAGGGTCAGAGTGCTGATGCTGTCAGACCATCAGTGCTCATGGATCGTCTCTCGTCCAATCAGATTTGAGGACCTGAACTAAGTGTGCGTGTGTGTGTGTATAATATTACCAGGCACCAGAACTGTGCTTACAGATGATAATCATTCAGCTTTAAACCACTATCCAATATATTCTGCAGACAAGAGGCTGATAAGCACAAAATCCCAATGTTGAGAGCTATAGGCCCAGACATGTTCTATGCTCACCATAGTAAGCTGAAACAGGAGTGTGTCATAGATTTGCTATATGATAACAAAAAGCACAGGTATTCTAACCATCTCAATGCTCTAGTGACTGAAATCTCTGCTCTTGACTGCAATGCGTTGTTTGGGGTCCCCAGTTTTAAATAATTTTGACAAATGTTTTTATGCTAATACTATTTGCACTAAAATGTCCATCCTTGTTTTGTTTTTTTTGTTTGTTTTTTTTAAATCAACATTTGTTTTCTTTATATTGTTTAGTATTAGAAACCACTCAAAATGATGTATTCTGATGATAACACTGGTAAATGTTTCAAGAGGGTAAGTTAAGCCTTCTAATGATGACAAAGATGATTCTTTGGTTCAAAAGCAGCCATTGCTTTTGATGCTGGAGAGACCACCGGGTTAGCAGGGAGCTGTCAGAGCATAGAAGGACAAGAGGGGTTTGATGGCAGGCCATGATAAGCAGGTAAGCCTCTGCCTCTCACCATATAGTCAGCAGGTCCAGACAGATCAGTGGTGAAAGAGAGGTACGCATGTGATGGAAGATGAATACAATACATTCATCTCTCGTAACAGAAAGAAGCAAAAATAGTGTGTAACTAAATGTGCTTTGTGAACTGTTTTTGTAACTTTTTTTATTTAACTTGTCAAGAGGTGTAAAAAGATAAATTACAATTAAGTTAAAATATGGCTAATAAACAATGTCAAACTTTTACTTCCTTATTCCATAACATTAAAATATTTAGTCAAAAACATTTCCAACTTTAATGCATTTAAAAGGATAGTCTACCAAAATTAAAACGTTGTCATCATTTACTTATGACTCGTTACCATTGCTGTTTTTTTCCAAACCTGTATGACTTTCTTTCTTCTGTGGAATACAAAAGGAGATGTTTGGCAGAATGTTGTGGACTGACCACCTCTGTCACTCAGTTTCATTATTTTTATTAGTATTTTTCCATACAATGACACATCTCTGTTTGTGTCAAACTTTCCTCTACAAGACTCCCACGTTCTCGGTTCCCTCTAGATCTTATAGAATTTCATTTACAAGACTCCCTCAGTATTAGCTCCCTCTAGATTTTATAGAACATCCTCTACATGACTCCATTTGTCTCGGATTTCACTTGATTCTCAAGAACTTTCTCTACAGGACTCCCACAGTCTCAGATCCCTCTAGATCTTCAAGAACTACAACTGCATGACTCCCAAAGATTCTGTTTCTCCTAGGTTCTCTAGAACATCATCTACATGACTCCCACAGTTTCAGCTACCTCTAGATCCCCTAAAACAACTTCTACATGACTCCTACAATCTTAACATTGTCGAAATGCCCTAAAACTTTCTCTACAGGACCCATATTCTGAGTTCCCTCTAAATTCTCTAGAACTTCCTCTACATGTGCCTCTTATAAGCACATTAAATTACTGGCCTTGAGTCAATATTTATAGAGATCTGACTACATCAATTTGAATTCAAAGCCACGAACCGAGATGTGAAACATCCTGAGGTGTGTCACATTTGGGCATGGTTCATCTGGGTGGCAGCTGAGAGCTGACAAGGATAAAGGCTTTGGAAAAAGGCATATGTAAATGATACAGCAGTTGGCATTAGTAGGAAATTAGCAAATGGGGTTTCCATTCCTGAATCTCTTTTTCCTATCAGGGCTTCCAGGTCTTCTCTTTTTATTGAGTCCATAAAAACCGAGGATAAATACACCAGCATACTTTGCCAAATTGTTCCCAAACTTGAGGGTAAACTTTGTGTTTGTTTGTGTGGGAACTATTCTTCCAGAAGATCATGAGGTTTATGACTGATAACCAGGCAAGAGATTGTAATTGTACTCCAACCCAATGGCATCATACATATGCATTTCACATTATATCCTGGAGAAATCAACATATTGTTTACATCTCAATAGAGAGTGTGTCTCCAAAAGTGTTTAATTAGGTAACCACAGTGAGAAAAACCTTGTTCTCTTGAATTCTCTGCTGAATTCACCCTGCAGCCAAGAGCAGTATTTTCCCTCATTTCTTGAGCGTAAAGCTTTGATTATTTGCCATATATTGTGTATTTTTCAATGCAAGTTTGTAATTATGGGGAATTATCAGGAAGCTGGGTTTCCGGTGGTTTACTGTTGATTTTAACTATAAAAACATTGGAACAAACTTGCAACAAACACCTTTCTAAAGAGCTTGAAGTGCGAAGACCCTATTGTTCTAAGGATTACCATTAGGGGGCCAAGCACTGAAGGTGCTGAAACCCTATAGTATCGATTAACTTCTACTACTTCTGCAAAGCAGCGAAGCTGCTGAAACCTTATTGCAATTGTACTGATTTTCTTTTTTTTCTGCCCTAAAAGTGTCTGGACATCAGAGACCGTAAGTCTTGGAGACGACTCAAAGCTGCATATCAAACTTTATGACAATCGCTCAAATATGTATTTATAAGCAGGCCTCTAACAATTTAGTTGGACATAAATTATCTGAAAACTTTGTAGAATAGAGATATTTGCATGTGGGATTCAGAAACTGCTGTTATGCAGAACACCACAACGCCCCTTATTTTTCCAGTGAAAATCTGTGGTCAAATATAGTACTGCAACAAGCCCTCATTGAGATGCAATGGGGCAGAAATTAATCTGGCCATAATGAAGTATCAAACCAAAGATAATTTTGTGTGTCTTACAGATTGCGAACATGGCGACTGCTATTGATAAACTTGTGTGTAACAGCGTGTAATTTCTATTGCAATTTCAGACAAATTGGCCATCAAACAACTTGGTCCTGACAAGCCATACATAAACCAATTGTATGAAAATCAAAAGACAAGAACAGGTGATAAGATATTGTATTTACTGTGTGATGAAAAATCGTATGTCAAAAAGCCTTAGCTCTAGGGCTGCACAATATTGAGGAAAAATGTGATATGCGATACGTTATTGTAAGTTTATTGGAATAAAAAAGGACCATTTATCCCAGAGATCACAAATGTAAATATGTTTTGTTCCAAATTGCATAAAGACTGTGTATACTATGCACAGTTTTACCATTAGCTATGTAGCGGGTATAATTATTATTATTTTTTTTATTATTACTGCTTTAATCAATGTAACATGACAGTCAAACCAACTGAAAGCATAAGAAATAAACAAAGAATAATAGTAATAATAATAAATACTTAAAGGTATGTTTACAATATACAGAATACAAAAGACTATAAATTATACAACATGCAATGCATAAAACATTAAAATTCAAAAGGAGATATTCAAGGCTATATGAAAGTTAATACTCTTAAGCGCTTTAATGTGTTAATATGAGTAAAAAAAAAACAGTAAAGTAATACTTGTATTTTGAAGTGTGAAATTCTTTTTCCATAAATCATAACATTTATAATATACCATGGTTTGATCAATTTTACTATCACAAAACTTCCTCTTTCTTTAAATGCATATCAATACCTGTATTCATCTTAATAAAATATTCTAAATCACAAAATATTAAAATTAATCTTCAATTACTTTTTCTGAGCATATGAATATAAAGCTAATTTCACCATTTTATTTGATATCCTAAAAGTGCAGTAACATATTTTATTTAGTTTTACTTTTAATTTAGTTACGTTTGATTATTTTAACAATGTAATTTATTATAAACATTATTTATTTATAAACAGAATTCCAAAAGCACTTGCTGTAGCCGTTCGTTTTCTACTTCGGTTTTGCTTGTTGTCAGTTCACAGGATAATATATTAATAGAAACCCACACAGATCCGCAGCACTAATTTAGCATCATAAGCATTGCTATATGGAATCACAATATTGCAAATGTTGGAAAATATTTAAAAACAAAAAAGGCAATATACATCAGATTAAGGAGAACATGATGATTGATACAAAAGGCATCCGTTATGTGGGCATGCAATAATTATTTTACTCGTATAACAACATTTGCACAAATAATAATAATACAGTATAATACGACAGTGCAACAATAGCACACAGACCAAAAAGTCATAATACTGCAGACAATGTGCTAGAAAGAGTACAGTAAACCCCATGTTTACTGTCATAACCTCAGTTCCCTGATGGAGGGAACGAGAAGTTGTGTTGATGTAGTGACACTAGGGGTCTCTCTTGAGAGCCCTGAACAACCTCCCATACTTTGAGAAAAGGCCAGTGGGAATTGGCGAGTGGAATTTGCATGCCACATTCAGGTTTTGTGCTGAGGAGCCGAGACAAGGTCCGGCCATTTCAGCGGCTAGTAAAGTATTGTGGCAAGAGGGACACAACATCTCATTCCCTCCATCAGGGAATGGAGGTTACGACAGTGACCATGAAGTTCTCCTTCTGTCACTCACTCTACGTTGTGTCGATGTAGTGACACTAGGGGTCCCTATAGAAAAACGCCACAACAGCTGAAATATTACATGAACTGCTGATGCAAGTGCAAGCAGGCTGCTGTGTGCATAATAGCAGGTGCATCAGACTGCACGTAACCTCCCCCAACGCCCCAAAAGACGTCATGTAGTTCCCCACATCACTGAGAGGGGTAAGTGACATAACTAGCATGGGAGCAGGCTACTCTTTCTGATTTCTCTCCACAGAGTATTAGATTCAGCTGGGGCCATCTAACGCTATCATACACATCGGGGAAGGTGTTCTTTTCTTTTCCTATTCTTTCAGGGGGAAAAGACCACGTGGAGACCACATCCTGCCCAAAAGGGGAGGTCAACATGTGGCAATACGACACATGGGCTCAGCTGTCGCACATGGAAGAGGTGCAGTGGTAGGTCGCGCCATGAAAAAGGGGTGGGAACTCTACAAACACGGAGACCGGGGGCAGAGAGAGCTCTGCCCAAGGGAGACACTGGTCTGCCGACAGGGAGACCATACTGCAGAATATACATCACAGGGGTTACCAGAGTAATCGGTACCTGTGGGGAGCTCCTATCCCAGTACAGGGCATATTAGACCCCATAGTGTGGCTGGCTGCAAACTCCGAGTTTGCGAACCATAGAGCTAGGGAGGAAGGACAACAGTGCCCATGACTTCGTGAACTCAACTGGAGGTAAAAGCACACGTTTTCGCCTCAGGGGAGGGGAAAGGAGCAATATGCAAGCGATACACCTGGCCAGCTGTTCCATATTACCGAAATCTACCTGTTCGTACCTGAAAGAAAGGCAGCGAAAGTTGCCCTCCATGACCTTGTGAGTTTGTTATGCACCTCCGGTGAAAAAAGGAACCGGGGGACATGGCCATGGGCAGCGCCCTGAACCCAGGAACCAATCGTCAAGCCATGAGCGCTCAGGGGAGGGTGAAAGGTTCCAGTCCAACCTGATGCTCATGGCAGCCCAGGCAAGCATGACGGTAAGCTCTGCATCAGCCTCAGACTGTGCAGTCAGTCCCGAAGGTGGCAGCCCAGTCGAGTCATCGCTGTCCGACATAGCCAGAGCGCTCTCCGATGCAGCGATCGAAGAAATATATAATATAATATAATATTTTATATATTGGTTCTCATCAAGCCGGACAACTTTCATAATTATAGTTATTGGCTCTTCCCAACAGGAAGTCAGCCATTTTGGACTTTTTGAATATTGCAGTCTGAACTTAAATACTCCTCCTAGGGGATTCATGTGATTGTCGCCACATCTGTGTCTCATATTTTCTGTGTTCAATATGTGATTGTAAAGTAGTTCACGCTTACGGGCAAGGAAGAGGGGAGAAACCGGCTTGATTATAAATGATAGTTTAATGATAAACTCAAAGGACAAACACACACATGACATAAGGATCTCTCTCTCACACACCATCCTCCGCGAATGGCCCTTATCTCTCTCAGAGGCTTGATTAGCCTAATACGGGACCAGGTGTGTAGTATCACGACCCGGCCCCACCCTCCACCGTGCCACATTCCTCCCTCATTCTTTCAGGCTGGGGAGCCCGCGGCCTGACGTACACCCCCCCCCCCCCCCTCTTTCCCTGAGGGGGGGCACCTTCCGCGTGGTCTGCCAGCAGGTCATCACCATCAACCTGGACGAGGGAGGGGACAAGGGGAGGGAAACAAATAATTAAAATGTGGGGGCGTACTTCCTGTAACAGTGTAGTACCCCCCCAAAAAACACTACAATTTAAAAGAGATGGAAAAGGCCAACGCAGAGCGACAGTGAGAGAGAGAGAGGAGAGAGAGAGATGAAAAAAAACACTTACTCGCCGGTTCTCCGATACGCCGTAGCTTGTTCCTCGGCCAATCCTCCACCCTCTACCGTGGAGGCTTGATTAGCCTAATACGGGACCAGGTGTGTAGGATCACGACCCGGCCCGCCCTCCACCGTGCCACAGTGATTTAGATTAAAATTGAGATGTCTGTTTAGTCTTGGGGGGTAATGACATGGATTTGACTATTTTGGGTCATGGACATAGCACCACCACCTGGCAGCAGGAAGTGGTGCTCTTACAACAGACTATAAAATTGTCCTCTTATATTTACCTAAATTGTTTCAAAATTGTTTCGAAAAATGTAAAATTCCAAATGCATGTGTCCACTTTGCATTGTTTTTTGAAAGGTGGAAATAGACCCATGGTGCTTGGGCCCGTCATCGCTGCTTGCAGCTATATTTCCCATTATTCTCAAAAGTGAAACAATAGTTATGACATTAATTTCTCATTGCAGTAAGATTTGTTTTATCCAGATATATAACATGGATCATTAAAGTACAACAACTACTACCATGATGTATAAATATACTATTTAAGAAATTTTTATTTTTATTTTTTATTAATGCATTTCTTTTGATTTTGGCATGAAATATGGCCTGCACATGTTCTTGGCAGACTTCGTCAGATTCACTGTTTCAGGTGCTTTTTCTTTTAAACTGAATTGAGTGATCTGTTTTCTCCATGCCAGTTTCAGTTCAGCTGGCTTTCTTTATCTGAATATTTCCATCTGTGTTTTGAGTTCTGTGTGAGGTATTTAAAGAGAATGAAGAACTGATGGACCAGTCTGAGCAAGAGCTCACTCCACGTGACTCATTAGATGTGTAGCTTGTGAATGCTTGTGTCTGTGATCTCTCTGACCACCATCTCAAAACGGACATTCCTCTCGTTTGAGATCTAATCAGGCAGGGAAGTGGCACCTCAGGGTTCTTCAGGTCAGATAACGACCTCTCCCCTGGAGCTGTCATTCTCTGTGACCATCAGACTGACCTCTCTCTCGCTCAGCTGGTATTTTGATTTATACAGTGTTAATTTTTCAAGAGCTGCCAAGAAATTGTACAAAAGGATGGGAAGCTCTCAGAGAGGTTATTTAGGAAAGACGGTACCCTGTGAGCTCAGTTCGGAGTCCAATTATAAACACAGCTGAGCAGCTATGCAAGACAAACAAAAATGTATTTTAAGGGTAAATCTAAAGTGAACATTTTCAAAGACATCAATTGTAGTGTAATGCAACACTATGAGGTATGGACCTTAGTCAGGGTAGATGCCATTTTTATTTGACACGCATAAAAACGTGGCATTCAATTCACTGTTCAGTTTTAATGTCTTAAAGTTAGTTCATTTTATTAACCCTTATGTTACGTCAAACTTGTACAACTTTTGTTCTTCTGCGGAACACAAATGTACGATTTTTGAAAGATATAAGGGCTGTATCTAAATGTGCGTTCATATGTGTTCTTACATTCCAGTGGACTTAACGTCATCATCCACCGCCAAAGTTCTATTCAATACTCAAGAATGCAAGTACCGAGAATGCATAAAATTACCCGCATGTATTCTTGATCAGGCCGAATATCAAGGACGCATTGGATGGTGACTTTTGGGCAAGAACCAATGTCCCTGAAGTCATAGCAGCACTACAGTGGCAAACGAAGGACATTTATTTTTGTGTTTTCCCCCTGCAAGCTAACTAAAGTCTGACACTGAACTCATGAGATTTTTTCTCAGTCAACATTTGTTGTTTTGGGCATCATTTGAATAAAATAATAAACACATAGAGAAAACGATTGTTATAGACTTGATCTTTAACGTACAGTATAACCTACAAAACCATACTGGTGTGATTATAATAATGCTGTCACATTACATCTTTAAGCTTGCAATAGATGTGCTCTTCATCTTCCTGTCCTTCCGAGTTAATTCTTCAAAGGTAGCTAGGCAAGACTGGAATGTTCTCTGTGGACTTTGCATTAAACTCTGCACATACACGCACTATACACACGCTTGGTGTATGTGTTAAGCACTAGGAATTGTAATCAAGCTTCTCATGATCATGCCTAAGCGATGGCAGTGCCCAAGATTTATAGTGAATAAGGACTTTCATTTTCATCTGTTTCTTACCAAAAAATGATCCTATCATTTCAGATTACGTGGATTAAACCACTTGAGGATTACCATGCCTTTTAAAGTATGTCATTTTTGGAGCTTAAAAGTTTTGTTCCCTGTTGATTTGCATTGTATGGACAAACATGCATTCTTCAAAAATCTTTGTTTTTGTTTCACAGAAGAAAGTCATGCACATTTGAGACAGGATAAGGGTGAGTAAATGATAGAAGTATAATATTAGGAAAGAATATACATTTTTATACAACACAAGTATTCTGTAGTTTATTTGGCCACAATAATGTTTTGGAAAGTGAGTCTTTTGGATCTTTTAGACTGTACTTCTGTTTGGTTTTTAAAGAGGTCAGAGAGGCAGAGCTAGATAGTCAGATAGCTTTATCTCTTATCAATCTTTTGCTGTGACAAAGAGTCAGGGGAGGGAAAAACATGTTTTAACATAAAACAGGATCTGGACTGTTTGTCTTTCTGGCTGTCTGGAGTGATACTGTTGGCTTTTAACGATTAAAGAATTGTCTGGCACTGAGCGTTTGAACTGTACTCTCTAAGGCCCCACTACTTCAGTAGAGGTCATAGTGCGACCTTCACAAACAAAAATCAGAAATTCTTTGTTAATTTTAGCATTGCCTTAATTAGAGAACTAATATAATTATGACTATCTACAGTAGGATTACTGGTTAGATTGACAATCCCAGAAGCATCTCTGAAATTAGTATGTGTTGTTAGACATGTAAATTGTTTGGACGCTTTTGGTTCATTGTTTGTAAATTGTTTGGTGATAGTTTTTACTCTGAAAACTTTTTCATTCAGTAACCACATTTTCCACAAAGAATAAAGAAGATCTTACCCTCAATCAGAGAGACATGACATGTGAAGGAAGATTAGAGTGATGTTTATGATTCAGAGATTATGTTCGGGGGCATTCGGATGGATGGACAGACGGACAGACAGAGTAACATAGTGGACAAAGATGACCCACAACATATTTAGTCTTTAGTGCACAAGGTCTTGAGTACAGCCCAAAATCAATATGACTAAAGATGTTGTGAATGGATTAAAAGCACTTTGTAAAACATTATTTTTTTTTTTATTATTATTTTTTTTAATCACCTCCATTGATTCCATGGGAACATTACGTTTTATACAAAGGTTATCCTGCATGAAAATAACTTTATTAAAGCTTAAAATGAAAAGAAACAGAAATGAACAAAGATAAATACTTTGAAGTATGTTTGTGAAGACTCCTTCTAGCAGTGCATGTAAACAATGCTGCTATAATTAAATTACAAATACCAGACTATATAGAGGTAAATAAATTAACAAGGGGTTATGTGGATTTTTTTACATGGCCTCATCTCCAACAAAAATCATCAGTCTTTAAGAACAATTTAAATAGATAGTTCACCCAAAAATTCATATTCTGTCTCACGATCATGTTAAACACAGATGATTTATTTATTCCATGGAACATTTGAGGAGATGTTGTGCAGAATGTTAGGGTCCGACAGCCTCAGTCACCTTTCACTATATTGTATAGGAAAGAACTGTCAGCATTCATCAAAATTTCTCTTTATGTTGCACGGAACAAAGTGAAGTCTTGAAGTCAAAGTGAAGGTTTGGAATGACATGAGGGAGTAAATTATGTCCAATTTTTTTTTTTTTTTGGATGAACTATCCCTTTAAGAGCAGGGGTATAATTTATTTGTGTTTCTGCACTACTATGCCTTCTCCACCAAGCCTGTATACATTGTTCAGTTCAGTATACCACATAACCACATCTGACATGCATGACAGTAAGTGCTTGCTAATTACAGCTCAAATGTTGCAGGACAAGGTTTTGTGTCACCAGCCTTCCGGAACAATCCACCGATTGTTGTGTGAGTTGATTAGACAGACAGGGTGGGGCTCTTTCCCCCCAATTATCTCCATTTGGAAAAGTATTTTCATGCCTCCATGCTCATGACAGAAAGAGATTGGGAGTGGTGGAAAGGAGGGTGGGAAAAAAAAGCTGTAAATGTAAGTTCTGTTGGTTCGTGGTGTGTGAAATGGAAGGTCTGTTCAGAGGTCCTCTCCAGGGTATTTAGTTCACTTACAACACTAGTGTGGCTGGAAAACTTCGACATTGTGTCCAGAGAAAAGAGAGGAAGAAACAGGTCACATACCAGTAGCAATCCAAACAAAGTATATCAGATTTTACCACTCACCATGAGACCGTTTATGAGTGAGTGCAACTAATTTGTGAATGGGTCCATGAGTGCACTTTGATTTTGTTTATACTGTGAGGTATTTCAACAGAACATTTACACTTTAGCTTATGTTTTTGTCTTTTTATGCACATATTTGCACATTAAGGACATTTTTAGTCATGAATTTTTGGCAGAATGATAATTAGTATCAAACAAATTTTTATTCTACATATAACTTCCATTCTTTTTATCTAGAAACAATTAAACAATATGTGAGTGGAGTAAGCTCATCATTGTGACTATGATACCGGTTTTGTGCAACAATATTTCAGTATAAAGTTAATATAAAGCAACTTGCCTTGTAGAGACAATATTGCCAGCAACTTTCTGCTTGATCTCCTAAAAATTCCATGACTATGGCGTTATATTTGCAAAACTATATTACGTGGTTCCTTACATGTATTGCGGCAGTTCAGAGGTAAAATGTCCACTGTAGCGCTAAAAGGGAGTTCCATTTTCACCCAAACAGAAGAGGATTTTAAATCTGCACTGTAGAATATTGTTTTTAGTTGAAATTGACGTGTGTTCAAAACGCTGTTCTTGCCTTTCCCTGATTCACTATGTTAAGTCTACAAAAATATTGTTATTTTTAGCTGTTGAGTCAATTTTGGTGCAAATAGCAGGCTTACATCATTCGTCCTTTATGTCACATACATTTTCTTTTTCCACTAACAAAACAGTTCCAAATTAAACCAAAGCATCAACCGTTGTGTACTGCAGAGCAACGCGTAGATTGGCAGCCTGTCTGGAATCCTGCAATTTTTAGAACACAAATTAAAATTAAGTGGTGTATAAAACAGCAATGCATTTGTGGGTTTTGTTTGAGGATTGCCCCTTGTTTTGAATTGCTGTGCAAGATCTCTCTTTTTTATAAGGGTGTACATGCAGGCCAGATTAATCATTATATATATGCTTAAGTCTTGCTAAATGAAAGGGCATTTAACAAGTTAACTGGAGGGGGTATTATAGCTACCACTGTGAGGCAAATTTTTTCCATCTGTTGGTTTAATTTAGGCTTTATTTTTAAAACACAACCCCCTAGGCTTAAATTAAATGCGTGCTAGGGGGGGGCTTGAAGAAAAGATAAGCTGCAGTAGGCCAATCAGACACATCTTTACTGGACACCGTACCTCCCTTAACCGCTTTAACTGGCACCTTGGGGTCCACAGATGTTCCCTTATAATAATCTTTCTACCCATTAGCTTAATAGTTGTTTATGGCTGTGAAACGCAGGAATGTGGTCTCAAAAAGAAAAGGAATAATGAGGGATATGGGGAATGGGCCGCAAGGTACTGAATGTACAAAGTTAGACAAATGTCAGAACCCGATTGTTACTACTGTTACATAATTTCATATATATATATATATATATATAAAAAATAGCCATTGGATAGCCAAACAACATTCAATTGTTTCAGTAGTCACAAACATTGCCATAAGAAACGTCTCAGTTACTGTCATAACCTCCATTCCCTGATGGAGGGAACAAGGCATTGTGTTGATGTAGTGACACTAGAGGGTGCTCTTGGGAGCCTCAAAACACATCGAGGAGTGACACTCCGACCCAGAGTGGTCCGCCTCGAAGCACTTACCTCGCTCTACGTACCCGGCGTAGGGCGGGTCGGCAACTGAGAAGGACCTTTTGGGCCGTCCTTAACTCATCACTGCTGGCTGGCCATGGTTATGGTTTTAAGTGGTGCAGCCGGGCGCACGAAGGCGTGGGAACTGCGTTTGTGGGGCCCTGGCTGCGAGTGCTCTGTGTTCGGTCACCGTGGTGACTGTGGCCATGGGCACTGGCTGTGTGACCAAGGTGAGAAGAAAATGCTAAGCTCGTCCATGGTGTGGTGAACACAAAACAAAGGGGAACAAAAGATTCTCCTCCCGGCCTTCCACTGGGGGAAGGTGGTCTGGTTACCAGTTCCTGAGTTCGAGCAGACATCTTCCTCCTCGCCGCCACAGGGGGACGCCCTAGGCGAGCAGATATGTATGCACTCTTGTTCCATGCCAGGGCAATATGTGCTGTATTGCCTCTGTCTGTTTTTTCACTGGCGAGAACTGTTGGGTGAGGTCCTCAAGGGTATCGCCAAAAAGGCTGACCTGGGAGATGGGCACGTTCAAGAAGCGTACCTTGTCCGCGCCCTCATCTCAACCAGGTTCAGACATAGGTGGTGCTTCTGGACCAAGAGAGTGGACACTGTAAGCCTTATTGCTCACGCTGTGACCTTCGTCGCCCAGAGAGCGAAGTCGGTCACCAAGCGCAGTTCCTGCAACACATCGGGATAAGAACAACCCTTGTGCAGTTCTTTCAGTGCCTTGGTCTGGTGACCTGCAGGAGGGCCATGGAATTCAGAGAGGAGTTGGCCTGGCCAGCGGCGTTGAAGGCTTTAGCTGCCAGAGTCGACGTAGTCCTACAAGTACAGACAGTGAAAGGTGTCCCCCACGACCTCGTCAGCTTATCGTACACCTCCGGGAAGAAAGGGCCGTGAGTGGCACCCCGACCCCAGGAACCACTCCAGGGTTCCACTCAAGCCCGACACTCGTGGCGGCCTGGGCAAGCATGGCAGTCAACTACGCGTCGGCCTCAGAATAAGCCGGCACACCCAAAGGCACTAGCCCAGTCGAGTCCTCAGCGTCCGACATCACCAAGGCACTCCCTGATGCAGCAATTGAAATCTCATCCAACTCGTGAGCTCTAAAAGAGACATTAAGCTGGCACTGAGGTGAGCTGCCTTTCTCATCCCAGAACTGGACGGGAACAAGCAAGCGTACTGGGGAATGAGCGGCCCGCGGGGGATTTCCTGGCAGATCCGGACCCATTGGAGCCCTCCAAATCACCTCCAGCGTAAACCGGGCCAGCCTCGTACTTGTAGCTAGAAGGGCCAGTTCGGGGAACGGCTGAAGTGGCTTTCCCCCAGAAGAAGGAAAGTCGCAGCAACATTACCATGGTCATGTTCTCGCAATGAGAACATGAACAATCGTGAATGATTCCTCAACCAGATTAAGGCCCAGGCACGTAAGGCAGCGATCGTGGCCATCAGTGGTGGAGAGATAACGACCGCACCCAGAAACTACACAGAGATGCTGTAATGTGCCGTATATCCAACAGCATACGCTTCTTGAGAGGTGAATGTACCGGCAGTAGTATTTAGCTCGCTGACACCCAACTGCTCGGCTCCAAAGAAACAATCTGTACATTCCAGCTCCTTTTAAAGCCTTATGTCAGGGGGAGTGGCATGAAAATTCCACTCGCCAATTCTCATTGGCCTTTTCTCAAAGATTTGAGGTGTTTTGGGGCTCCCAAGAGCCACCCCTAGTGTCACTACATCAACACAATGTTGAGTGAGTGAGTAACAGAAGGGGAACATTAATTGCTCAGAGTTTGCTCTATTATAGGTCCTATTTATTAAGTTATGTTCAAGTATCAACTTTGCCTCAGACGTTTCTCCTAAAATGCCCAAGGAGAAATAAAACTGCTGACATGCAATAAGACTAAAGGACTATAAAATGTGGATAGCATAGCATCATTGGGTCTTGGAAGTATTTGATGAGAAACATTTGAGTTCAAATGGAAATTTAAATTAATTTAGTATCTTGGCAAATCGGTTTGAGACATGAGATTATGATGATTCTATGCTTAATCATGAAACTCTACATGGCGCAAGCTGATGTTCCTTTGAACATGTATACCATTAGCCTGTCGGCTTACATACTCTATGATCAAGCTAATAGGTGCTTTGACATGTAATATGCTAAGCAAATCAGCTCACATGGTGCAGACATCTGAAGATACTGTACATATTATTCCAATTACTGTATGTTAAACTTCTCCAAAAATTCAAGGATAGAGAACTACACTCACATTTGTGTTACTTAATGCATTTGATGCACATGGAAAACAATTTCAAATTACATTTCAAAAAGCACAGAAATCAGTAGACATAAAATATTCAACATCCACCACAGAACACAGGAGCCTCTGCATGATTAAGAAATGAGTCCTTGCTGGCTCAGTTCACATCAAACTATAAGCAATAAAACAAAACCCAGTTTCTTCTAATTGTATTAAAACAATTTTGTTTTCCACTATTACAAAACCACCTAATACAAGATATTCACTCAGCACAGGTGTTAGTCGCTGTGCCCATAAGCGGGTAGCCCTTGTTGTTCTAGTGTACAGAGCTGCTCCAGGGCTCAGTTCCTTTCTCCACCCACCAAAGGGCATAATGAACTCCAGACCCCTCAGTAAAAGGACCAGGGACTCTCTTGTGTACAGTTGTTGATGGCGTTAACACGGACCTCCTGTTCGAACCAAATAAAAAGAGGCCCTCTCAGAGTGACTTTATGGAGAGCACAGTCACCCAGATTTCTGAGATGTTTTTTTTTATGGAGAGCAGAGTGAATAGTTTTCCTCATCCCCTTTCCTTTCATTTCCACCTCTTTCAGAACCAGAGCACTCAGAACCATGTAGTTTAATACGATGCAATTCCCCAGATCATAAAACGTCCATGTACAACAAGATTAAACAATACAAGCGCTAAACACAAATTTATTGTCAGATAGGACTGAAATGCATCTGAACAATTCCCGTTTGGAATTTATTGGATTGAGCAGGGTCTATTTTAAAATGTGTTGGCCAAAGTGGCTATAAATGCAGTATCATTTTACAGTTCAAAAAGTGTGACATTGTAAATACGGGATTCAAAATCTAATTTAAACCTGAAAATGAATAGAATGTTATAGTATTGTTATAGATGTATAAAAAAATACATGTTATGACATAAAATGAATAAGAAATATTTAAGATTCTATACTTTCTAGATAATCGTCAAATAAGCATATTTGTGACATTGACTATGTTAACTTTCTACAAAATGGTCAGCAGGCACGTGCACACATAGACATCAAAGGGGGCTTGAGCACCTGCCCTTTTTATTCCTGGAGAGAAAGTGCCCTTTTTCTGGGGTGTTTTTTTTTTTTTTTTTTTTTGAAAAAATAATATATATTCCTGTTTGCGCACAGCTTCCCTGTCAAACAAATATTTTTATTGAAAAGTGTATCTAATATCAGGTCAGGAGTTCTGAAGCGCTCCCTCTCTCTCTCTCTCTCTCTCTCTCTCTCTCTCTCTCTCTCTCTCTCTCTCTCTCTCTCTCTCTCTCTCTCCCATCCCCCCATCCCCCCCGCGTCTCTGCGCAGCGGCGCACATCACACACACACCTGCAGGCAGCAGCAGCAGCGGCCCCAGTCTCAGCACAGCAGTGTTTTTCTTAGCTTGTGTTGAGGTGAGTGACTGACGATGAACAAAAGATTAAACTACCAGTGCCTCGATACTGCTGATTAGCCAAAGACAAATATAGTTAACCGCATGCCTCATGTAGGGTTGCCAACCGTTCCGTATATAATACGGAATCTTCCCGTATTTGACACATAAAAGTCTTGTTCCGTATTGAAGTGATATGGAACGCACTTTGTTCCGTATTTTTGAGAATCAATTCAGTGCAAATCAATGACAGATATACACAGGCTTCTAATATATGTCAGACAGACAGACTATGAATGAACGAAGACCTGCTATAATGGCAAATTCGGGGACTATCTGAGGCCACGCACGCCCTCTTGGCGGGCTCTGACGTGTAACGACGCCCGCGATGTGCAGCTGCAAATGCGTTGTACACATAGACAGTAGTTTTACATATAGGCTTCAGTAAATCGAGGAAAAGACATTTGTAGGCTATGATAAGAAAAACTACTAAATTTAAATATAATTTTTTGCACTGGAAAGAACATTCTAGAAGTCTAATTTTATTGAATAAGTTCGCACAAGGCTACAGAAAACTGTTGTGTTTATTTTTCTTCAAATGCAGTCTAAGCCGATGAGTTTTGATTGTTATATGTTGTATTTGTTTAAGTTAAAAATAAAACATATTATAAACTAAACAAATCCATGGTTCTTTGTTGTCACTGTGTGAATTCTATGGAGGAGATGAGCAGAAGTTGAAAACAGAGCTCAGGGTTTTTCATGCATCTTTCCCAAACACATCCACCATGAAGGAGATGTTAAAAACACTGAGAGACAACAGTGGACAGGACATCTTTCCAACACTGGTGGAAATGATAAGAACTTATGCAACAATTCCAGTGTCAACAGCAACAGTGGAGAGGTCATTTTCCAAGCTCAAACTGGTTAAAGACACACTCAGAAGCCTATGCACAGAAGAGAGGCTTTCTGATCTCCTCCTCCTGGCTATTGAGAAAGATATTCCTGTAAACCACAGTGAAGTAATAAACATCTACAGGGACATGGCCCCCAGAAGGTTGCCGCTGTAAGGGAGGAAGGAGAGACAACCAGGGAATGGAAGTAACAGATTTTATTTTGAAGTAGAAGACCTTTTTTGTAATAATTTTATTAAGTTGCTGTATTTTTGTATTTTGTCAATCATTTTTGCAGTGATTTTTTTTCAGTAAAATCAAGCAGCAACATCCCTCTTCAGTTTAGAGTGAATATTTGTGTTGATTTTAAAGTGTTATGTATTCTGATAACACCAAAATAATTAAAATGATGTAGTGCCGCCTTGTGCAAAAATAAACAAATTATTAGTAAAACACGCCCATGGTTTCTGTGTGAACTGATTATTTTGTAGACATCTTTTGAAAATGAAACAATTGCATGAGTTTGAGGATTTAACTTTTTAAATTATTTTTTAAAAAAGAAGTAAGAGTTGTGTTAATATATATTCTTTTTTGTTTAAAAAAAGTAAAAAAAAAAAAACGTAATTATGAGAAGTGCCCTTTTTTTCCACTTGAGCCCCTGCCCCTCAAAATGTCTGTGCACGGCCCTGATGGTCAGATTTCCTTGCTTCCATTGAAGAACAAATTAACTCTTTTGAACATCCTAACCTTAAGCTAGGAAAAATTGTCACATCAAATCAGACGTCACCTCTAGTGCATGCTGCCATAAAGCAAAAGGGGGACATACTACTAATAAGTACAAATCAATTCTCAAATTCAAGTTAATTTTTCAATTCAACATTTCGCTCAAATTGCAATGCTGATAATTTGTAAAACGAAAAAAAAAATGTTATTAAATTAGAAAAGATTTAAAACAAAAGTTCCCCTTCTGTGACTCACTCAACGTTGTGTCGAATGAAGTGACACAAGGGGTCTTCCTGGGATGCCAAACGTACCTCTGAACCAGAGAAAAGGCCAAGGTCAAGTTGCCAGACAGAATTTGCATGCCCCGCCCTGGACATATGGGTATAAAGCAGGGCAGCAAGTGCCAGTCAGAATTTTTCTTCGGAGCCGAACAGTTGTGCAACAGCAAGCTGAGTTCACCACTGTTTCATTCACCTCTACTGGCGATAAGCACTGCTCTTGGATCTACGGCTGGCGTTCTCTCTCTGCACTCTGTGCAGTCTATGCCCCTGGGTGCTTCGACAGTGCTTTCATTGCCTGAAAGAGTGTTTCTCCTCCTAAAAAGTTTTTATTTCCTCTAAAAAGAGTTTGAGTTCCCACTCATATTTTGTGAGTCATATGTCACAACTCGCCCGCCATTTCCTACTTTGGAGTCAGCCGCGACTCAGGTCGCTGAGCACCACTCACATCCCTGGCAACCGCAACACGACAGCGGATGCGCTGTCGCAGCAGGTTTCACCTAGCGGAGAGTGGAGGCTCCACACCCAGGTGATCCAGCTGATATGGGACCAATTCGGCAAGGCACAGATAGATCTCTTAGCCTCTCAAAACAACTCCCACTGCCTGCTCTCGTACTCCCTGACAGGAGCTCCTCTAAGGACAGACTCACTGGCACACAGCTGGCCCTTGGGGCTGCGCAAGTACGCATTTCCCCCAGTGAGACTTCTTGCACCGGTGCTGTGCAAGATCAGGGAGGATGAGGAACAGGTCATCCTGGTGGCCCCTTACTGGCC